>RDEW01000009.1:981651-1336169 GCA_011109175.1 Dicyema japonicum
AATTATAACAGCTACCATAACAAACGCAGATTTGATTTACTCCAAATTTCGTTAACGTCGACTCACATTATTTAGAACCCCAGGATCAGCGATAAAGAAAGACAAAAAAACGTCACGGTTAGGTAATCCAAGTTCCCTCAATCAATCGAGGCATCCAACGTCTATGGTCTCCCATTGTTCCCACTATGTTATATTGTTCTCACTATGTTATGAAATAACTTTCAGAGAATCATAGTTAACAAAATTAACACACTTAATATTCCTGGTAAAGTCGTTGTGAATAATTATCAGATAAAAAAGGTGTTCTTAGTGTACACATGTTCTTCGTGAACAAGGGTACGCTTATTATTTTGAAAAAATCTGTCTTATACTATATTATTATGCCATTATTACGATTTCCACATGCACATGCACATTCTCCTAATTATAATTCTTATTATTGACTTCTAATAGTATTTATCTACGACCAGTAGTTTCATCAGTTCGGCAGGGTACTCTTCCTTCGTTCCCATCCGTAATGGACTGTGTTGTAACTCTTTTCAAGAATATGTTTCTTCTGAGATCTTTTTGATTCCATACTATCATCCCGAAGGGGAAGTACTGGAGGAGTTGATTTGTCTAGCTGAACATCGCATAGACCTTTTATCTCAATCTGTGGTCGCCTGCTTCATCTATCCAGTTGAATTCTTGTGAATCCGCTGCTTTCTGGAACTATTTCTGATTTTGGTCGCAAATTACCATTTTTGTAAATGTAAAGGCGATGGGGAAAAAGTAGCAGAATTCATATTATACAGTCAGTAAAGTTTTCCACAGGAATGATTTCTTGTCAATATTGTGAATTTATCCGCCGATTTGTGACCATTAATGCTGGATGTAGTAGTTAAGGAGTTTTGAAGTAGGAGGTCCCTTTTTTAAATTGGATCTTTCCAACACAGAAGAGATTAATTCATCAGAAGAGATTTACTGTGACTTCGGATACCTAATTGAGTGGATATTTGTCCTCCTTCAGTTCATCGAAAAATTTGCAATTTTGTCCAGACTTGGAGATCCTCAGGACTGGCGTTGGTTCTGTGGACGTCTTGGAATTTCCATCGTTCGTTGAAATCCTCACTATCTATTGATAGTTTGTCTCTGAGTTGTTCTTTTGTCATACAAATAAATTCTTATTTGATTTACTTAAACTAATAAGTAATTTTAGACATAATTTGATGATCATTTCCACAACTATATTGTTTTTCAACGGATGGGCAGTGTAATAAGTTCCGGACCAAAATTCAGCTGGTTACAGAGTCGAATCTCGCTGCTGTCCATTTGGTGAAGGTTCCACATATCTATGATACCTCTGGGTTGAAAGTGACGCTGTCATCATCGACTTATCACTGCCGAACGGGATTGTCTTGTGGCACTTACATAAACAAAAACGAAAGGAACAAAAAAATCGAGAACATTTTCGATGTCTTGGATTTTTAGCATAACTGCTCCTACTTTTTAAATAAAATGTAAGTTCTGCCTATGTAAGGGAAACATCACTACTCTCTTCTCTGAAAGGGATGTTATATTAACCCCTTCTTACAAAAGAACAAGTTCCCTTTATTGTTTTTAAACAGAGATTTTTTTCAACAAATGTTAGATCACGTGTAACACTGTAACTCTAATTACAATACTAATCACATTAAGTATCCAGTATGTCTTGTCTAGTTATTCCACAAATTTATGTGAATTTTTTCTATATTATTTTTAGTTTCCCTATTTACCATTCGATAACTGAATTCTAGAGATGACCGAAAATCCAACAATGAATAAGGAGATTGGGTGAGCTTATAAAACGATATGGGTAACTGTTACTATAGCGACAAGATCGATACCGAATTTTCTAGTCATTTTTAGCACGACCGNTAGATCATATCCATCTCACACACCTGAGTAACACGTGTGTCTTACCGAGCCAAAATAATTGTCCAAAATCTCGACAAATCTGTGAAGCAGATCCAAAGTCATCATTGCGTTGTCTTCAGAATCAACGAGGGCGCAGAAATATACACTTGCATATCTCTAGTAGATATTGTAAGGATTACCTTCGGAAAACGATTGTATATTCGCCGAATTCTATGAAATTCCAGTCTGGATCGACTTCCAATGTGAGTCTAACGACTTCTTTTATGAGCCGTTGTTTCTCAGAGTGAGAATACGAAAAAAAACACTTTTGGAGACGGATATGTCCCTGACGATTAAATAGCACAACAAGACGCATCCTGCATTTTTTAAATTATTATTTTTTTAATTAAATAAATTAATCTCAGATACACAGAGAAAAAAATTAAAGTAAACAACTATAAAGTGCATCCAGTTCCCACTTCTACAGATAGAGTCCATCCGGAATCAGCATGAAGGGTAAAAGCCGTCCATTACTTGCAGTTGTGGAAACCCCTTAAGTGAAGTGGGAGAGGGAAAATTATCTTTTTTCGTTCCAGCCTGGCATTGACCGCCACAAGACAGGTGAGTCACATGAAGCCACTCTAATAGGAAGAGAAAGGAGGAACAGACAAAACAAAAAGAAAACTTCAACCAATTAGCCACGTATCACCANAGAAAAAAATTAAAGTAAACAACTATAAAGTGTATCCAGTTTCCACTTCTACAGATAGAGTCCATCCGGAATCAGCATGAAGGGTAAAAGGCGTCCATTACTTGCAGTTGTGGAAGCCCCTCAAGTGAAGTGGGGGAGGGAAAATTATCTTTTTTCGTGGCAGCCTGGCACTGACCACCAAAAGACAGGTAAATCACATGAAGCCATTCTAATAGGAAGAGAAAGGAGGAACAGACAAAACAAAAAGAAAACTTCAACCAATTAGCCAGGTATCACCACATGGCGCCATTTGATTAGTATATTTAAAATATTCAAATTCTTGTAATTTTAATATAGATTTTTATATTATAAAAATAATCCAGATTAAAAAAATAAAATTATGCAGATTTTCAAAAAACTCTGCTGAATTATTTAAATATTGTTTCATGAACTTAGCATCATGGATGTGTCTAGAAAGTAGAGGATTTCTATATGAGAGACACCACAACGTGAAGGACATTATTACCAGAAACAATACATGGTAGTTCACCCATCTTCAAGTTNAGTAAAATTTGTGTCTAATTTTAGGATACTGAATAAACTGAAATCCTACTCAAGACGTGAATCTACTGCGGTCTGACGGGGATTCAAAAGAGTGGTAGTTTATGATTTTACTTGATATTTCCGTACTCAGATTTGCATTTAATATTTCCGTACACAGATTTTTAACCTATTTTTAATTATTTAATGCCTTTGGCGATAATTAATAAAATGCTGCTTATTTTGCTGATTTCAAATATACAATCTCGTATAGCCCAGAATTTTATTGATAATCTTTGTTGGATAAATTCAGAACAGTATTAATGACGTTTTGTTAGTAATTTAACTAATTTAAAGGTATTAAATTACTAGTTATGATTTTTTCATTGAATACAATTTAATTCTTTTGTTTCTAAATCAGGTAAAAATTTAACAAATTCATTATATAAGGTTTTAACAAAACTGATGAAGATTTTGTTTTAACAATTATGCAAAAAACAACTGAAAAATCAAATAATCCAAGAAAAATAGAATTACTAGAAAATCTAACAAAAGAAAAACGAAAATGATTTCATGAATAAATTTTCTGCTATAATTGGTTTAATTTTAAAATTACATCAAGAAACTATACGAGAAGTTACATTAATGCCTTCACCAACGCCTACAACAACGCCTACAACAACGCCTACATCAACAACTACACCAACATCTACACCAACATCAACTCACCAACACCTTCACCAACATCAACACCAACACTCACACAACTACACCACAACATACCACAACACACCGACAACTACACCAACACTTTCACCAACAACTACACAAACATCTAAACCAACATCAACACCAACAACTCCACCAACATCAACACCAACAACTACACCAACACCTTCACCAACAACTACACCAAAAAGTGAATTAAATGAGGACTATTTTGAAGTTAGTATTTTAATAATTTTAAGATTATTAGACAACTCAATAATGAGTCATTATCTTTAAAAATTAATGAGAAATTATCAATTATCGAAAGATAAACCAACAAAACATTCAAAGAAACTCTCGGGGATATTACTTGGATCGATCAAATGGATTTAAAATCAGGATCTACTATTTCCACCGATTCAATTGTAGTTAATATACATCATAATGAAACAAAGGGAGACGGTATGGCAGGATAACTATCTTTAGCTCGTATTTTAGTTATTAAAAATAATGAAACAATTATCGATGGTAAAGAAACCAAACAAATCGATAGAGTGGTGTCAATAATTTTTAATAATGAAAATAATAACACCGAGAGTAAAATCACTAAAGTGACTATTTTTTTCCAAGATATTATTCAGAAAATGCGGTATAACTATGTATGTGTTTATTGGAATAACGGATTATGGGATAATGAAACTATGAAAACGGAAATTAGTTCAAATGACAGTGTAACATGCACTACTGAACATCTTACTAGCTTTTCAGTCTTATTCGTAATTTTTCATATAAATTTAGAATTCCAGAAAAGGTCAATTAAATTCTAAAAAGACAGCAACCTCATATATCACCATTATTGGATTATCTATATCAGAAATTTCAATCATTATTTCATTTATTATTTTCTTTAGTCAATTCAAGTTATATTTACTTAGTTTAGACTTTTAATTAAATCTCAGATTCAGTTGACGTTGATTAACCTTGAAATATCAATTTTCATAACAAATACTGTTTTTATATTCGGAATTTTCTCAGGATTTGAAAAATCTTTTATTCAATGTGTCACTGTTGGAGCACTATTACATTATGGGCTACTAACTCAGTTTTTCTGGATGCTTTCCCAGACTATAATTCATTATATAAAATTCATCAAAGTTATTGGCATGAACATAAATAATTTGATTTTAAAGATTCTTACAATTAACTGGGGTTACTCTTTCTCATAATTTGCAGGAATACCTCTGTTAGTAGTTATTATCATATGTGCAGTTTCAAAAATGCGTATTATTCGGATAACAAGTAAATGTTGATTCAATATTTAAGATATATGTTGCATGGAACTGCATTCTACTTGAGCCTGTTAGTTCCATGTGCAGTTATTTTTTTAATTATCACAATTTTATACTTTTACATTTTCTACAAATTCATTTATTACAAAATAAAACTAAAATCAATCAATTAAAAAAATCAACAAATTCAATATTAATTTTCTTATTCTTTCTATCGGGTTTATATTTTTTATTTTTGCAGGAATTAACTGGTTCTTGGCCTTTTTCCTTGAATTTGATGAATTTAAAATAATCGAATACATCTTCTGTATTTTAGTGTGTCCACAGGGCTTAATTATTCTAATATTGAATATTCACAATAAACGCAAAATGTCTAGCAGATTCCGACCGCACTATGGTAAGAAATACACGAGCAAAAAAACAACAACTACACTGTCAAGTTCCCCAATGACTACACCAATGCCCACACTCACGTTTATAGAATTAGTTATTGTAAGACGATTTTGTAGGTATTTTAACAATAATTGACTTTTACAATCATTATATTAACTTGCTTTAAAACGTGTTAACCTTTGTAGAGTTGTGCATGTACATTTCAGCATGAAAGAATAAAGCGAGGTTTCTTAAGAAGAGTACTCCTCTGCTACCTCTCAACTTTAAAATTGGCATGCCGTGGGGACATCTCAGATAGAGAATAAGAATTACAATGTCGTCGGCATAAGTCAGAATAATATCATTTTCGGCGTCCGGTGTGGAGGGATCCTTCATGAATAGTAATAATGACAAAGGGGATCCTTAAGAACATCATTAGATAGAAGCCGAAAAATAGATCTTGAATGGACATTGCAGACGCGTCCCCTACGACCACTAACGAAATTAGCTAACCAGATCTTTAACTTTCCAGGGATCTTTGATGGTAAATTTTCCTAGGAAGAATCCTCCTTGACACAGAGTCAAAAGCTTTGTGGACGTCTATGGAGCAAAGTACAATTTTCATGTTTCCCGACCTGTACGAGAAACCATATCGTATAAAGCTAGTCAATGCAGATAAGTGCGTCGAAATAGACCTCTCCTTTTTAAAACCATGTTGAAATGACGAGTCCGGGAAGATATTTTTGATTTTCGCAAGAACCAGCCTCTCCAGAATTTTCGACACCGAACACAATAACGCGACCGGCCTGTGTGAAGCTGGGTCCTTCTTCACTTTACTGGGTTCAAAATTGGACGTAGGTGGGAAGCTTCCATAAGGCTTGAATATAATTTTTGTTAATAGAGTGGTTGAATATCCTCGTTAATGAAGCGATTCCATAATCATCAAGATTCTTTTGGAGGATCATTGAGATCTTATTAGGTCTGTTAAAATAAGTTGTTTTAATTGTTATCAATTCATTTCTCATCTCTTTTTCAGTAAAGTACATCATATCAGGTTCCTTTTTTCGGTTTAATGAGATATAAAGGGGGTATATCCGACTTTTAAGGTCCTTGTGATGATATTTCACGTAATATTTTGAAATTATTCAAATCCTTTTGCTTTGATCCACCTCAGATGATCCTTCATCCTCTCTTGAGACGTCAGCATTGGATCTATTTCCATTTAGAGAAGAGTGCACATGCTTCTATCTTTATTTTTGCTTTAATCTACCTGTTTTTTAATTCACTATTCAAAATGCTCATTCTAAGCTTATCATCAATAATTAATTAGGAAATTTTTTGAGTTCTTTTCTTGATTGATGCTGACCTGCCATATTCCCTGGCCTAGTTAAGGTGGTGTTTGGGTACAGATAGTGATTCCGCATCCAAGATAGTGCGGTTTACATAAGCAACTACTTTGTCTATGGAAGTAATGCCATCCAGATACTGCAGTAGATTGTCAGTAAGTGTACGGTAAGGTCTCCAGTCTGCACGTTTGTAGTTGAATTTTCTGGGAAACTCCTAGTTAAAGTATCTCTGTTGATCTCAGAAGAATGGCATTGTGGTCGCTTCTTAAGTTGTAAGCCATTTATTTCTTATGCATAACAACGAGTCATTAATTTCTTATGCATTCGATATGAATTCGATTCTAAATATGTTGCTAATATAAAACTTGTGGAAAGGATGATCCGTAGGTTCGACGGCATTTCGATTTTGAATAATCTATGGATAAAAAAAAACAATTTTTAACGTTTTAAAATCTGATGAATATTGGTCTTTTAGACTTGTTCGTAAGATTCTTAAAATTTTTAAATACTGATTTTTTAAAATTTTTTGGAAAAAAATTTATTAACAAAAATAATCAAGCCTTTGCCAATGGATTGCGATTACGTTTCTACTTAATACGCCAATCCTGAATCGTTGTCTAAAACAGAACGATTCCCGGAGTTCTCTTTTCGGTTCACTAGTCTGAAAGATCCTAATGCCATCCAGGGGCTCCCGACATTTTTATGGTTACTGGTGTGAATCGTTATCGGTCTCTAATGGGCGAGTAATTCTTGATCTTGGCCAATTCTGTTGCATTGGCCGCAGATCCAGGATTCTGAGCAGATCTCAGAAGGAGCGAAGTCGAGAAGGTATCCACACAAGTTAAATAACAGAGCTATGATGTTCCGTGTAAATAAGAAAAGTATCATTCCATCTGGCCTCTGTCATTCCAGAACTCGCGTTCTAAGAATTATTAACTGGTATGCTAATAATTCTTTAATATTGTAAAATTTTAAGATTTTTTAATAAAAACCTCATCTCTAACATCTGAGTGATCAGAGAACTTATATGGGAAGCCAAACAGAGCATATTCTAACGTACTGAGTAGCGTGCGTCATCCATCGTATGGTAAAAGAATATCCAAACGAGCTTAGGGATATTGAGTTGTGCTACAAAAAGGAAAATGAGCGAAGGTATTTTTCAAATTTATGTATAGGTTTAATTTTCTGATGGAAAAAGATCGGTCTTAATGTCAAGACTTAAAAATATTTTTTTTTATTATTTGAAATAAATTCTTTGTTAAATCTAGCAATTATCTAGTTACCATGGAAACACGTAAAAAACAGGTTGACAATAGGCATCAAGCCACCCATATAACTGTTCTTACTTAAATAAAGTGTATCTCATGTCTGAGAGGAGCTAAGCTAATATGGCCATTGTTAATGTGGAGTATTTTTTTGAAGAAACCAAATTATTACCCATTAAAACACCAGAATTAATCATTGAATACATCATTTTAATCTGCTGGCTTCATTTGTCCTTAAAATAACCATTAATTTAACCATCCTCATTAGCGAGCACAAAACTTCCTTCAAATAATAATTAATTAAACCATTTGGAAATAGCAGCATTGTGGGTCCTTAAAATAACCATAAATTTAACCATCTATAAAAGAGACCAGATAAGTTCCTTTAAATAATAATTAATTAGACCATTTGGAAATTGTTGGCACTTTATTCTTTAAAATAATAATTAATTAAACCACGTGAATGTGTTGAAGATGTTCGCTTCGTTGGTTCTTAAATAATCATAGATTTAACCATTTGAATATGGCGGTATTGTTAGTCCTTAAATAATCACTAATTAAACCACGTGAATATGAATCAAAATATTCTTAATTACCTCACTGGAAACAGGGTCAATTAAGCGTCCTCAAATATAATTTTAGATATAACCATTTGATAATATTTTCCTTACCACCTCCAATTCAACGTTTAAAATAGATTCTTAAAATAATCATTAATCGAACCATTTATATATGGTCGTGTCGTTGGTTTTTTAAATAATTATTTATAAACTTTTTGTAGTCATTTCAGACTCAACCTCATCCTCTGTTTGTCCGAAACCAAAAGTTATTAATATTTTACTTGTGTATTTGGTTAAAAATAAAATACAGCAAACGATTGTCATTTGAATGACCAAAATCATTTGATTATATATATAAAAAAATCTGATTCCGCCAATGTGGCGCCATGTTTTGATATGTGGCGACTTGATTTAAGATTTCAGTTTGTTTGTCTATTATTCCTCTTCCCTTTCCTACTAGAGTGCCGTCATGTGATCCACCTGTCCCAGGCTGGCACAAAAATGATCCCCCACTCCATTGGAGAGGTTTCCACAACTGCAAGGAATGTAGGTCTATTACCTTTTATGCTGGTTCCGGATGATGGACTCGTGTGATGTTGAAGGACTCAGTTTCTGTAAGAGTGGAAACTGGATACACTTAATTAGTTGTTTACCGTGTCTTCTTTCTGGTATATCCGGGGTTAATAAAGAGTTAGAATTCCCTTGTGAAACATATAGAGAAATTAGATCCTTTAAATTTTATCGGTCAACAGCGGAAATAAGACTTGGATGTATTCAAGGGTTATACGACTAGAGGTGTGGGCTGATGGTAATATAGAAAGTCGTGAATAGCTTATTGATTGACAATAAAAGTAGAAATGACTAGCGAATTGAATACGTGAGCAAAGTACACTAAAATTACCTTTAAAAATTTGTTATACGAATCTATTCTGAAGACAATTCCGTCACAATTTCTAATGATATTAAACACAAAATATAAGGGACAGATCGGAAGCAATTAAAGGAAAAATATAGATATTGTGTATCAGAAGTTGGAAAAGTAAAAAATTTGATCTAATAAAATAAAAAGTTGACCTAAATGAAAGGTTAATTTAACTTGTACAACACAAAATTAGATAATATTTTACATTTTCAGATTGGAAATAATCTCTGGAATTCCATTAACAATGATTGCTCAAACAGAGAAGTTACTACTTCAGTTGATTCCGTAATTGCTAATTTTAAAATAACATTCTTTAGATATTGCAAAAATTTGTGATTCAATTTCCTTCAAAATATTTGTTAATAGATAATATTCTTGGCTTGTGTCTATTTTTATGGAGTAGTGGATTATTCCTGTAATAAAGATTCCCTTCTAGAGCATAGTGATAATCTGTGTTAAATATTTAGTAGTTACTATCTAACCAGCTACAATGGGATAACCAATTTCTTTAAATAATTTATTTTTGACCACAAGTGCCTTGATAGATGATATTAATTTATCCACCTCAGGATAATAAAATTTATAAAGGAAAACATGTAAAAAATAACGCACGTACCATTAATTTTATTTAGTTGGTGTTAAGGACAACCGGAAGGGTTATTCTTAATTGAGACTACAAATTCATTGTAGACTCAAAGGCGTTCCTGCTCAGATAATTTTGTTGTCATCCTGATCTACTTCATTCTGCGGATAGCCGTTTCTGTTTTTCAATGTCAGCTTCATCCCCGAGTAACGAACCTAGTGCTTTCAGTTTTTTATATTTATTAAAATAGTAGACGTAAAAATAGGAGAATGGAGAAAAAAAATTTCAAAATAAGTCGATATTAGACATTGTTTTGGTTGAGGTGTTACAAATGTCTTTGTCATGTTTGACATCTACCAACTCGTTCTCTCTCAGCACCATAAGTGGCAGATTCGTGACAAAGAAGCAATACAGAGACTAATTGAAGTGTCAAAATAATTTCAACAAAGTGTGAAAAAATATTACCAATGAAACTGGAGTGTGTAAAAACCTCTCCTATGAGTTTTTATGGAATCGAAAAAAGGAAATAAATATTCAAATGACCATTTTCATTGTTGTTGTTCTTCAAATGACAAATCAATTCCTTTGATGGGCGAGAAATTTTAAAAATCACTGATTTCAACTATTGAAGGTTAATGTGTATAAAATCTGACATACACGAACAAAAGACACACTAAATTAATAATTTATATAAAGTGATCCCTCAATAATCCCAACGAAAAAAATTCGATGACTTTTGAATTGTTAAGAAATTATTTATTACAGATAAAATAAAAGAGACTGAGGCTGTTAGATGATCCCGGCCTCCTTAAGAAGCCGCCTCATCCTTTCTCGGTGCTCCTCCCGAGAGTCGAGACATTTCCTGTTTGGATAAATAACTTTTTAGAAGTCTTGAGGATTTTTGTAGGGTTCTCGTTACTAACTCGATATTAATTTATCCATCTGGCGTGTGAGACCACTGGACGATGAGAACACCATTTAACCTATGGTACCTGGACGACGTGACCGTCTGAGGTAATTGGAAACAGTGGTGGCGGAAGTCGAGTACGCCATATCTGCACTTGGGTTTAAACCGAACCCGTAAAATGTAAAATTATAAACTTTGCTCGCGGAAAGAAAGACTTCTGCCATGCAGTGGCCGCAATTTCTACTTATCTCCGCAATGTCTCGGTCACCTAACTCGAATATACAATTTTTATTGGCTCTCCTCTATACTGCAATAATGCTTCAGCTCTCCTGGAGGAAAAAATACATAACTCCAACATTTCACATCAAATATATAAACCCAAGACTCCCACATGTCTTTATTCTTCTCAGGAATTTTCACCTTCCTTATGAATTACCACGATATTTTTTCTCATACGGACAGCCCCATGTTTCGCAGACATGAACTTTCTGAGAGCCACCGACGAGAAGCTGAGGACAGCCGTTGAAGAAACTCTCAGCATTTATTTGATAAAACTGGCTGGATTCAATGCAAACTACTCTTTGCTACGGAGGAATCGGAATACACTCACCATTAGAACTCGCCCTCCCGGCCTTCCTTTCTTCGACATATGCTTCCAGTGGTCTCACATTTTAGATCCTACGCTACATTAATCATCGGACCCTGATCCAGTGGTATGCCGCACGTGTGGAAATATAACAATTTTGTTTCTACGATAGTTGCCTATAATAATGTCGTTTTTCAACATCTAACAATGCTAATGATTATTTTTAAATATTCATTATTTTAATCGACGCGAATCTCAATTTCTTATTGAATTTTTATTTTTCAGTGGAAAAAAGTCATAGCAATATTCTGTTTTTAACTATTTTTGTTTTTATTACGCTCCAACATTAATTATTAACATTCATTTACATTAATACATTTCCAATTTGTTTCATACATACTAGATTATGTATGCTAGATTGACGAGTAACAAAGTCCGAATTTAAAAGAAAAGACCGTCCATTTAAAATCAGACCATGTAGAACGAGGACCTCAAGATAGTAGAGGATATATAATGGTCTCAAAAACGTAAATATTCCAATCAATTATAAACACTATTATGAGATATAATCGATTTGGTATTCCACCCATGTCAGAAGCAACAACACAAATTACAAGAACTTCTCCATCTTTACTCGTACGAAACGTTGCCAAACAGCCTCGGACAACTGGAAAAGAAGTATATAAATATTTAAAAATGTTAGGCACGATTGCATATCTACGAACAATAACAAAGCCAATTACATGGATGTCTGTATAAACTCACCACAAAATATGTAGAAGGGTAAATTTATGCTGACACGTTTGATGCCGGCATGGAATAAGGGACACTGCCAATGTGGAAAAGAGAAAACCTTGAATCCAGGCATCAAAGCCAACTAAATGATACCAACTTCTGGAAATTCTCAGACTCCCAGCGATCCCATCGTCTTCTGGAAGTGTCTTTTCGAATTTCTGAAGAGAAACTCGATGAAGTGTCCTTTCAGGATTCCCCACAAGTATAACTTTTTCCCAAATGGATTTCCTAGTTGTTCGCAGAAACCCAAGAATCTCCGGCCATTGTTCTGGTCGATTCTTCCGAGAGTACCTTTCATATAAGAAAAGAAGACGCATGGTTTTCCACTGAAGTGAGTTAATTGCAGTTCAGACGACACCCTTCTTGACCCTATTATCTCCTGATTATCATTGGGGTGTCAAAATGAATCCCATCCCCCATTTCAGCCTAACCCTCATGCCGCTAAACATCGAGGGAGTAAAATGAAGATATTTGAAGTCCGTCGATTTCTATCCATACTCAATAATCATCATTTGTCTTCAGCCTTACCAGTTCTTCCCCTTCTCCCAACTTTCTTGGTTATGACGTCATCCGACAATACCGCCGTCCGGTAGCGGAGTAGAACTCATAACTTTTGTCAAGAAAGTGATCATCTACAGCGTGAACACCAAAATTGACAGCATACTCTCGCCCATCTCCCCACGGATAGACATTGAAGTAGTCACGATTACGAATATGTACAACTCCTTCCAGTTTTAGCCCGAAGTACTTCAACCTCAACTGGCAGATCTCCGTAAAACACCCGGCTTAGTTCAACAAGCAACTGGCAAATCTGGATGACCTAGTAATTTTATAAACACGAGAACACTGTACAGATCCAAAGATAGTATTACATCCCCCGAATTAACACTCGCTTCTGGTAGTATCGCCCCTCTCGTCAGTTGGCTTTTGGTTTTTGACTTAAAGAGTGACCCCAACCCTACACTTATAGTGATAAAAGGAAAAGCTTTCACAAAAAAGAGACAGCCCAGGTTAGACTATAAGAATGTCGATTGGATGAAATTCACCCACTTCGTTGACTATAACCTGGTCGGATACAAAATGAAAACTTTTAGGTCCACTAATAGCTCAGTCTCCCATTTCAACTGAATAAAAACGTTTATGAGAAACCCACCTACTACTTTGGGGTGATGATAGATTTAAAACAGTTAAATTAATAAGACAAAATCAAGAGTCTTCAAACCAACACATGAGATCAGGGAAAGACCCTTGATAATGTCTTCAAACTGAGGCCACAACAGTTGGAGATATAAATATCCTGATTGCTGTGGGAAGTTGATAGTAGCGGATTCTTGAAACCATGGATCGGGTCTTTGTATATTGATGAAGATAAATTCCCTCGTGAGCTTATAAAACGAATCAGTAGTAGAATCAGCCTTTTCAACAATTGTGCTGGTAAGCGCGAGTGACCACAATCCTATTTTATTGACGATCAGGAGGGAAGTATTTTGTGAAAAAAAGTCGATCTACAAATACAATTTCGCAAACTGGAACCTTTTCCGGATTATTACTGAATACCGTTTGGCTGAGGTAAATCTGGAAGATTATCACATAAATGACGGCGTATCACATTATTTATTTAACACCCAAGACCACGATAAAACCAAAACTAACTATCACGTGATCCCGATGCGCTCCGCCAAAATCCTCATTCTTTCCCGGTGCTCCTCCCTCGTATCCACAAAGCTCGTACAGGGCGGATTACTGTATTTGCAGGGCCACCTTCCCGCATGCCAGAGCTTTGTTTAATAAGGGCCTCCAAAGTAGTCGGTCCGGTTCTGTGTGTCCCACAAGATCACCGTTCCGTAATTCTGAAAGCCTTTTTGAACGTCCCCAATCTTCTTAATGTTCTCCCTTCTTTGAGAAAAGGAGTTGTTGACCTGACATTTCTCTGTTTCATCTTCGCCCAGATCGTTTGGAACGTCAATGAACTGAGTTGTTAATTACACCAGGGGACTGGTAGCTTTAACCACAACTTCTGAGACTGCACTCGGAATATAAGCGATGTAAGAGTCATCACCAGCTGTGGCACTCTTAGACAGACTATAATGTATGTCTTTCTTTTGCACCTTTTATGTTTATTTGAATAATAACAGGGGAATGTTGACTTTGAGTTTATTTCTGTATTGCCAAAACTCAATAATAGTGGATTCCCATTTATATATTTGTTAAATGGCAACTGTTGTCTCACGTATACAAAAAGGTTAAATAACAACATTATGACCAAATAGTAATATTATTCCAACGGTGGAGGTTCACAGGAATCATCAATAATTGGGGGGTTCTTTCTTTATATTTGGTTTCAAAGTAATGCTCACAACATCATTGAGAGAGACTGATTGAGACTTGTAAGTTGTCCTGTGTTTATAATTCCTAAATGATATATTCTCCTTTACTTTGAATTGTTAATATTATTTGAGACACGTGGTTTTGATAACATAGTATTATTGTTGATCTGATCTTCAATTACACAATTACCTTCGGCATAGTAATTGTCAAATGTCCTGTTATCTTAGAACGTTGACAAATTGACATTGATGGTGAGATCTCCTCCTCAAGACATAATTGAAAGATCTCGATAATTTAAGTGAGCGACTCAACGCCTGAATAATGAAGAACCGACTCACGATAAATTCCAGAAAGTCGGTCACGTCTATGTTTACTTCGGACAAAAGGTTGGGGAAGATGACTGCCAAGTTAAAATTGGACAACATTGAAATCCCCTTCACTAAATGTCAGAAGATCCTGGGCGTGACACTGGATACACACCTATGTTTGTCACCACACGTGGCAAACATTGTTCTGAAGTGCGAGAAGAGGATCAATGTATTAAAATGTTTATCTGGAATATGGAAGACAGGTACCCACCCAGTCTTGATGAACATTTACAAGCAATACATCGAACCATGCTTCTCGCGAACATTAAGAAGATTGGGGACGTTCAAAAAAAGGCTTTCAGAATTACGGAACGGTGATCTTGTGGGAGACACAGAACCGGACCGACTACTTTGGAGGCCCTTATTAAACAAAACTCTGGCATGCGGGAAGGTGGCCCTGCAAATACAGTAATCCGCCCTGTATGAGCTTTTGTGGATACGAGGGAGGAGCACCGGGAAAGAATGAGGATTTTGGCGGAGCGCATCGGGATCACGTGATAGTTAGTTTTGGTTTTACCGTGGTCTTGGGTGTTAAATAAATAATGTGATACGCCGTCATTTATGTGATAATCTTCCAGATTTACCTCAGCCAAACGGTATTCAGTAATAATCCGGAAAAGGTTCCAGTTTGCGAAATTGTATTTGTAGATCGACTTTTTTATCACAAAATACTTCCCTCCTGATCGTCAATAAAATAGGATTGTGGTCACTCGCGCTTACCAGCACAATTGTTGAAAAGGCTGATTCTACTACTGATTCGTTTTATAAGCTCACGAGGGAATTTATCTTCATCAATATACAAAGACCCGATCCATGGTTTCAAGAATCCGCTACTATCAACTTCCCACAGCAATCAGGATATTTATATCTCCAACCGTTGTGGCCTCAGTTTGAAAACATTATCAAGGGTCTTTCCCTGATCTCATGTGTTGGTTTGAAGACTCTTGATTTTGTCTTATTAATTTAACTGTTTTAAATCTATCATCACCCCCAAAGTAGTAGGTGGGTTTCTCATAAACGTTTTTATTCAGTTGAAATGGGAGACTGAGCTATTAGTGGACCTAAAAGTTTTCATTTTGTATCCGACCAGGTTATAGTCAACGAAGTGGGGGAATTTCATCCAATCGACATTCTTATAGACCAACCTGGGCTGTCTCTTTTTTGTGAAAGCTTTTCCTTTTACCACTATAAGTGTAGGGTTGGGGTCACTCTTTAAGTCATAAACCAAAGACCAACTGACGAGAGGGGCGATACTACCACAAGCGAGTGTTAATTCGGGGATGTAATACTATTTTTGGATCTGTACAGTGTTTTCGTGTTTATAAAATTACTAGGTCATCCAGATTTGCCAGTTGCTTGTTGAACTAAGCCGGGTGTTTTACGGAGATCTAGCAGTTGAGGTTGAAGTCCTTAGGGCTAAAACTAGAAGGGTTGTACACATTCGTAATCGTGACTACTTCAATGTCTATCCGTGGGGAGATGGGGGAGAGTATGCTGTCAATTTTGGTGTTCACGCTGTAGATGATCACTTTCTTGACAAAAGTTATGAGTTCTACTCCGCTACCGGACGGCGGTATTGTAGGATGACGTCATAACCAAGAAAGTTGGGAGAAGGGGAAGAACTGGTAAGGCTGAAGACAAATGATGATTATTGAGTATTGATAGAAATCGACGGACTTCAAATATCTTCCTTTTACTCCCTCGATGTTTCGGCAGTTGATGAGGGTTAGGCTGAAATGGGGGATGGGATTTATTTTGACACCCCAATGATAATCAGGAGATAATAGGGTCAAGAAGGGTGTCGTCTGAACTGCAATTAACTCACTTAAGTGGAAAACCATGCGTCTTCTTTTCTTATATGAAAGGTACTCTCGAAGAATCGACCAGAACAATGGCCGGAGATTCTGGGTTTCTGCGAACAACTAGGAAATCCATTTGGGAAAAAGTTATATTGTGGGGAATCCTGAAAGGACACTTCATCGAGTTTCTCTTCAGAAATTCGAAAAGACACTTCCAGAAGACGATGGGATCGCTGGGAGTCTGAGAATTTCCAGAAGTTGGTATCATTTAGTTGGCTTTGATGCTGGGTTCAAGGTTTTCTCTTTTCCACATTGGCAGTGTCCCTTAGTCCATGCCGGCATCATACGTGTCAGCATAAATTTACCCTTCTACATATTTTGTGGTGAGTTTATACAGACATCCATGTAATTGGCTTTGTTATTGTTCGTAGATATGCAATCGTGCCTAACATTTTTAAATATTTATATACTTCTTTTCCAGTTGTCCGAGGCTGTTTGGCGACGTTTCGCACGAGTAAAGATGGAGAACGTCTTGTAATTTGTGTTGTTGCTTCTGACATGGGTGGAATACCAAATCGATTATATCTCATAATAGTGTTTATAATTGATTGGAATATTTACGTTTTTGAGACCATTATATATCCTCTACTATCTTGAGGTTCTCGTTCTACATGGTCTGATTTTAAATGGACGCTCTTTTCTTTTAAATTCGGACTTTGTTACTCGTCAATCTAGCATACATAATCTAGTATGTATGAAACAAATTGGAAATGTATTAATGTAAATGAATGTTAATAATTAATGTTGGAGCGTAATAAAAACAAAAATAGTTAAAAACAGAATATTGCTATGACTTTTTTCCACTGAAAAATAAAAATTCAATAAGAAATTGAGATTCGCGTCGATTAAAATAATGAATATATAAAAATAATCATTAGCATTGTTAGATGTTGAAAAACGACATTATTATANCAATACGGACAAGGTTTCGCAGTCCATGAACATCTTGTGTTTCCATGGTAACTAGATAATTGCTTGATTTAACAAAGAATTTATTTCAAATAATAAAAAAAAATATTTTTTAAGTCTTGACATTAAGACCGATCTTTTTCCATCAGAAAATTAAACCTATACATAAATTTGAAAAATACCTTCGGCTCATTTTCCTTTTTGTAGCACAACTCAATATCCCTAAGCTCGTTTGGATATTCTTTTACCATACGATGGATACCTCACTAGCCATTCCAGAGAGGGCGCTTGCCTTCTCCCCTGTAGTACCTTCTCCGTAACTTTTTGATACAGATGGCATCTTGAATGGCTCGCCCTGTGTCCCTCCTTGTCACAGTTCACGCACTTAAGAAACCTGACTTTTGATTGGCAGACCTTCCTCGAATTTAGACTTCCCACAATTCAGGAACTTTTCTTTATAAGTGCATCGAGCTGGTGTGGCCGAGTCCGTGGCAGCTTATGCAGAAGCCAGACAAGCCAGACTGGATTGTCGATGTTCGCTCTACAGCCACACCGAACCTAGTAACCAATGCGTACTTTCTTGAGGCAGATCCTCTCTGCCTATGCTCCAAAGCGAAGCCACACCTTCAATAACTAATCGATGAGGAAGAACCAAGGAATGCTATTCATTTCTTTTTTATTTTTTTGTGTGTGAGTCCATTTGTGGACGATCCAGGTTCTGTATTGAGATGTTCACTGATGACGACGTCACGTTTAAAGTCGAAGCAGCGTAGATGCGTGGAACCTTCAGTCGGAATGTACAGCAACGAGATTCGAACTGAGTCCATCAGGCACTTTGTCAGACACTCATTAGTCTGTGCCACCCAGTTTCTTTATCAGCCAAGTAAAATTAATATTTGAATATTATATATAAAATTAATATTTGGACCTAGTAACTGCGAGGATCCAAAAGAAAATTGGAATTCTCAAGGCACTCTTCACTCACTCTCCTGCATCTCTCCGCCCATCGTTAGAGCGTCTATACAAACAATTTGTTCTACCTAGTATCGAGTACGCCTGTGATGCATGGATTGCCTGCTTATCAATATCGGACAGAGCAAGCTGGAGGTTTTACAAAATCGATTTCTCAGGATTCTATTGAGATCGTCGAAAAAGACGTACACCTCGTTCTGAGGAGAATATTAAACGTCCCCCAATCATGGAATACCTTACGGAACGTCACCGGGACTTTCTCAAGATGTCAAAGTCCCCTGACTATCCCCTCGGACCGCACATCATACTATATATGGACGTTTCCACTGTTCACCCTCGTCTCGCCTGCCTGAGATATGAAAAGAAACCTTCCTTGCTGTGGAGATTAATCCAGGACTCCAGAACTAACCGTATGAAAAGGACTGGTGTGGACACCCGGATCAATTAATAACTTTTATCCTCTTTCTCGTGATTTCGGGTTAAATTATCAGGATAGTGGTTGTTTTATTCAAACTGAAGGTAGGCTCTAAGATCTCTGAATATGTGAGCTTAACAACTGATTTATTTTCAGAAAGACTCTAACTGTATAGGTAATCTGACTGTTTACAGTCCTCACGCAATAACGCCGTTGATGCCTCTGTTCTCGTACTTTTACCAGCGCTCCTCAAACAGGAGAGAGCGTGGAGACCTTTACCGTTGACCTTCCTACCATATCGACAGCGGTGGGTTACGCAATCTCCTTTCCGGCTACGACTAAGCAAATTGTTTACTCAAAAATATTTCACCTATCATTTCGGCATTCATATAAACTGATTTGTCTTAAGAGCTTGATACCACACAGTGTCAAGGGATTTGGTTAAATAACATGCAGAAAAATCCAAAGTCTCGTGCCTTGGGTATCTGAGTTAAGGTAAAAAACAGTTTCCACATGCCCCGGTGTTCCTTCTCGTACACGCACATGACCGCACTGGACTGCTAACTGAATTAACGGGGTACATCTCGCATCCAGGAGTCCAGTCGCATAAGAGTTTCCAGAGGTATCGATATTCGCCACTCCAAATCTCCCTCTTCGACATTTCCTCAATCTTTATCATGTTCTTCCCAGATATGGAAGGATCTCACGAGGTGCATGTATATAGGATATAAAGTTCGATGTATTGTCTGTACACGTTCCTCATAACCAGATGAATGCCGATCTTCCAGATTTCATTTAATACATTGAACTAATTTTAACACTTCGTAGGAATCTTTTAAGCAAAGATGCATATCACGTGTCACACCCAAGATTCTTTAACATCTGTTGAAGGACGTCGACCTTGTTTAACTTCAAGCTGACTGACTTGATTTAAAATATTTTGTCCGAGGTAAAAGGATTGACTTTTCTACACTCATCAATGGATTACCGCCATCATGATGATGTTGGTGGGTCGCAGAAAGTCGACACATATTGCATCCCAAACTAACAGTTTCCCCTCTTTGAAGAGAATGACTTTGTCTCTCCTGTCCCAGACAGTGGGTTCTAGTATGGACTCCAGTATCTTATTTAACCAGATTATTTATATTTATTTAAATTGTGTTTAACTAAAATTATTATTTAAAATATTAAAAATATTGTTAAGCAACAATAAATGAGAAGTAATATGGAAGTGTAATAAATTAGTAAGTGAAGACTTAATTCGTAAACGTGCAGAGCATAATGATAAGGAAATATACACATTGGAAGAAGTCTCCCTTCATCAATTTGATATTGAAAAGTAAATGTTCAAATAATAACTAGAATCGAAAATATAGACAGGTGGTGTAAAAAGTTAAAAATTTTATATTTACAAAACAACTTAATCTCCAAAATTGGTATATTAATTTATTAAATCAAGAAAATGTGGGGAGACTGAAACAACTCGAGTATTTGAACTTGGCCTTAAACAACATTGAGAAAATTGAAAACCTACAAAGTCGTTAATTTAAACATTTAAGACTGTGAGGCACTTAATAAGCTGGATTTGACTGTAAACTTTATTGGAGACCTTAAAAGTATAGAAAATCTCAGTAAACTTGAAGACTTTGAAGAATTGTATAATTTATTATAATAAAGATTCCTCATGGGGAATCCATGCTCTGATTATGAGGGGTATAGAAGCTATGTAATAGGGACTCTGGGTAAACTTAAGGTTTGAGATATTTTAACAAAGTGCTTGGATGGAACACAAATAGAGAGGTCTGAACGAATAATGGCTGTACAGGTAAATATTTTGAGTAAAGTAGAATTATGAGAATACAACAAAGCTAATAGAAGAGCAACAGCAACAATATTTAATAAAAAGAGTTATATTTCCCATTTTAATAGGAATTACAAAAAATGAAGGAGGCCTGCACTATGCCTAATGAGAAGGAAGAATTCACTCCCGAGTCACGAATTAGGATACACAGACAAATTCAAATTGACAAAGAAAAACCGACTAAGAAAAGCTATAATAACGAAAATAAATTACAAAGTCGATCACTTTTTATGCCTGATGGTAGACCAATGAATATTAATGAACCAAAGTTAAACCACGTGTTTTATTTGAGGATCAATTTTAATATGAGTAATGACGACGACTGTATTGTGGTAGAAATTCAAGTTTACAAGTGAATATTTGCTAATTAGTCAGATATTTGGACAGTTCGTTGATACAAGTAGATACTCAGCCGACATATTTACGAGTACTTGTAAAGGGAAAGGTACCCTCACTTAAATTATCGAGATCTTTCAATTATGTCTTGAGGAGGAGATCTCACCATCAATGTCAATTTGTCAACGTTCTAAGATAACAGGACATTTGACAATTACTATGCCGAAGGTAATTGTGTAATTGAAGATCAGATCAACAATAATATTCTGATATCAAAACCACGTGTCTCAAATAATATTAACAATTCAAAGTAAAAGAGAATATATCATTTAGGAATTATAAACACAGGACAACTTACAAGTCTCAATCAGTCTCTCTCAATGATGTTGTGAGCATTACTTTGAAACCAAATGTAAAGAAAGAACCTCCAATTATTGATGATTCCTGTGAACCTCCACCGTTGGAATAATATTACTATTTGGTCATAATGTTGTTATTTAACCTTTTTGTATACGTGAGGCAATAGTTGCCATTTAACAAATATATAAATGGGAATCCACTATTATTGAGTTTTGGCAATAACAAAAATAAACTCAAAGTCAACATTCCCCTGTTATTATTCAAATAAACATAAAAGGTGCGAAAAGAAAGACAAACATTATAGCCTGTCTGGGAGTGCCACAGCTGGTGATGACTCTTACATCGCTTATATTCCGAATGCAGTCTCAGAAGTTGTGGTTAAAGCTACCAGTCCCCTGGTGTAATTAACAACTCAGTTCATTGACTTTCCAAACGATCTGGGCGAAAATGAAACAGAGAAATGTCAGGTCAACAACTCCTTTTCTTAGAGGAGAGAGATCTTGGTGGGATAATTAATTAGTATGTGGCCGCGTAGTCAAATGGGTGATGCCACACTCGTGGTATGATTTAATAATATGGTTTTAATTATTAATTAGATTTTAAAAATAAATTTAAATATAATAACATATTTTAGAGGTGTTAATGTATCCAAAGCAACGTGGCCCAGAACAGCATGGAGACGCCTAATGAAGCAGATTTTTGAAACGTGTGGCACAAACGGGACCTTGGTTAATATAACGTTCTTTGGTTCTGTGAAAGTGCTTTTTAATAATAATGTGGCCTAGACGGAATTCCTTTTATTCTGTTGAAACACTTGGGCCCAGCATCAATAAATGCATTGACAATCATCTACAACACATCGCTAGATATAAATACCATACCGACTTTATGGAAACTATCAAAAAATCGTACAATATTGAAACCGGGAAGATCGAAGAACAGTCTCCTTTATATGTGTATTGTCGAGAATCCTGGAGAAACTGGTCCTAAAACTTATTCACCCCTTCTCTCTCCCACAACCTACATTCCAACATGACTTCAAGAAAGGATTATCAACAACCTCCTTCCTAACAACACAATGAAGTTCATAACTGAAGGACACAAGAACAAGCCAAAACAAGAAAAATCGGTCATATGTACAATCGACATTCAAAAAGCATTCGACTCTGTCCCAAGGAAAATCCTCAAACAAAAATATTTTGACAAAAATTGATACACCACTAAAGTTATGGATAGCAAATTTCTTAAGTGGACGCCGAGGGAAAGTGTCCGTCGGAAACAAGAGTTCCAGATCGGATTATTACCCAATGGTGTACCCCAGGGATCTCCTTTGTCACCAATCCTTTTAATTTATTTCTGAATGATCTCCCCGTACCTATGAATAATAATGACATGCTACTTTCCTATGCCGATGACATAGTTGTTGCATGTAGGACGTAAATCGAAAATGCTAAAGAAAGACTACAAGGAACACTAAATAACATATATGGATGGCTATTCGAAAATCGATTAAATGCATGTTCCGAAAAGTCAGCAGTCACTCTATTCACTAAGAATAGAAAGATGGGAATGCAAACAATTGATTTCACGTTAAATGGAGTGCCTATACCACAAAAGAAATCGCAGAAGAAACTGGGAGTAACTTTTGATACTTTCCTCTGCTTCTCAGCCCATGTGGAATCTATCATTTCAATCTGTGCAAAGAAGATAAACTTTGTAAAGGCCTTCCTTTGTAACTGTGGATTAATTTATCCACCATGTGTCAGGACCCTCTACAGGCAGTACATCGAGTTAACAATAAGCTATTCACGTGCTGTGTGGGGATTTAACCTTGCGGCAACGAACCTAATAAAAATTCATGAGATCCAGTCAAAGCAAATTACTGGTAAAATATACGGATAAAGAAATTGCCCCAGAACACTGATCTATCATAGAGGAAACTGGAGCAATTTCAGAAGAAGAGGGAAAAAAGACCCCCGTCCGTATAGAAATGTGTGGGGTCACGGTCCAATTATTGAGAGATGCGGGATCACTTGAATATTAGTTAGTGGTAAGACGGTGTTTGTTTGGCTTAAATAATAATAAGGTACTTAAAGAATAAAACTGTTACAATCATTAAAAACGTGGATAGAGTTATGAATCGAATCGGTTGGATGTTACACAAAGATCTCTGTCCCTCCACTGGATCATATAGCACTATTTAATCGGATCTACTAACCGCTATTGATAGTGCTTTACGTGGATTTAAATAATTGCTGATCAATTGATATCGTCATTGTTGGATGATGCACGGAAACCCACCTCCTAAACCGCCCAGTAAAAGGGTTCCTCTAGGATCTTCTAATCGGAGAGTAAGACCTCGACCAACTGTGCCCAGTTTACCACCTCCACTCCCATCCAAGCTTATTCCAAGTTATAATTTCTTGTGGATTTGCAGAATCACCTCAAAATGAGAGATCTGCATCAATCAACCTGGTCTCTAAACCTCCAATTTCTCCACGTAGCCTTGTAAAGACATTCGACCATGTCCCTAGTGCTCAAATTCCTCAACATAACCTCAAAAAACTAGTAGGGACCACGACAGGTACCGTAAATGACAAAAATCACAGATCTGACCATACTGAAATTCCACCCGATGACCATCCCCCACCCAAATTCACCCATGCCTATGCTCGGTACTGTAAAATGATTAACAACGAACGTGTCTATGAATAAAACTTTATTAGTAAATATATGTTATATTTTTCTATTTTCTCATTTTTTTCGCCATTCTCCTTTCAGAATCAGTCACCTCTTCTTTAGTCATTAAAAGATTGTTCTCGACTTTCTTGCCCATTCTCCCAATCGCTCTGGAGGTTTCGAAGTGATTGGGACGATCGGAACGAGGACCGAGTATTTCTCTGATATTTTGTTTTTTTGTGTAGATTATATATTCTCCGATATTGTTTTTAAGAAATCCAAAAAAAAACTAAGAAATGAGGCGTCAAAGCCAACTAAGTGATCCCAAACTCCTATAGTCAATTTAGTATAATCTAGATATGACTTTCTTTCTCGATGGAAATGGATCATCTCCAAACATCGGTACGCCAATGTCCCGGTTATAATCCACCAAACTTAAAATCAACAAATCAAACAGATAATGTTGGTCACTAGCAGCCAATTTATCTCGATCATATCCTGTCATCTCCAGTGGAAGACTATTTCTCAGTATCTATGCTTCATTATTTTATGAAAATAAAATTTCGACTTCCATGATCCCCAAGTTTTTTGGATAATCATCGATATGTTAATATAGTATCATCCACCTCCAGGGAATTATGTTGATGTCTGTGGAATTTGCTCACAATAGTATGTTTGTACTTTTGCTGCTATGCTTACTTTAGTACAGGGTTTTCAAGATTAAGCCACAAGTGCGTCACATCAATCCGAACAATTTTAACATCAAGGCTAGAATTGATCACATTTACTTGCCACGTGACCACTTGGCTCTTCATATCTTCACAGTTATCGCTAACTTTGTATTTTGCTAATGTCGTAGAATCTTAAAAATGAAAATAGACTAAAGTTATCATTAACATGTACAACAATGGTTTTCAAGTCAAACATATTTCTAACAATTTTGATGTCCAGCAAAAACAGTCTATCATAGATGAATTAAAAAAATATGGGAAAATTTCTAACAAACATACAGGAGGTGCAAAAAACATCAAAATAAAATACAAAATATCTAATTTCATAAGAGAAAGAGTGAATGAAGAATGCGATATTTCAAAATGGAAAAAAGTAAAGGATCCAAAACCTAAGAATAATGAAACTCTTTTATTGGCAATTGAAATGAGTCTTCAAGCAATTGGAAGTGGTGACTGTGAATCGTTCTATATGAAAATGGTTATGAAATCAGTAAATTAATTCTTTTCTTAAAATTATGGTTTTGGTTTTTTTTGAAAATTTCCCGGATTGATGTGATGAATTCTCAAAGTGATGTGAGTGTTCTCACTTAGACTTGAAAACCCTGTATTGTGAAATTATTTCAATTAACTAGCAAGTAGTTCACATCCTCTATTTGCTACAATTTTCGTTGGGTAATATTTTACATAATCCAGTTTATGTACGTCGGTCGAGAGGGTGGTGCCCACATCATAGACAAGTCAGGTTTACCCGGATGTCCTTCGGAACAAAGGATTCTGATTTGTCGATTCGAAGGGTGGCCGGCGTAGAAACAAAACCGATTGTCTGTTTCAGTCAACCCCTTGGTTGGAAGGGATGGGTAGCATTCGGCTGTCATAATAATTTTTATTTTGTTTAGAGATTTGCATAGAGTGACAGGGATGTCTGGGCTGTAGGTTTTGGAGAAGAATTGCAGAGCTTTCATTTCCAAATAATCTCCAATGGGAAAGATATTTTATTCCCAGTGAAGATGATCAATGGATTTCAGACATCCAGTAATTGTTCTAAGGGCGGTGTTTTGGATTTTTGCAGTTTGTCGATATAATTGATGGAGGCATAAGTTGAACAACAAGGACTTGCATAGTTAATCGTGGTTCGAATGAATTGTTTATGTGCATTGTTCCCCCACATTTTTCGAGAAAGTAAGTAGTTTGTCGAATTTGACTCCAAGTATGTGGAAATTTAGTTGTTGGCGTTTGGATGTGAATACAGAGACAGTGTATTTCAAAATAGATGGATGATTTGCTTCAAGCAACTCATCAAGAAAGTAGGTATGAAATGGTAATTTTCCTGAGTAATTTGTACTTTCGGATTTTCCCGTCCTCTGTCTCCAGATGAGTGTGTCTTTGTCAGAGATTCACCCCAGAAAAGGTCTCAACATATGTGGCCTCCCAGACAAGTGATTTACCGCATCCATAAATACCGCATCCATAAAGAACAAAGGAGAGTAGGGGCCGTCAGGAGATCCTGGCCTCCTTGAGCAGCCGCCTCATCTTTTATCGGTGTTCTTCCTGAGTGCCGACACATTTTCGGTGTGGACGAATGACTTTTTGGAGGTTTTAGTGGTTTTGGCAGAGCTCCCGTATTCCTCACGAGTTCCTCGAACAGGGTTGGTTTTAATATCGAGGAGGAAGATCGTTGTAGGGTCTTTGTTACTGTCTCTTGGAAGGAGCTTATTTTATCTAGGTTGTTGTGGGATATGTTGTTACCCCATGCCGCGCATCAGTAGCTGATTGACGGAAGTATATATTGGTAGTAGAGATGACTGTTGGGAGGAACCATCTCTTGTAGTATCCAAGTAGCGTTTTTACAAAGTTCAATTTTCGCTGGGAAGAGGAGATTATGTTGCGCACATATTTGCTGAAGATCATTAGTGGGTCATACGTGACCCACAGTATTTTGGTTAAATTTGTGGAGGGGATTGTTATTCCAGATATGGTCAATGAAGGTGCCGAGTTGTCAATCTTCTATTATTATTATTATTATTTAAGCACTTCACAAGAGCCATACTAATTATAGCCCCGCATGTGCAGCAAAAGAAACAAGGTTAGATGTCATCCTTTTCCATGCTCCCCTGTTCCTAGCCAAGGCTCTCATGCTGTCCAGGTCGTCGGCATTTGTTAGATTTTTTTTTATACTGACCAGGTCTTTTTGTAAGACTATTGGCAGTGTTGTTCTTGGTCTTCCCCGATAGCGGCCTTCTTGACTAACATAGTATGTTTCCATAGATATGTTCGGTGGGGAAGTTAATTCCATCCTCAGCACGTGTCCGAAGAGCCTCCATCGGGATTCCAGTACTTCTAAGCTGATAGGTCTAGTGCTGCATCTCTTATATAAAGCATTCCTAGATATTCTCGTAGGCCAAGTAGTTCCTGTTATTTTTCTCAGCTGACCTCTGTGGAACGAGTCTAGTTTTTTCATATCCGCTGATGAGGTCGCCCAAGTTCCAGCGTTATATATAAAATCATGGAGCACGACTTTTCAGTAAAAATCATGGAGCACGACTTTTCAGGACTTGTGTGTAGTTGGTCTTAGTAAGCCAACAGTTCAGGTTGTCCAGTAATTCTTGTAAGCGGGTACCCTCTGTGTGGATGCACAAATTATAAGATATTAAATAAAAATTATTTAAGTACAATAATTTTTATTTAATTAAATAAAATAATTAAATGACAGTGATTTGACAGAGACAACTTGAAAATAATTAGCAATATTAAGAATTAAATTAATTAAGAATAATATTGAACGATGAATCTATGGATACTGGGGACAATTGGTCAAGAAATCATAGCAAACTCAATTTATGTTTAATAGACGATTCATATGAATTGGGCAAAATCTGGGGGAATACCTTATGCCACTGAATTTTTTGGAAAACCTCTCCTTTCCATACGATTTTAAGCGTCAATTAGTCTGCAGAGAATTGTTTCTTAGGAAATCGTTAGATAAAGACGATATTCAGCGTTCAACCGACAGTTAGTAAAGATCTTGGCTAGCTCTTGCCATAAGGTTTGTGTTGGACATTTCACGTGCTTCATGCATGGAATCACATTACTATTCATAATCGTTGAGCTTCTGACGGATGATCTTTCAAGTTTGTTTAATTTAAGGATAAACCTCATTTGAACCTGGATCTTACCTTTATTTGACGCCTCCTTGTCGGAACTTAGGGTTTCGATATCCCCCGAGTCAGTCACTTCAATCATGATCACGAAAATAAAGATGACAGGGCTTTCCACGCGTCACCACTTCAACATCCCATCACTCAACCAACTGGTAAAGTAATCTCATCGATAAACTCTTAATTCCCCACACGTTCGATCTTGGATTATCAAATTGGTGCCCAATCACATCTATTAAGTACAAATTATGAAATTTTACACAAAATTAATTACAAAAACCGCAATTCTGCTATTTCCTTTTCTAAACAATTTGAGTGATTTAACTGTTAAATGTTCAAGCAATTACCGAAAATCTAATGAATCGTTGCTATCCATAACTTCCTTAGAACCTATTCTATACGTGGCAGATGATCCTTCAGGTCAAAAGAGTTCCTAACCCTGATCCCACGTGCGTCTGACGCTTCCTTGTTCAGAACTTAAGGTTTCCGACTATCCTGAGTCCGTCATTTCGTGAGGAAAACAAGGGCTCTCGCCCATCATGAAACTAACCAAAAATTTTTGCGATGCAGACCACCACGTCAATCCCCAAGACAGTAGTTAGACCACGTGGTAAATTCTATCTTGAACTTGATTATTTATTTCTTCTGGAGACTTCAAAACCACAAATAAATATTGATTGAGTTCTTGAAACAAGTCGACAATAAAAGCCCTCTCCGAGCAAGCTACGAGCCCTAAGTTGGGAGTTTCCTATCAAAGATCATAAATTTGGAAATAAGGTTTAATCAAATTAGAGGTCGTTATGACACAAACCGCACAAGCTATTTAAGAGAATTTTGCGTACAATACACAATGCTGCACTTTCTGCTGCTGTTTATTGCAGACACTCATGGTAGACGATTTGGCGCATTTTCAGGATATTCCAACATCGGGGGACTGAAGTACTACGAGCCTGTTTTGTACGATACTACAGAAACGGAACTCGGATACCGCCGATTACTGGGGGATCGACAAACTTATTTAAATTTAAATCTTTACATGTTCAATAGGTTGGTGGTTGGGGTAATCATACAGAACATATAAGTGGAAGTCAAGTTGATGACTTATCACTTGGAAGTGTCAATGAATAATTCAAAGTTCACTGAAAGTCCCCTTTACTACAGGGAAGAGTAATAGGTTAGCTTCCTCGTTGTCAGATTTCGTAGGAGAGTCTGTTTCTTTCGTCACTGGTCACGTGGATGGAGGACATTTCAGAGGCAAGGTTACTACTGGAAGTCATAAATTTGAAATATTTCCCGCTCATTACTTCAAAGAGTTAAATTCCGACTCAAATATCCATACAATTGGATTTCGGCTATCTTCTGAGAATGGAAGTGATCTTAAAAATCTGTAAGAGTACACTGTGATGATTTGTAGGTCAATCTTACGTTGTGGTCACGGAGATCTAGTAAATGTGGGGACCAATCATTCCCACAAGTCAAAGTCAAAGCGTTCAGTGGTTTCTGGTCCAATGATGTGTGACATTAAAGTCTACGTTGATTATGAGTTTTATCAACGTGTTATGGCATTGGTTGATGGGGGATATTAGTATAATAGAGAGGGACGGAGGCTCAGGCTGTGATCTTTATATTAAATGAGGTTAAACTACTGTTATCGGAGACCTCCCATATTTATCAAACTACAGAGTTCACAGATGGGAGTAATGTTTATGATAACGTCATGATTGTCCCCATTATGATATTAGTCCTCATATTTTATGATCAAATAGATCGACACCAAGAATAATTGGGGGATATCAAGTATTGGGAGTGTCGATGTTTCTCAACATCTCAACAGCTTCACCTCAGAGTTCGCTTCAGACAATAAGGACGAATGTGCCCGACTGTTAATAACGGGGATATCCCACCAAGATGTGATCGGACTGGCCAATGTGGGTCAAGGTCCCCCATTTTGCATACTTAAGATGGGACCGACTCAGGGATATGCGGGAGACTGAACACAATGTTCATCTCCGTACATTCAAACTCAAACACTTTCATCTCCCTTCAGGAATCAACAGTTCTTCTTGCCCACGAAATTGGCCATCTTTTATCGTCGGAGGTATGTCGGTCGTATTAGTTTAGCACGACCCCCCTGGGACAGACTGTTTGCCGGGAGAAAGCAGTAAAAATGGGAATTATATAATGACTGCATATGCCTCCTCAGTCAAGAAATACAACACGGACAAGTTCTCCCAATGTTCCATTAAGCAGATGGGGTCCTTCATCTCTTATAAAAGAAGTTGCTTCAAAGGTCCACTTTATGAACATTAATAGACAAATATGTCCCTATTTGTGGGGATGGGATCCTCGATAAGGGCGAACATTGCGAACCTCAGTCAGGGAATGATCCCTGCTGCGACAAAAACTGTAAATTCAAAGATACTACATACACGTGCAGGTAATAAAACGTTATAATTGAGTGCCCTTCATGGACCTTGTTGTTTCAACTGCAAAATGGCTACTGCAGCCGATAACCACGAGTGTAAGAAAGAAACCCAATGTTCCACGACATCCATGTGTATTATTCGACCTTAACCCCCAGGTGACGGGGCGAGTTATGAATGTCCTTCCTCCAAAGGGAGAAATGAAAACAAGGTCTGTAATATCACCAGTGAGAGAGAAAACCGATTTTTCTTGTGCAATAATGGGGTATATCAGGGCTTATTCTGTAGGCCTGCAATGGGTCCATCTGTGGACTCGACAGTGGTGGACTCAGTGCTTACCACACACCGACGATGCGATTCAGAATTGTCTAATGGGCTGTGAAAATAGGGCCCATCCGACGTCATGCGTACTCTCAAACGATATGGGCAAATTACCCCCAAAGGTGGTCAGTTTCTTGATCGACAAAAATCTTAAATCGCTGACAACCCCGATTTGTATAAGCGAATTTGTATTCCGTAGACAGTCAGTGCTTCAAGAACATGAAGCAGACGGCATCTGACAGATCATTCTGTGACGCCAAGCACATATGCCGTGATAAAATCGCCGATACGTCAATAGACTCAATAATACGGAAAATATTGAATAGCAACCTGTTTACGACTATATACAACAATCTGAAAGTAACCTTTATAATTATTAAGAAAAATGTGTGGATAATTGCTGTAGTCGTTGTCGCCTTTATCATCCTTTCGTTCGTTTTGGTTCTTGTTTGTGCTCCACCGATAAAAGGAGACAACGTGCATGTCTGTAGAAGATTCACAATCCACACATCTAAATACAACAAAGTTCTGGCTTGAATTTATTGTTAGAGTATAAGAGAACCATCCCCAATACCTCTTAATTAACTATAACCTTTAACTGCTGTTTAAATATTCTACTTAACCACTTTGATAGTTTATGGTGTTATTTCACTACCATTCACCAGTAAGGTTGGCAACGAAAAAGTGATGATAGGCCTATTCTGCCTTTACTCTTATGACTCCGTTCTTCCATAAGTTCTATAGAATGAGTGGGGCCAAGTCAGAGAATATCTTCAAGAAGGGGAATAGGTAGGACAGGGGTGCGATCTAAGAGTCAGAGAGCTAGTTCAAAAATCTAGAGCGAATCTGGAAGAGGAACAGGGTGCTATCTTTCCAAGAAAAACTTCAGACTGGTTAACAGGTAGGACAGTTCCTCAAGCATCGATATGATAGTGGATAGCTTTCGATCTGATTTTAGATATGGCTGGGTGGGAATTAAATAAGAGGAAAATGCTGCCTTCTATCATTGGCCTCATCATCCTCGCTAAGTGATTTCCATGATCTAGCCCAGTCTCTGTATGCTGGGAGTTAAAAAAGATGTCTACGTATGATAAATGCTGTGCCCTTAAAAATAGTTAATCGTGTCACATATACTTAGAGTTTTGGTAGCTAAATTTGAACTCTTGGATCTTCTTTAGGTCGTTTTGCCATATATGCTCTCCATGTGGTGGAGCTGATGGTTGGATAGATGTATGAGAAGTGCCTTTGCGAATATAAACGATAATGAATAACTGCGACAAAATAGTAAAATTACACATTCGAATGCTACAAATGACTTTTTAATAGTTAACAGTAACATTCTACCTCAACAAGATCTAGGAACGAGGCTCGTGTGTTGATGGTCCTCACGAAACACATGTGTATGAAATACATCCCCGATGTACTGCTTGTGCACGATGGCTTCCTATCTTCCACAATCTTAAGTAATCCCAGCACATACAGTCATAACTAATTAATCCAAAGAAGGAACACAAGGAAGAACGTCTGCTATGCCGACCAAATCCATCCTCCATTACAGACTTTCGCTTCCGAAGAGAGCTGGAGAAGTAGGTTCGCCCTCTTCATTTTCGTCGCACGTCCTACCATCGCGGACATCGCTTCATTCTTAGGCGGAATAGTTTTCATAATGGATTCGAAACCACGACCTTGAGATCCGATGTGATCAGACATTACGTTCAGCCAGAAGGCCCAGCACAGGAGTTGGTCAGGAGAATACATTTATCTTGTCAGAAATAATATATTATTTATTTATAAATAATAATATTAACAATAGTTTGGCATTATTAATCCCACTGTATGTCAAGGAGCATATTGGTTGATCATTTAGCCACTCGGTGCGGATCCATGCTCTGCCACGACTATGTGTGGAGGCATAACGAGGTAGTAAGGAGTCTTCATCTTCTACTATGCAATAAGTATGGTATTCGCCACACCAGAAAGTCGCGGACTCATAAGATACAATCTATAGTGAAGAACACCAGGGTCCAAATCAAGGTAGACAGTGTTATCCGAACCTCGGCGTTATTCAAGCACAATAAACCGGACATTATGGTACATGATAAGGAGTCTGGCCAAGTCCTTATCATAGAAGTTGGCATTACGTCTCAAGACCGTTTGCTGACTGTGGAGGTGGAGAAAAAAGGAAGTAATACTTGGTTGCAAGGTCCTCGTTATTCCAATAGTAATGACGTGGGAAGGAATTGCTACAAAGTACCACAGGGGTTATCTAAAACAGTTAGCGGTAGATAGGAAGCTCCAGGCCAATCTACAATTAACTGTATAAAAGCGGACCCTAGAGAACCTGACACTGGAGTATAGGAGGCAGAGCCCAAAGATGCCATATGGCCAGAGGGTTCAATTGGACAAGGTGCTCTCGGAGTTGTTTCAGCAACCAGATTCGAACCTTACTGAAAAGGCCGGCGAACAGACAGGCGAGGAAGGTTGTTGATTATTAAATATTAACTTTTTTATTGTTGGTTAAATAAAGTGGGTAAAATAATTTGGTTATAGAATTATTTACAATAAAAATGTATATTTAAAAAATAAAAAACTAAATTTTAGTGTGGAGAACCTAACTTTATCTCATCAAGAAATAATTATAAAATCAAATGAAACTGTTATATTTCGCAATATCATTAGCAGCCATCAGCGCTTACACGTATAGCTCGTAAATATTATAGAATAAAATTAAAAAAAGGTTATTTGTCTAAGAGCAAACGATTTTCGAGGATGATTCTACTGGAGTAACAAAATAGTAATCGGTGACTACAACCAAGTAAGGTTAAATGACTATAGAGATTCAATATTACGGGAAGATATACATTGGGACCCCAAGGAAACTATTCACAGTCTTGTTCGACACGGGATCCTCAAATCTGTGGATTTATTCCAACCTGTGCAACTGCTCTAATGGTACATTAAATCAATTCAGTGGGAGTTAAAAAATTCAGCAGCAACCAATCATCGACTTATCGACCGAACGGAACCTCCATTAAGATCCGCTACATAATGGGATCAGTCTCGGGGTACATCGGGGAGGACGACTTTTTGGTTACTTTTATTGTGACCCCAAAGATTGCTGGAATCACAGTTAAAGGCCTCAACTTTGGGGAGATCACGAATAGATCACGAAACTTCAAATATGCCAATTTTGATGGAATTTTCGGAATGGGGTACCCTAACCTTGCAGTCGATCGGTTGATCCCCCCAATTCAAGCTATGAAGAACCAAAAACTTATAAAACGATCAATTTTCTCGTTTTACTTGTCACAGTACTTAACCACCTCTAATCTGTAGAAATTCGGAAGAGGATGGGGAACTCACTATTGGGTTCATTGACAGGTCTCGTTACGTTGGGGGGATTACGTGGATTCCTGTCATCGAGAAGTTCTACTGGAAGATATACAGCGACAGGTTAGTGGTTCGTAGTAGTATAGGATAATTTTCCGAGATTCAATTTGGAGAAGACTGAGGTGATCATTGACTCGGGACATCACTGATGGTTGTCCCGCCTGATTTCCTCAAACGGATTTACTTATATGTGAATGCTACAATAGAGAATACATTTGTGGGAATAGTGGGGGTTATTTTAGGGATTCGTAGATTGCAGTCAAATGAATTCGTTTGACCCCCTGATATTCGTATTTCAAGGAAGAGAGTTTATAATGATGCCTAAGGATTACATTCTAGTCGCCGACAAGGCTTACTACCCTGTACTCGAGCCTGGGGAGAAAATTTGTTTCATGGGATTTCAACCCTCCCTGGAAGACTACTTCATTCTGGGGGATAACTTTATAAGGAAGTTCTACAGTGTCTTTGATTTTGAGACTGACTCTGTGGGCCTGGCTTATGCAGTTTAACCCTCATGTTGACCTTTATTGATATTTAATTTATTTTGATTATCTCGATAAAAAACCAACAAACTGATTATTTTAAAAGAACATAGCGATCGGTCGGTGAAGTTGAAATCCCAGAAAATTGATGACTTACAAGAAGCTGATTTAAGTTATCCTTGTTCCCTCAGAATATAGTTTGCCATGACATGTGAGATATCTGTGCAGATCAGGAAGGCCAATAAATCCAGAGGTCGCTGTTAACTAATGAAAATCTGCTTGACTGAGGTAATCGATGAAACTGGAACCTAAGGCACGTGATGAACAATGGTAATCGATGATTCAACAAATTCGTGGGAAATGCCATTCTGTAATCGAAAAAATAGCCTCAAAGGAGTAACTAAGTTCCTTAGAGTTCGCTCAGCAAAGCTAGTTTCCGAGAAGGGTCAAAGCTATAGAGTAAGCATGGCTTAAAACCTACTGCCTCATGATGAACAGTACTCGCAGTATTCTCATCTTCCAGGTGGATAAAAAGACCATCTCCCAAGCCGGAATTATATAATTGTCCGAAAAGGATCTGTCCCCAACTCAATATCCACAACTTCCAACGAATGACGTATGGATTATTGTCATCCCAATGGTATTTCTTGTGGGAACTGGAAAGTATCCCTTCTGAAATCAATGGTATTCGTCCCCTTCCTATTAAATGGGATATTAGTCTTATAGCTGCACTATTTTATAATTTTGGTGGTTGTTGTTACGCACATAATCAGTACATCCCCCAAGACTCAATGTAAGCCGCGGAAATCCTGGAATATATAAAAGAATTTAAAAATTCATTGGATATTGTCGTACCCTTCCTGAATAAGGTGGCGATCTTTTAGACCATCAGGACTCTACGGGAAAGTGGAGGATCTCGGAAGTGACCTGACTCGGTGTACTTCCAATCATTGAAATCGTCATTAAATAAAAGGCAGAGGATTGTGTAGAGAAAATGGAAACTACTGGAAGAACATCTCGGATCAGAGGTAAATAGCGCGTGCAAGCTTAGTCGAAATAATTGAGCTTTCTTTTTTTATATCCTCTACAAAATCGATCACGGGGACAACTGCAAGTGGATTAGTGGAGTTGACAGATATCCCAAAGTCAGAGGGTAAATAACGTTTCTAAGAGGAGGAAGGTCTAGGCGAGAACATCAATTTGACTATTTCACTCAAATACAATCCAAACTCCCTGAATGAGTAGGTCAAATGTTGCGTGAATAAATGGTTACCATGACAACCGTTACTCCCTCAGCTTCTGTAGTCCAAAATAGAGATAAAATCTACAAATGATAGAACCCACTAATAGTAAACTGAAATAGATAGAATTAATCTCCATTCACTACACCCTTCTTTATAATAGGTTATGCATAGTAACCATTTATGGCCACGACACTATAGATGATGACACGTGCTACACTAGTCTTAAATAACTTCTGAATGACAAGTTAACGATATGATTCACTTTTATGTTAATATATGACAGATAACTAACCAAAGCCGATCAAATAAGAATATCAATGATTTCAAGTCATAAGTAAACTAGTATGGATATCAATAATGCCAAGTCACACACGTACCCTAAGTAAAGCAGGTGGAGTATCAATGATGTCAAGTATCCCATGTGTCATAAGTAAGATTATAAATGATATCAAGCCACCCACGTGTCCTGAGTAGCCCAGGTAAGAGTATCAACAATGCCAAGTAAGCCACGTACCCTAAATAAGGCAGGTAAGAGTATCAATGATGTCATTCACTAACATGTACTGAGTAAGGCAGGTAAGAGTATCAATGATGTCAAGTAACCCACTTGTCATAAGTAAGGCAGGTAAGAGTATCAGTGATGTCAAGTAACCCACTTGTCATAAGTAAGGCAGGTAAGAGCATCGGTAATGTCAAGTAACCCACTTGTCTTTAGAAACTCAAATAAGAAAGTCAGTAAATAAATAAAATCAATTGATTCAAAATTGCTAGTATAACCACAATTATTAGAATTGCGGTTAAATTTAATAGTCAGTGTCCTCTAGATACACCAGTTCAACAAAAACAGAGTTTTAGAACAAGTATAGATCTTAAATTTGACTTGATCGACTTTTGATGTAAAATGCAAAATATGCATAATTTAAGCAAAACAGAACCAATACAAACAACCAACCAATAAATAATTCTAAGATAATGAGACGTACGTAATTTACTGGGAAAATATCAGGAAAGTAGGATTACTTAATGACAGAAAAGGGGATAATTAGGGATTTGGAGACAATTTAGTGGTAATTTTATTATATTAAAATAAAAAAAATTAAATTATTTTTTTTATTTTATAATTTTTGGTTAACTAGTAAATTATAATAAAATATTATAAAACTGACTTTTATGAATGAAAGTTGGGAAATTCTTTCTAAAGGAGAAAGAGTTTAGCAAGTTTCGAACAAATCGATGTGGGGATTTCCTCCAGCAGAATTGCAGTCGCCACAAGCCATTTGTTTGTCCTAAATGGCACTTTGAAAACCAATATCGGAGGATGAATATTCAGCATGAAGACGGGACTTTCAATTATTGTGCGGAGTTCTACTGCCCACACTACAATGAAATAAAGGGCGAATGTCCCCACGGAGAATCGTTGGGAGTGGTATAATTTTAGTTGCCCATTTCTCCACAGAAATGTTGACGATTCCGAACGCTTGTTTCATCCAAGATTCTACAAAACCGCTATATGTTCCTCTGGAGTTGACGACAGTGGGATTTGCACAAAAAATGGGGTCAACTGCCCATACTCACATTCCCAGGAAGAGCTCAAAGCTCCAGTTTTTGACATCCGGGAGTTCGTCATGGACAATTACATAGACTGCACCACCAACGATTTCTCTCCCCTCTCCCTGGACGACTGGTCTAAGCTTATGGCGGAGAAAACGCCTTACAGTACCCCCATTTTGTTGAATAGACGCCGAGTATATTTCCGTGACCTACAAAACAGAGGCGTGTCGAAAACCAGCACGTTTATGCAGACAGGGCTTCGCATGTCCTTACTACCACAATTCCAAGGACAGACGGAGAAGTCCTGAGAAATTCAAATACGAGTAATCCGAAGTTGTCTATTTAAGTGCGTCGGCGTGTTCATTCGTCAAGTTCGGTCAGGAGTGGATGGACCCTAAATTGTGTAAGAATGGGGATCTTTGCTTCACTGTCATACGAGGACTGAACAGCAGTTTCACCCACGTGTTTGTTTTATTTTTGGGATTTTAGGTGTACAAGACTTCCAAATGCTCCGATCTGACTGCCCGTCGGTATTGCCCCCGACGACAGTTCTGCGCTTCGCCCACTCCGTTGGTTTGCCGTTCCGTGATTTTAGCCGAGAAGAACAAACACTTTGAGGCAATCCCTGAACCTACCATCTCTTTGCCAAGAAAGGAACCGCCAAATTCTTACGATGAATCTCGTCCTTGGTGGGTAAATAAGGTCAATTTTTCTCCCTCTGCTTACTCCACCACCAGTGTACAAGTTGGGTACTAATCTGATCCTTTTAGTGTTTAAATCTGATCCCCCAAAGTCTTCACTGTGAGCCTCATAAATTACAGAACGACTCCGGGTATTCCTGTGGTAATCCGAATCACGCCATCCGCCCAAATTCATTCAGCATACAGTTAAATCTCAATGTATGTTGTTTATGTCAACTTAGCGGTCTTATTCCTGCACAAGCGTGGATTCGTTCTCCACGAGGAGCTTAGTTAGGGATCCGAAGAAAACGGGCTCGGACACACCCATTTCAAAAATGACCCGTCAGACAGATTTTTCCACAAAAATTGACTGTCTTTCCAACGTACTTTGCTTTTTGAGGTGTAGGCCTTGGAAGGCTGGAAGAAAGACTCCGACGTCGCCAAACGAAGGATCGAGGCCGCCGAGGGGCAAATAAGATCTGTAATCAAGGTCACTAATTGTTAGATTTCTCAGAGAATCTACGCTAGTAATGACCACGAATTGGCTGAGGTTAACAATATTTGAAGAATTTAAGAAATATATCAAGGACTCCTTCAATCTAGACAAAAAGTCTGTTTCTGAGCTGATGTGTCTTTTGGATGGACTCAAGGCCCAGCTTAGAGTTTATGAAATTGTATTACCTTGCTTATTTCTCCTAGAAAGTACGCTTCGAGTCATAATTAGTCGAAATATATTTATTTTGATATTCCAAGTTGTTTTAGTCTACCACAAATTGGTTTTTTGTTTTTGTCATTGTGGTTAAATCAAATTATGGCTATTATATGCTTAGTAGATTAATACTCAGTCTTCAGGTCGCTGGGTAATTTATCTGACTGTTATTCCCTCAAGATAGGGGTATCTATCGTCTCTGATATTTATGTAGAAACTAATAGGCTCAGAAAGGTCGTATTGGCTGAATAGATCATTCATCTCTTACTTGGCCCACTTAGTCAACGTGGTGACATTACATTAATGATACTCTCACTTGCCTTGACAAAGAAGGATTTTATGAAAATCTTGAGGAGATCCGTCATTTCTCCTCTAGAAAAACCTGGTGTCTTCTCACATATCTTTCTCACTACTGTCGTTATTGTGAGAAACCAGGAACCCATTTGGAAATCTTTCATGTGGTAGTTACAGATCAGCCCCGAAGAAGGACACTCTGATTGAGTTCCTTGGCAGAGCTTCGCAGATTCACGGTATTGGACTATTTGTGCGAATAAGCTGGGATCAGCTAATTGGCTGTCCTCTTGCAGATAAGAGTCATCTCCTATGATCTGTCACGTGCTACACCATCAAAAAATAACTCCGTATCATCATGCTGTTCAAGCATCAGAATACCATTATTTCGCATTTTGCTGGAATCATTAGACGCTGATGCCTATTAGGAGACTATTCCTACATTTAAGACATCAATGTAACAAACCATATTCAAAATTCGTCGATAAACAGTAAAATTATATATAACCAGCAAATTTAGTGTTAATATCGAAAACGACAAAATGGATGACTAACTTTGGATCACATAGCAACACTCTAGTAAAACAAGAGGGGAAACATATAAAAGAAAGACCTTCAATCAAGTAGCTACTGGTGGTAGTGAACTATAGCTATCAAATTGGTATGACATCCTAACTCCTCAGTAACCAGGTTAAAGGAGTAAGGCTATTCTTAAACACAAAGAGACAATCAACTTAAAAGACTATACTAACGTGTAAATTGCAGTATTCGTATAGCCAACTGCAATGAGGCCGACATCACTTAGAATATTGGTAGTAAATTCTAATAAACAGTCTTAGGGAATTACGGTACTGTAAAACGAATTATGAAAGCTTATAATGACTACCTAATCCTAAGCTTGAATAACATGAGTGGAAGTATTGGTTCAATAAAAAGTGGATACCAAGATAGCAAAAACCAACTTAAAACTGGTCAAGTACCCCTATCCTTGAATTTTACCTCATTATAAATAACATTCAACATAAAATAGCTTATTTGTGAATATCTGTGGTTTGTATGTAAAAATTAGAAATTTGAGCGTTTAGGTAAATTTCACAATCACGTAATCCCAAGATGAGGTAATTTTGTTATATAGACAGCATAATTTAGAGTTCATTTAAAATAAAAAAATGGGAAAGATAAGAATAGGGAGATTAGAATCGGCGAACGTATTTGATCGAAATATGATTTTAATTTTTCTGAGATTGTGACGATAAAATAAAGTTTTTGATTATATTTTATTTAAATAAATAAAATAAAATAAAAATAATTTAAAAAATAAATTTAAATAAATAAAATTTTTTGTGCTGACCTTAAACTTATCAATTTTTATGAGTCCACGTCGTTTACCCCGACAAACCAGATCTGATGCTCCTCCAGCTCAAATCCCTACAGGATATCGATACGCACGACCACAGAGGCTCGAGATGGAGATACCATCTCCGTACAACCCACTACGTTTATCCCCTACTTATTAAAGTCCCCAACCAAATCCCAGGAATCTGCAACACCTTCACTCTTCCGTACTGCCTCCAACCAGGATATTTACGTAATAATTATCTTTATCCTTTAGCGATTCCAAATATCGTTCCCCCAAACATTGCATTTTGTCCTCAGGCCCCCTTTCCTTACAACTTTTCCTTTCCAGGCATTCAGCCTCAGATTTTTGTGCCTCAAAAACAGCAGAAAATTCAAGCAGTGGCCCAACCTCCCCATCAACTTATGTCCCATCATGGAATCTCCCAACCAATTTTTCTCCAAGAATACCCTCACGAGGTGCAACCAGTTCATTCGGTTCTTGCTTCTATGGATTCCGAAAAACTGGTACCTCAGCTTACCATGGAGCCCGAAGAGCCTCAGACTCAACCTATTTGCGCTGTCCCCGAGGTTGAAGCACCAAGCGAATCAGCAGTTCAGATGATGTCTTCTGTGAATTCCCCAGATACGTGCCTGATCTCCGACATCACGGAGAGTGAGGAAACTGTGGAGGAACAGAAACGTCCCTGGGAGAAAATTGGGTACCACTACCTCAAGAAGGATTGGTATAACCGCCCTTCTTCAATAAATAAGGTTCCCAAGTCTCACCCAATGGAGATAAAGGACCACTACTTGAAGCTAAAGATTCACACAAAGTTTCTGGTTGTATGGTCCCTTATTTAGAAATCCATCTTTCGGAAGAAGATTCCCATCCTGCAGATGACGAAAGATATGCTGGTCGAAAGCAATCTTTACAGTGACTCTCTATATATGGTTATTGAGGTTGATGGTGATGGTAGTTTAGGGGTCTCTGAATAAACTTATTGGATGTTGTGACGATCTTTGTAAAGTGGAGATTTCGGTGAACAAAATTCTGAGACATCAGAAGATTTTGCATCATATTATTCTGAGTGTGGAAAATGATGAATTTACTTATATTCGCTGATTTTTTATTCTATTTTGTGTAAATTAATATTTTTTGATTTGTTTGTCTTGGGGTTTATACATGAAGCATTGAGTGCTTAATCCGTTGTCCCCTTCTCGACCAGTCTGCAATCCGGAATACTGGGTTCTTCACTCTCTACGGCGTCCCTAATCGTTTATCTGTGGTAGAAGGTGAAACTCGTAAATACTGAAAGAAACTCCCATCTCTTCAACTAAAGAGGATCGTCGTGGCTACAGAAAAGCAGAAGGACCATGAAGGAATATTGTCATAACCTCGAATTTGATGTGGAATACTGGAATCACTCAATTGGTTGATTTAACTCCTTCTTTCTTGATGTTCCTTTTTTCGGTGTTACATAACGGTTAGGTAACAGTCATTTGTAGTGAGGTATGGTGGATCAGGTTCACATCCACAAAGCTTTTTTTTGAGAGTACTGTTAAGCCAAATTACAACCTCGTAATCCACCATACACGTGTGAGTTAAATAGGATTTTCTTCCTAGGTTTGTATTGATTCGCTCACTTGAAAGAATTTTGTGTTTTTTATTTGGCCAATGAGAGGGGGTTAAGTGGTGTCAATTTTTGTGAAGCATGGGAATCTTAGGTTCACGGCCACCTATCTTTCTTGAACGGATGATAGCTTTTTCGTAAGGTTTAACTCTAAAAAGCGCTAAGGGAAGCTATCATCACTTAGTTGGCATTGACTCCTTTCTTGGTGATATTGGGGTTTTTTAAATAAAATTAGTAAACAGTTCTCGTCATTGAGAGTGTATTCCCTCCTACATTTGTATTAAAATGGGCTTATCATTCATCCGCGATACCTTCCAGTTTACACAAGATCACCGTTATCACTATTGCTCTTCAACATGCTCCTCAGTTACCTCCCATCCTTAACCACCAAAAACACAATTCTTTTATCGTATGCGGATGATCTAGTAATAGAGGGAAACATCGAAGAATCGAGGAGACGACATGGTCCGTGCAAGATCTACCAAACCTGATGGGTCTTTGGTTCCTGAAGAACCGTCTGAATATATCACAAGTAAGTCACATGTATCACCAAGAAAGTCACATAGTTACCTCAGAACGAACGGACAACGTGTATGACTCCCCGCTTTCTATAGATACCGAGTCATGTGGCAATGTAATTTTACTTGCTAAAGATAGGCCACAACGAGTAGGAGAGCGTGGAGTAGCTTAGAAGCCATGGCGTATGTGAGTTTTTAACATTTTTGTAATAAAAAACCTGTAGATTCTATATATTTTTGATTTCCCATGAATCGTAACTGAAATACAATTTTTGAATCTGTGCAGCTGTTTTATTGTGAATAATCTTGTTTTTGATTTTGGCATCCTTTATCGAAGAATTAAGATCGACATTTTTAAACTATCCCCCGATTTGTAGAGATTTAAAACTCAAACTTCATTAGCAAATATCATGTATTAGTGTACTCACATGTATCTCCGAGTTTGTCTTATCAAAACAAAAACTTTGTCAACCCTATAATAAGCAGAAGACAAACATCAAAATAACTTCGGTTAAGTTGGCATATATTTTATAAACTATTCGGCAATCGTATGGGAAAGGAAGATGATGTCGATACCCTCAACAAATCTTGTAAGGTTCACCTCATGCAAGGGAAATTAGATTATACAAAGCCTTAGTGACCGTATTGATGAGAGTCGGTAGATGGGATGAGAAAATCAGATATTTTAACACTGGCACACGTGGAATACTGCTAGAAATGATAAACCTGTTAGTTTGATATGTTTCTGGACGAATAATTCAATAAATGTTTTTGCAGGTGTGCCACATCAATTCCACATCATATCCCAGGGTATTTTCTGACAACAAGTCTTCTTGGTCGAACACGGCATTACAGTAACAATTTATTTATTTACAAACCCACATACCAACAAGAAAGGTTAAACCCACTGATTGGGATATCCCAGTCTTCCATATCTCCTTGAATGTTTCGCCAGTGACCCAAATGCCGTCCGGATGTGCCTCCAGTGTGTCTGCAGAGGAATTCTATCGGGAAGTACATTTTATGGTCGATCGGAATTCTTCTACACCTTTCCCTGAATAGATTTCCTAGCTCCTAAAGAAACATAAGAAATCCTGGCCATTTCTCAGCGTCGCCTCCTGTTTTACATGTCTCTAAAAATCTCAGAAAAGCTAAACTTGCTTTCGGCAGTGTAAGGATCGTGATTTGGTCAGAGAAAAGAAAGTATAAATTGTCTACAGAAAATTTATTACAAAAACTTTGAATTATGCAGTTCTAGACTGAAGAACTTGTCTGTCTTTTAAAACTACTTAAAAATTAAAAAATCTATAACTATGTCCCAAAAATCCAAAATTGTTCTTAAAGTACCCCAACGGATCACCTCAATTGGTAGTCCAAAATATTCTAATTAGTGATCGACGCCTCCCTGCACAAGACCGGACATGCAAAGTCACATTTAATGATCACGAATAAAAGACAGTAATGAGGTCAAACAGTTAAGTGATCTCAGTTCCCATTCAAACAATCAAATGCCTAATCCAGTGTGACTACCTTACTAAAGAGCCTTCTCTCATTCTTGGAGATGTACCCAATTGGAGATTTATGATTGCAAGTCGGCATTTATTTTTTGTTTTTATGACATTAAGTTAACTTCATTAAAACGTTAAGTGATTTTGAACAGTAATATATCCGATTTGTAAAAGAATTGATTTATTTTATAAGACGAGCAGACGAATCGCCGACAAAACGAGCAGTAAAGGATTCCGATTCCATAAGCAAAGTATTCCATCGGTATTGGCGATTAAGGGTTGGGTCGCAGGAGTAAATGCTTGTCAAAATAATATGGTAAATGTTTATAGATAGCATGTGCAGTCCTTCTGAAGAATAGAGAGATCAAGCGAACTGACATTATTCAACTAGCTCGTTTACTATCACCTTCTCTCTTGATATTTCTTGGGGTTATGTAAACAAAATGAAATACATGGTACTTACGCATTAACACGTGGAGCCTAAGACACAATTTTAAGTGTCAGTCTCTACAATCCTACTCTATTGTTACTCAGTAATCTCACAGAGACAATGTCTTCGGCTGTTTTCAACCTTGATGTAGCATTTTTAGGTCATTATTTAAAAAAAAAATTTCAGAGTTTATCTAGGACTTCCGTGGAAGTAACTCTTTTAAAAGCATAATGGCTTTCTATGGCTATATTTACGCGTGAGGAAATGTCATTATCAAAACATGTGGCAGTTACCAAGGAGAATCTATATTTCTAAAGTTATTACGATTATAGTTATATTTGACTGATAGTATAGAGGGACGTTTTTGTTATACAAGTCCTGCCGTAACTAGGACTCTTCTTAGTGTCCTCTTCCAACTATACTGATATGTTGGATATAAGCATATCGTCGGCAAATGATAGCAGTCTGACTTGGACAGTTAGGTATAAGGATAGTTCCCATGATAATTCTAAACAGTAAAATGCTGAAGATAAACTGTTGTGAGACTTTTACCTTCATCTCTACTCCATTTGCGCCAAAGTTAGTATGCTGCTAGGGAGCAGCATGAATTGAAGATAATTTGTTTGATTACTCTTTTCTTCGTCTTCCCTTTTGGCTCCAGGAAACTATAATTATTAGCGTGCGTCATGTGGTTCACCACATCTGGTGACGCCAGATATAATCCTAAATTGTATCCAAAAAGAACCATTAATCAACAACCAACCTCGTAATTCACGAATAGAACGCTAACGAAAAATCCAGGCATATCAAATTCAGATAGCACGTGGAATTTATGTTCTACTTATGAACTAGGATGGTCAACAATTACCCATACCCAGGTGAAAGGCAAATTGTTGATCCCTTAAAATCTTCTATTTAGTTGAATGCAGTCTCAATCTTGAATTAAACACGTTCCTGATGAATTCATATTAAAAATCAGGAATTTCTTTTAACATTCTTTTTTTGATAGTGATTTATTTTTGCAATTCTTTTTTAAACTATTTTCACTTTTGAGAGTGAGATCTCCAGTAGTCCATAGTAAGTCACCAGGAGGTACAGTTTATCCCAATAGCGGCCTCCCTTATACATCTCCAAAAATTTTGAGTTGGGCATCAAAGGCAAAATGCTCCCCGTCTTAGAGATGGTAGGAAGATCTCTTTAACAACTTTGTCGTGCCGGTGGAATCTGGGTGAAGATAATAAACTTTTGTGAAATATCCCTCCTTCACATTTGAACCCAGGATAGTCAGATCTGATGTCAATAGACAATTTGTTCAACCAAGAAGGTCTGATATTCTAGTTAAGGTGATTTTAAGCGTCAGTTTAGAATTAGAGAATGATTACATGAGTTGTGAGCATGTCACTGAGGTGAAGATTGAAAAGAGGGAGAGGGCTGATCCAAGAAGGGCATCATATGAAAAATTGCTGAAAAGAGACATGTGGAAATGTAAACAGGTTTGACCAGTCTCTCACATAAAATTTGTAAGCCAAGGTATAGAGACATAATTAATAGATAGATTTAATCTATTTTTAAAAGATCATAGTAATATGCGATTGTTAGCCACGATAGTTTTTTCAGAAGAAAAGGAATTGCTAAGTCCGTTACTATTTAATTTGAGTCAGGAATGAAGCCATCAAGAATGTTATTAACTGTTTTATTTTTTGTTGCATTGATTTTTATTAGTTAGCATATATCTTTTTTATTTTGTAATCCAAGACCACGGTAAAATCAACTATCACGTGATTCTGATACGTCCCAACATCGACCTCACTTAGCCTCCCACGTGCCCGCGCATAATGATTCTACTGATTTTACGAGGCCGCATTCCCGTAATCTGGAGTCAAGTCTAATAGGGAACTCCTAGGGCATCGGTCCGGTTCAGTGATCTCCACAAATCCAACTCTCCTTTCCACTGAAAACCCTTTTTTGCATTTCCTCAATCTTCATCATATTTGTCCAAAAAATGTATGGTCCCCACGAGGCCAATTCATATGAGAAACAAGGCTCGATGTACTGTCAGTAGACGTTCATAAAGACCGTGTGAGCCCCGATCTTCCATATTCCCGATAAACTTTTTAATACGTTCAGTTTCTTTTCGCAAGAAAATTTTAACGTGTGGTGATAATCAAAGAAGCACATCAAGTGTCATAACCAAAATTTTTTACATATTTCGAAAAGGATGGCGACCTTGTTTGACTTAAAGGTAAAAATTTATTTATATAAAATAAAATAAATATTATTTAAAATTTAAATAATAATATTTGATGTATCGTGCAAATAAGTACAGAAGTAGATTTTTAACTGCAAATGACAATGTCTTCTCATTTAACGCCTGGGATAACATTACATTAGATGATTCCTTCATTTCCAACGCTAAGGAAATTATATCCAAACAAGAATCCACCATTCAAAACCCTCCAAACCATGTTAGTGACCAATCTGAATGTTGGGACTCGTTCTACGACAAACACAATTCAAACTTTTTCAAAGTAAGAAATTGGCTCCATAAGGAAATTCCCTCGTTACATTCAGATAATCCCCCCAAACGCATCTTCGAGGTAACCATCATGTTAATATTATAGGTTGGATGTGGGACAGGTAGTGTTGTGTTTCCCCTTCTGGACAGTCTATCCAAGTAATTATTATGTTAATGTAGTACCTCCCATATATTCTGCTGTGATTTATCTCCCATTGCAGTTGATATCCTTAAGAAGAACAAATCATTTATCCCTGACCAGTGTACTCCATTCCAATTTGATCTGACCAGTCTTCTCCCTTCCCCTTCCCAGAGGACTCTATAGATTTGCTGACTTGTATATTTGTGCTCTCAGCCATTCCCCCGGACAAGTAGACTAATGATCTCACTTAGATTAAAAGAGGTGGTGGATAGACTGGTAAAGTGCGTAAGGTCTGGTGGTGAAATATATTTCCGTGATTACGGAATGTATGATATGACTCAACTGAGATTTAAGGTGGTTATATTATAATGTAGAACTGTGTTAATGAGGGATTGTATAAGAGAGGGGATGGAACACTTGTTCATTATTTCAGAAGGGAAGAGGTGGAGGATCTATTTGGTGGTCTTATTATGAGTGAATGTTTTGAGGATAAAAGACTAATCATCAACAGGAAAAGACAACTTAGAATGTACAGAGTCTGGATTCAGGCTAGATTTATTAAACCTTAATTTATATTTTAATATGTTTTTACAAATTATGTTATATTTTCATATTAGTACAATTAGTAAACTTGAGGGTATCCAGTTCCCACTTTCAGAGAAAACAGTCGTTACAAAGTCACTCCTACAGTAGAGTAGGGTGAATGAATGATGCCACTCTATTTGAAAATGGAAGGAGAAACAGAAGTCTTTAAGATGGCATCACTCGGCCAATATATAGAGTGCATTGCCTGTTACGATGTGTATGGAAATGATTCAGTTATCCATCCCTCTTCTCGGTTGTCCATATTTTTGCCACCAACGATCAAATGAAAGAAATAAGATTTGTTTAACGCTTGAAATTTCGTACTTTAACGAATACCTCATTTTTTCTATAAAAGTTTTTTGTTTTCGCTTGGGTCGAACTTGACTGAGTGTGCTCTTACAAGAAAATGGTTGTCAAAGTTATGTCAGAAAGGAAGTTAGAAAGGATATTATATTTGTTTTATTGATACTCGCAAGGACAAAAGTTTGTTTAAATAGTCAATGAGGCATACTTTCAGATATATTCTATCTTGAATTTGTCCTCGACATTTTCGCTTCTGGGCTGGATCTGAGTTTTCCTTCTGCCATTTTAACCTTAAAAATTTAACTTTATTTTCTTAGTATTTTTTTCATTAAAATTTTTTAAATAATGAATTTTTAAATAATGATTGTAATTAACACAACAATCCATCGAAAGTGGTCCTCGCCGATATTATCGACGTCGCGTTGCCTCTCACGGTTGCAACGAAGATCAGCCTGGGAAGCCACCTAGTCTCACGTTTTTATCAGCATTAAAAATATTTTAAACATTTAAAGAATTTAACGAAGCTGTTAGATGCATCTGCATTTATGTAGAATGTATGGCATTAATAAATCTTAAACCTATAAAAACACACTCAGTTCGATCAATTGTTACGACGCAGAGGGTGGAAATCCGAGTTAACTTTCCAATTGGAAAAGTGGGCAACTCATAAAGTCAGAGAAAGTCGAAGTGAAGTGAATGGCTGTTGAGACCTCGTAAGAGAAGGAGGATACGTTAGTTTTGTCTAATCATATTTAACATTATTTATTTATACGATTACACAAATTATAATTGAAAAACTATTTATTACAAATATCATGCAACTTCAATGTTTTTGGCTAAAATTACGCTTATATTTCAATAAACAATTAAACAACGTGAAGGATTTTCAGCGGATGGAGAAAATGGCTGGAAATTTGGCAGCGGAACATATTGTTGTGGGAAGACTGAATCTTTAGTCATGTTGATAATTTCGATATACCATTGGATAGCCTTTGTAGTTTTTTATTTTGTCATCATTTCCAAATCAATAGACGTTAATTCAATATAAGCATATTCAATCGTACAAACTGAACTTTATAATATTCATAGTGTTAACCAGGAATTATAGTGAGGTAATTGAATATAAACCATAAACTTAGAATATTTTTTTTTCAAAAGTTATATGTCGCGAGCGCTGAGTGATGACAGGTGATTTGACAGAGACTCAAATGCACGTGGGATTATTCTCATTTTTAGTTCTCTTGTTGACGCTTAATTTTTTCAAATGTCTTCCGGATCAATCACTTGATCATTCACAAGAGAAGGTTTGAAAGATGAGGACATCTCGTAAAATAGAGATACGTCAGCCATTTATATTAGTTAACCTGATTATTTGGTTTGTAATCATCAATTTTCCTCTATCGGCTCTAAAGAACTTTGAAAATGCTTTAAAATCGAGTGTAAATCACAATTTTCGCAAAAAACATAGAGATTTATATTTTATTATAATTTTTAAAAATAAGCAAAACATTTAGAAACCTGATATGGATTTTCGTTTTAACTGGACTAACTAATCAAATTTAATTTATCCACCTGTCTAGGTGGCGCCCAATGCCAGGCCGGACGAAAAAGGATCATTTGCTATCCCCCACTCCAATGGAGGGGTTTCCACAACTGCAACTATGGACGTTTTTTACTTTTTATCCTGATTCCGGATGGACTCTGTTTCTGTAAAAGTGGAAACTAGTTGTTTACTTTAACTTCTTTCTCGGTGTAGCCGGGGTTAATAAATAAATTTAACACAGTGGCTAACCTAATTAATATTGCCGCCAATTTTTGGTTATTTAAATATTTTTTGTTGTCCATAAATTTTGATTAAACTAGATTAATATGCAAAGCATGACAGTCAAATAGACAAAAATTAATATTTGCAAAGAAAATGAAAACGTTACATAATAATTATAACACTCTAGGTCTATTGACAGTAATAATACTTACAAATTTGTAAAACTGATTTAAGAACTCGAAATTCAATGCAAACTATTATACAAGGAAAGCGTTTCTGGAATAATTCGCTGTGTGGTCATTCCTATTCTAAGTATTTGTATTTAGAATTTTCTAGAAGACTTACTTGCTTACAAACTCTATGATTTAGTATGCAGATTCATAGTGGTTTGACGATGGCTCGTTGATTTAGAACATGGGGGAAGCCAATAAAAGGCTCTTAATTCAATTGGTGCCCAGTCTGGTACCCATGTTAATGGTTCTGATCATTTCGTCAGATAAACTGACTGCTTTAGACGTATTCTTATAATTAAAGGTTCATATTCTAAATTCTGGGTGGCTTAGTGGTTAGGTGTCGGGCTTAAGTGGCTTAGGCTACGGGTTCGAATCTCTCTGCTGTTCACCTGGTGGAAGGTTCCACGCATCTACGATGCAGAAATGGTTTGACGAGTGACGCCGTCATCAGTGAATACTCACTGCGGAACTGGATTGTCTAGAAAGGACTCTCACACAAGTAAAAGAAAAAAAGAAGTGAAGATCATTCCTTGGTTCTACGATTAGTTAAAATTAACTGTTCTTTACTTAAATAAAGTGTGTGTCTGCCTATGCGGAGCTATAAATACTATGGCTCTCGTGAAAAGGCTTTATTATTATTATTTCTAAATTCTGTGAAGACTATGATATCTCTGTGTCCCAAACAGCTATTTGAGATGTTGAATCACGTCAAACAAACTGATGAACTTAGAATAATCTCCACGACAATGTTCTCACTTTTGGCGGTTTTTTTATTCAAATATAAAAGATTTTGTACATCAGTTGGAAATTACTTCGTGGACTTGTCTTGTTGAGATTGATCAGGCTACTCCACTTTTGTACTTTATTATTATATTTTTAGATTCATCTTTTGTGTAGAATTCCTGCTTGTTTGCCCGACATATCTGATTGTCTCCTCCCCGAAGTTAAAGTATTGTCGGGGTTTCCGAAAATAAGTCATGGGTTTACTTTATCGTTTGCTCGCTTAGATGACCTTACCTCTGTTTTGGCATTAGAATCCTTGAATACAGTCGCCTCCATGCGCTTAGATTAGCGATTGGTTGTAAAGGGGCATTCACATTTTTTCGGTGAAACTTCCTAGAATTTTGATCATTTTATACTTTGTGATAGGAATAATGGTATTGTTGCAATTATATGATAGACTGTTGACCTAATGTTTAGTCACGGTGATGATGCTATTCTGATTAGAATAAACTAACTCGATTGAAGTCCGTGTGTTTTGGATAATCTTTGGAGATTGGATTAGAACAAAAGGATTTGACATTGAGAAATGTAAGAAACATCTCAAACTAACAAATTTATCATTTTTGTTACTATTCCACAATTTCTAAAATATGTGATTTTCTACTGACTCCTTGATCGATAATCCGATATTCCTTCTCATAAGTTAACGGTAAAATTTTACAAGACTTATTTGAAGGTATTGGACATTATCTTGGGTCTTGTCGAAAAAACTGTAGAAAAATTTCAGAATTATGCCATCTTTGAGGTTTTTCACTTGCATTTATTGTAGAGCTGAAAATAGTTTTTATTTTAATAATGATTAGTTTTTTTTGTATTAAAAATTATATAAATTTGCCATAGCCCAAAAAGGTGTAACTTTTAAATTCAATAAATCTACTTTCAAGTCAACATTTTGTATTAATTAACTCAAAAAAATTTCTTTGTCAGGAAAGAGATCACAGATAGCGTGGAAGTTAATTTGACAACATAACCCACTGAATATTTTTGTTTTCAATCCGCCTGAACATTGGAGTAGTCATGATTATGAATATATACACTTTTCCTCCTATTCCTACCCGAAGGACCTCATATTCCTTGGCAGTAAAAACTTGTTACTAAAGCACCCTGGTAGATGCAATTGGCAAATATTAGAGAACACTCTTACTACCAAATCTGAATGACCTAATAATTTTAAAGCTGATGTATAGAAGAACATATACAGAGTTAAAGATAGTATTACATCTCTCGACTTATACATGCTTGAGGCAGTGTTGCCTCTCTCTCAGTTGGCATGTAGTTTACGCCTTAAAGAGCGACTGCAACCTAAAAGGAAGAGCATTTACAAATAAGAGACTAAGAGATGAGTACAAGAATGTAAATTGAAGAAATCCACAGCCTTTATTGACTATAAGCCTTTTAATTTATCAATAATGCTTTCCACTTTAACAAATAATAAGTCATATAGAAAAAACAGGACTCATGGTGATAGATAAAAAACATCTAAATTAAAATAGAGACCAACACAAGTGTACAAAACTAAGAGGTCAGGGAGAGAGCTCGAGCAAATGATGTCAATAAGAAGCGGAAAGAAGCTTGGCAAATATTCACGACCTTCCTGGACAATCCGAGCACTATCTCACTGATGTGGAATACTCAGACGCAATACCAATCAGGTAGGTAGCGATATGATGGTCAAGAACAGTGGTCCTCAATTTTTTATTGCCGGACCGATAAGCGTTAGACAATTTCACTGTTGTCTAAAAATTGGCGGATGTGTCGTCGATCCGAAAACCTGGAATACCCTAGACCTCCATTCAATATACAAACAATATCACTTTTATGTATTGTTCAAAAATTATTAAAACTCGTTCTGGTGATTCGATCATACCGGCGACACTCTTGAAGGACGAATTCAAAAAAGTTTCCTCACTAAAGTCACCTCACACGCCTATGAAAAATTCATTTCTGAAGGTTAAAATTCTAATCAAGACATCAAAATTTGTAGTATGCTCGATTGACATACAAAATGCGTTTTAGTTAGAACGAAAAAATACTAGCAAAGATCTTCGACTCATATATCCCAAGCAACCTTAGAGATGGATTGCAAATTCTTCAGAAAGAGTCGTATCAAGTTCTGATATGTCTATTACTAAATTCCTCCCAAAAATCTCCTGCAAAGATGCCCTTGTCGCCGATCAACATATTCTTGACCGTTTCGTCACCATATCCAGATAAGAAAATTTTTGACAATGACCTACACTGATGACATATTTATTGCTTTTAAAAACAGTGTATGAAGACAGCTGCTGTACGTTTATTTCCGCTGAAAAGTCATACGTAAATTACCTCAAACATGAGATGTATGAATTCTGGACTTCCCTGGCTATAAATGAAAAACAAATTCCATATTCTATTTTGGACAGTATAGAAACTCAGTTTAACGCTAGGTTACCTATACCGTCAATATGTCGAGTTAACTATTCGCTACGGATTCGCCGAATGGACAACGAAATCAGAAAGAACACATCTACAAAGAATCAAGGATTTCCAGTCCTTACTACTTGAACTCTAAAAAACTGGGCACAGTTCATCTCACGCGAATCTCTGCCTGACAACGAGAACACATGGAGTGCGTGGGATCTAAGGATCATCACCGTAATAAAATGAAGTGTTCACTGAGAGTGGCAAAATCATCTAATAGCCACACTTCCTCTTAATTTAATGATGATTTCCTAGTTTCAAATAATAACAACGTACTACTCTCTCGGAAGATAATAAAGGATTGGAAGTAAACACTAATTAATATATTAGGAATTATTCTTCCATCTACGTCATAACAATTTGTATTCTCCCAATTTACTAATTTGTATACACATTACCTTTGTTTAACTTTAGAATGAAGATGTAAAATACAAATGAAAAGCTAGATATGGATGTCTTTCTTTAGAGTCTATTGGTATTCTTCATGAGCGATTTTGTTTTCAACTGTGTTTCCTGGTACTTTGTAGAAAAACCGTAACCACCTCATTGTGTTTATTTTATTCCTTTAGAACCCTGGGATCATCAAGAAAGATAAACAAAATATACTCCAAGTTCCTTTACTAGTATAGTGAGTTGAACATTGGATTTTGATCTCCACCCAACAAAGATACAGTAAACTCTCCCAAATTTGCCATTTTTAGTTCCAGCATTTTTTGCGGAAAATTTGGGAATTGGCAAATTTCAGAATTTAATCAATGAATTTATGATAGTTATTGGGAAACTTCTCATCGATGAAAATTTGGTTTTATTACGATAAAATTATTTAAAAAGTGAACTACTAAATTTATAAAAAAAATTCAATTCCCATTTGCTTCTTTGCATTTTTTCAGAGTAATTTACATAAATTCTTCGATTTCAATCGGATCGTAAACATCCGTATTAGATAATATTTCTTATGTTCACATTTACTATGGTGTACTTGTTCGTTACTGAATCTTGCATATCGACCACTAGAAACACAACGGGCATGCTACGCGAATAAAGTTTTAGTGTTTTAATTTTCAGTAATTTTTTTAAAAAACTTTAAAAATTATGGCAAATTTCGGAATTGGCAAATTTCCACTAAAATTATAATATTTTTTTAAAAAATGGCAAATCTGAGAATTGGCAAATTTAAGAGAGTTTACTGTATATGATAATTTTTTTAGTTATAAATTAAATATTTAATTTTTATTATCCTACGAATATTTTTTAATAGTAAATATTTAAAATTTTATAATTATTATTAAGTTGTTAGAGGCCGAAAATTCCATATTGCTACCAACATTGCTCAGAATTAAGTGTTTTTATGTCTTTGTCTCACGTGAATTCTGTGAAGTAACTGTTCAGATGGTGTTCATCTCACTTTTGAATTCCCTATTGCTCCCATAATCTTCGTAAACCCAATATGAAGTATAACTCACTTTGTATTGCTTATTATGATTTTCTAATCAATGACGTCAACGAGCGTACAGCTTATGTAGCTATTGCCATATAGCATGAGATTCCGGGCCATTCTTCGTACCCGGTTTGATATGTCAAACTTATCTCCATAGATAAAATAGTTACCGTCACCAAATAATTGATTACAAGATAAGTTTCTTGTCTCACTTCCACGTTTTCCCATAAAATTATATTTGGAGTTTTTTAACTCCAATTTTTGCATTTAGATCACAAGAAAATAACATCAGTGCCGACGATTCTTATTCGTTCAATAAAAGTCATCTCAGGATTTTTCATCACTTTCCCACAATTTGTTGCACGCACATTTATATTGTCATTTTGGAGGGACAGTTGCTGTTAAGTCGTATTGGAATTACATCAATCTTGTCACTCACATGACATATATGGTGGATATTCCGTAATAATATCAATCGATATTTCCATAGGTCTCGTCGAGACTGCAGACACCCAATGGAAACGTTATATCTCTCCAGGTCTTTCTCGAACAGACATTTGGTGTACATTTACCGTTGGATATGGAGAGCTTTATCCTCTTATATTTTCTACTTTCTATAGAGTCGTGTGTTCAAAGCGTAAACTTTTGTGTTCATTTGAGTCAGGAAGGGAAAGTGCTTAATAAGATCGTTTTAGTAAAAATTATTGTGGAAAGTATCAGCAACCATATAATTCCTTACAATTACAAAATTAGTTCCTGTTTTATTAAAAAAATATTATAAAACTGAAATCAACAACCAGTCATCATTAAAAGCATTCAAAACGATAGGAAGAGTATAAGTGAACAATCTCAAGTTATCATTTTGTTCGTTCTCTTCATTGGAATTCCCCCAGTCTATCACGAAACCATAATTCAAACTGTTTTACACATTGACGGCAGTTTAGGCTTATCCACGTAAATTAAATGACTTTTATTGGTTGGAATCTAGGAAAAGTGGAGATAGAGATGAATCCTTGTCGAAGTACTCTTTGAGAGGACCTCACAGTTCAGAAACTAAGACAAATAGTGTTGAAAATACTTAGAGTTCACTAATTTTTCGGAAATCTCAGCTTCCGATAATTTTAGAAGCATAAATCTTATGCACATACGAGCATCTTCAATGCAGTTTCCAAAAAACTATATCAATTTGGCAGAGATCCTCAACAAGACCAGCTTCCTCAAAAAATTGGAAAATTCTGAAACTTGAAGCCAGTAATTTATGAAATGGAAGAAATAAGAGATATTTTCATTTTGATGTAATTTCATACAGTTCAATATAAGGCAGTGGAATATGACCATATAAATACAAAATATGCTTGTATGAGTCCGGATAGTATAGGAATTCTTACTACATTATTTGAAAACGCATTTTTTGTTGGACCAATTAACACCATCTTTCTTTCACAAACCATTTGGGACACAAAGTTTATTATTTTTAATTTTAATTATTTTTTATATTATAAAATTTACAACTTTTTTAAGTAAACCTATTTATTTATGATCAAATGTCGCATTGCATCATGTGGTGGTTAATAGGTTGATAATTTATTTTTCATTTTCTTCGCTGTCTGTGATGGCTTCATTGGATACATCTTACTCAAGAGAGGCAAAATTCCAGGCCAGAATTCAAATGGATCCAACTGTTCATTCCATTTCGTCCCTGGCGACGAGTTCTGGAATCGCCCTCAGCTCTCCGGACAACGTACTCTGGATCACTGTTCTCGGGTTGGTTCTGTTGGAACGCGTCTGGATCAATGAATTAGTTATTTTAGTTTTACCCTTGGTATTTGGAATATTATTACTTATTAACCCCAGGCTTACAATATTTGGTAAGCACAACACAAACAGTCACAACTAATTAATCCAAGGAAGGAGCCCAAGGGAGAGTGTGCCGACCAATTTTCCTCTAAATAAAATATAGTCAAGAAAACCGGCATTAAAGTAAATATCCAAAGCGGACGCTAAATGTTAATATGGCGTCGGGTGGTTCGTGACTTTCAGTGTGAGAGATATCAAAAAGAATCATCTACCGGTCGACTCGTTTATCTGGATGGATAACCTCGACTCGAATTGCTATTCTGGATACTCATACTTTCTGGAGACATAGAATCGAACCCAGGAGCAGAATTTAATTTTATTATGCAACTCAATGCTAACAGTATAAAATCGCGTCGGTAGATGGAATGAGAAAATCAGATATTTTCACATAGCACCTGTGAAATAGTAATAAAAATGATAGACCTGTTAATTTGAAATGTTTATTAGATGAAAGATTCGATAAAAAGATGTTTTTAGAAAATTTTTGAGTTTATAGAAAATTCACCGGGATATTTTCTGAGTCGGTTAGAAAAGTCATGGGATACTTCTTACCATTCTTAGCAGTTATGGACTCAAGACTAATGCCCGTAAATCTGAAATTTGTAATCTGGGACTCTCGCCAGATGAATTATTTAAATAATGCAGGATTTCTTTTTTCCGATACTACTATTACCTATGCGAACACCTTATGGTATTGGCTCACTCATTTTCACGAGAATTATCTATCATATTCTTAATAATAAACTATTGGAGATTTGTGGAACCACCGCTAAATTGCAGGAACTTGATCCACATACTGCGTTTTTCTCCTAAAGAATTATCTTTTTCTTCCAAGATTAATGTTTATGGACGTTCTTCTCTTTGCTACCTCTTTCCGGAAAGCCTGAAGAATTTCAACATTCAAAGTCTATTGAAGAAATTACTAATTTAAATTTGATAGCATTTAATTGATGCAAGCATTCTTGCACCTCAGATTTGGAGGAATCGTCCTAACTTTTGCTGTGGACGTTTCTTTTATCCTTCCTGTCATCTTTATCAAGCAACTCATTTCTTATTTGGAATATTCTTCCAGATTATTCCAAATCCGCTCTGGAGTAACAAAATTGCTGATTGGTTGAAGAGTAGTCGGTGACTTTTAAAGAAACCCGTCTGGATACATAGCGACTGGACCAACATTTTTTACAAGAATACTTAATCGATTCTTATGGAAATGGGCGACTTGAACTGTCGGGCTTACACAGTGGTGCTTGGTTAACGCGTTCCCATTATCGTCAATTGGTTCCCTTCTGAAACAGGACGCCGTCCGGAATGGGATATCATTACGTTTCGGGATCGCCTTGTCCCAACATCATCCATGCCGTTCTGGATCTGTCGCCGACTGAAAAAGACTTCACCTGCTCTCTTGTCTCAGCAGCACCATGCTGCCATCAACGGGGTTTGAAGAGCTCTCTAGGAGACTGATTCCAGTCATCTCTGGAACCGGTGAAGATGAAAAGTGCCCGGACGGAGTAACTGTCTTCCCCTTCTCTCGGGAAATGCTTGATTTGAATGGGGCCTGTACCGACACCTTTTTTCTGTCAAGACTTGCTGGTTTCGCGTTGAAAGCTGGGAAGGCTGCACGACTTTCGAAAATTTTAAGATAAAAAATACGACAGCGTCTCCATCTGATTCCATGTACAGCCCGTTGTGTTGAGACGCGCGGAGTCTTCGGCCCAAGATGGTCTGTTTTCTAAGATCGATGTCTCAATGATATCGAAAGTGAGTAATGATCGTCGGGAAACCGAATGGCTGTTTCAAAGGATTTCTCTGGCAGCTGTCGGGGAAACAGCCATTCCATCATATCAGCTGGATTATTTTGTTTTTAGTGTCATAGATGACGGACCAATTTATTCTAATAGAAAGAAGAACAGAGCTTGATATCGGTGAGGTGATCTAAGATACTGCTTGGTGCTTTCGTGTTTTTGGAATGGTCATTTATGACTGTCAGATCCCATCTAACTACAGTAAATTTCCCCTTGCATTGGCGGGTTTGTCTGTCAGCCAAAGGGAATGCTTGCGATAAGATTCATAAAGATCAGAGCGTCATTTAACTCTCAAAACTGACAAATCACCTTGAGTATTTTGGGCATGACCCAGGAGGTAAATAAATATTCACTAAGAACAGTTTTCTTCTTGTAGAACCGATAGATATCCCAATAATCTCAGTTATTTCGTAATTTCCTAGGAGTTTTTATTTCTAGTGAAATGTCTTTTTGTTAAAGTGAGATGTTTTCCATAAGTGCTCTAAGTTCCATTATTTGTCATTTAATCCCGTTCACGTTCAGTTGAATAACGTGACGATTTATCAGACTGTGACATACTTTATTACAATTTTCGATCAAATTGAATCATTTTTTTGATTTTTTATGAAACCTTATTTTTTCATAATAGAGGCTATAAAATTCTGGCGCGATTTAGCTAAAGATTTTATAGATAAGTCTGAAGGCACAAACATAAATTTAAAAATGTTGATAAACAATTAAATATCTGTGAAATATTCTTCACAGCCTGAGAAATCAAGAATCATCTCAATAAGATAAAAATGCGGCCATTAGGTGATCTCGATCTCTCCCAATGACTACCTCATCTTCACTTGTTGTTCCTCTCGAGATCCCGCATTTTCTGTAATCTTGCGTTACAGGTTGATAAATATTGTTTCCTAACAATCCTTCACGGAAAACTTTTATCAAATTCGATATACTTATTGTTGGAGATCAATTATCAATTTTTGAGGATACTAAAAAGTTAATTTGTTAAGTGTCTTTATATGTTCAGCTCTTCCAGAACATTCTTGATGGAGTAACTCCATAGCGATATGAAACCTCAAGTCATCCAGTTTTTTAATTCATTCTGAGGAGTATTTGAGAGTGACGTCGGCAGCCAGGAGTTCCCAAACTCTTGGATACCCAAATGAACCATTTTGATATTGTACTTTATTCTTCGAGTCTCTTTTTTCTTAGAATTGCTGTTACGATTATTTTACAATCAATCTCTTCTACCTTTTCTGGATTCTGAGATATCCCATGTTAAACAGTCCCTACATGACTAAATCAGGCTCTAGGTAAATTCATCGCCGGAAAATTCAAGAGAGCAGGTGGGCAGAAGATAGAAAGAATCAAAAAGATTAATTGTCCAAAAAGTGTTAAAATGAGATTTTTAATTTTTAATCCACGATATGGATCACGTTGTCAGGTCTATTGGTTAAAGTGGCCACTTTATTCAAATGCGAAAGAGTTCTCTTAATGTGAATCTTAACTGTGGAGTTGGCCAGGTCAACTGCGTCGTTCAATAAGGACTCGTTGTCTCATGGATGTGATCTGTTTGACGAGATTGAAATTCGCTGAGAAGACAACAAATACATGCGCAGAGTTTAAGCCAAATGTAACTAACTATCTTGGGGACATGCTCACGTGGTTTCTATCGCGATTTAATCTCCGAAATCACATTTTAAAGAAAAAATATAAAAATTTCGACCACTTCTATCTAGGAACCCGCTCACGTGCTCCCTTTAATTTACCGGTTACTCTAAATCAGCTAGTATTGGGGACAAGTTATCAAAAAATAACACAATAATTAATATATTAAAGCAACAAAAATTTAATCGAAAAATCAATCATATTTATAGTTGCACATACAATCACAACCAACAACAGGACAGACATTCCTCAGTCTAACAAATATAAGAGGGAGACCACCTGAACCAGTCCTGAATATGCTTAAGGTGTCCTCCATGATGACACCTAATACAGCACACATAACTGTTGTCGATAATCTTATTCACAAGTTCTGTAATGTAATATATGTTTTACTTCGATCAATAGAATAAGTATTCATCCGACACGTGCAGGCACAGCAGTCCACTTGAAGGTTCAAACAATAATTACAGGCACCTTTCTTATATTACTACTACTCACAACCGTGTTACGCCTGGAATCAGGGTGAGAAGTGTGGGAATAGTTGGTGTCTCGCTTGAAGGAATTGAAAGACAGACTTCTGTGGCAGTAAATGCACATATTATCAAATTCCCACGTTTAGAGTGGAAACTTCCGCGAATTGAGGAATATATCAAACTTAGCTCTGAAATATAACAACGTACACACCTCATATTCCACATTAAAAGAGAGTTTAGCAAACCTCGGTATTTTTCTATATACTTTGGCATAAATTTATGGTTCAGGACTTCCCCTCCCAGTTGTAGCCCCATGAAGATACTGGTCTGATAATCTCCAGTGGTCTCAGCATATTTTTGCAACAAATCCCCGGTTTTCGAAAATATCCCAAAAATATCACCAGAGGATACCGATTCATCCACAAATCTCTCAAGATGATACGAAAGCTAAAAAACAACAAAAAACAACTTTTTCGTCAGACACAAATCTCAGAGCAAAGAAAACCCGCCATTGAATTTCCAGAGCCGAGTTATGGATAATCTCGTTAAAAGACTCTTCAGTATTGGTCATCAAGTTGTGATACAACATCAATATAGGGTATTTTTCAAAATGAATAGAATAAATAGCCTTCTCTTTATGGTAATAAGCTAGAGGTCCCTCCAAATCACCGTCATTTCCATGTATTCGGGCAAGATCCAACAAAAGGTCAGTAAAATGTGAAAAATCAAGGTCAAACAATGCCATCATGATGTTTGAGATATCACAACGATTAAATGACTAAATACCTGCAATAATTGAGGAAATAAAACACGCCATCCTGAAATCCTAACATGCACGTGTCTAGATGCTCAGATCTTGCCATGTCATCATACATGTTAATGTCGTAGAGACATCTCGTTGTGGATTTGTCAACATTCGGCCATTCAAGCTTCAACGGCGCACGCAACATGCATTTCATCAGCACTATAGGGGTAATATTCAGGAATACCATATTCTAAGTACCTCCAAACTAATAATAAGTCATAGTTGGGGGCTTCTTCTCTTTCCAAGATGCTAATGGTTGAGGACTATGTTTAAAACACAAAAATACGAAATTTATGCCATAATTCTCATCTAATCTGATACTAGCAGAATAATGGCTCTTTAATTTAGACCACGTGTGCAGGGACGAGTCCATTTGGCCATGTATTGGAGGTGGCTGCAAGAAATGGTGGAAATTGTAGTCATGTTCTGTTTGGTATAAAAACGTGTTGGAAAGGAAAGGTGAATACGAAAAATCTGATATTCCGTGGTCGGATATCATAATTGTGTCTCGGTTTGACCAATTACAAATGTTCAACTCAAAAATCCTTGATTTCTCGACGACACCAATCACGGAATTTTTCAATGGAGACCAAAACACGGAGAACTTTCCATCAAACGGAATTTTATGTAGCTACACAATCAGTAATGACACGTGCCTGTTTTCACACTTCCGTAAGTCATATATGAGTAGCGACCCATTGGAAATGGCAGAAAACACATGGTCACGTGAGGACTGAAGTTCAATGACTGGGCACATTTGACCTGAGTAAGGTTGATGGTGGATGGTCTCCGCATGTCAATCAAATGAAGAGACCGAGGATGACTGTAAAGAACATTTTTTTTATATTTCTGAGGACCAATTGACAGAATTTTATCGGAGGTGTCTCAATTACAACCCAAAGTACATTTCTGGTAAAACGGAAAAAGAGTTAAGTTTTTCGAATAAATCTGGTCGAACTCCCAGAAGGAAAGAACCGATGAGATAAAAGGTTCCGGCGGGTCCGCCACACTAATGAGCTAATGTAAGCAAAGAATGTACCCATGGAGAGGAGTAATCTGAGTTCCAGCTAAGTAAACGATTATTCATAGGTTCGCCCCTAAAATAAGTTGACAATAAACCCAAATTGAGAAAAAAGTGAACTCCTTCCCATATGATAGACTAAAGGTTAGGTCACATAATTACTTGACTAGGTAGGCTTCATTTTTAGAGTTGTTGAAGGCTATCATGTCGTCATAGATGCTCAATTTGAGAAAAGCTGGATCCTTATAATTATCGATTCAAGCTTAACTTTGACAACACAGTGAGGATTGAAGATCCGAACAGGCCGTGAATGATCTTTCGCGAGGAAATCTCCGACTAGCATGAACATGTTGGCAAACATTCTCCATTTGATATTTTTGAGTGTAGAATTTCTTTATACTCAAAGATCTGGATCTCCTCTTCGCACATGAAAAACTTCTTTGGGGAATTTAGAGGCCAATAAAAATAGTTCATTCTTTTTTCGAATATAAAATTAGAAAAAAAATAAAATAATAATTTAAATTTAAATTTCATTATTACTCGTAGAGAAGTGATATGAAGACTTTGAGTTTCTGAAAATTTCGATCAATATCACTCCTGTCAAGTGGCGTGACCTTCAATGGTAATTTTAAAAACTTTCCACTTTAATCATTTCTAGGCACTAATACAAGATCCAAGAGATTCCGGAGATGGGGGACTATGGGAGACAGCCCACGTTTGTCAAATAATCGAAGCTCGCGATAGGCCCTCCGCATTTGTCTAGTAATTTAAATTCTTGTTGGTTCCATCAGAATTTGAATTAATGACTTATTTTTATGAAATCCTTGAAAATCTTTGTAATGAAGAGAAAATTTAATAACTAATAAATTAATCCACTTCCCACACTCGTAAAGTCCGAGAGACTTTCCAAATCACACATGTCCATTCAGAATCGAAAAGCTGTTGGTATCTCTCCTGCATAGCCCTTTACCCCATTCTCCATGATGTTGATAGGAAATATAGAGTCGACTCAGGTTGTATCTTACACTAAAAGCTTCTTCTCTTTAGACTGAAAGACTGTAATTTCCTTCTCATACTTTGTCAGAGAGCTTCAGCACGGAGGAATCGGTACTAATTAGGGCTCGGGAATTAAGGAATATTACTTACTGTTTTTTGAAATTCGAACATTAAATAAACCAGAAAATCTGTGATCGATTGTTTGGCACGGTGTAGTATTATTCTCGTCTTTATATCTCAAAATTTCGAGTTTTTGGAAACAATTAAGCTTTGACGAAAAGCTTTCGAACACATGGTAGAAATTTTTTTTTAATTTTGATTTTTTAATAAAATAATTGAAAAACATTAGTAAAAATAAATTTTATGTTTTTTAATAATATGTGGCCAATTTGAGAATTGGCCAATTTCTTGTTTAAATGACAGGATCTCTGTCAGTCAACTGAAGTTAGGCAAAACGATGACTACCGGTATCAACGCATATGCCCAGACTATGGGCTTAGCAATGAAATGTCCAGATGAAGTTGGAAACTTCTACATAGAACTCGCGTTGACCATGAACAATATTTGTGCTTCCCCCTTCGTTTTTCTTGCTGGTGACTGTAACGAAAAAGTTGAAACACAAACGAAAATTTTATTGAAGCCCATAGTAGAGGGGAGAGAAATTCTAATGGTAATGCATTCGCATGATTCTGCTGTGCATTGACCTCTTTCTGTGCAACACGGCGTTCAAACACTTCGCAACGCACATGACGAGATGAGTCTGACAAAGAAAAAATCGGAATGGTGAGATTAGTTCCGATTTACAATCAAATCGATTATAACCGTGAAAACGTGAATTCAAACGTATTCTTATGGACTCGCCATCTTATGGAGGCACTATTCTACTGAGTGATCATAAGGCGGTCATCTCTCGCTTTAAACTAGGAAGAAGTCAAGGAGTTAAAGAGGAAACAAAACTAACACAACTCTGGAAGATTGGCGGTGGAAAGTCTGCCACCTACGAGAGATTCGCTGATAAAGTGAAGTCTTCGTTTCAGAGTTTGACATGAGAGGCCCACTAAGTCAGTTTTGGACTGCAATAATTAATGGACTTGGAAATATTGCCTGGTCACTGTTGAAGGATGTCTCAAGAAGGCCACAATCGGCTCGCATATACAATAAACAAATAGACTACTATCGAGAACACAAAAAAAATTTGAGACTCGGGACTAAGAATACAAAATGCCCAAAAAAGAAAACATTATGAAAGAAAAAAGGAACTCAATCCTACGGAACTTAAAGAATATAGTACGCTTGCACCACGAAAGTACAAATGTGAATGACAAGAATAAAATACGAATACTAGACAAAAAAGAAGTTGAGAAAATAATGCTGATCAATTTGAATCGCTCTGCAGTAGTGACGACGAACGCATAACTCAATTTGTAGGACACCCCAGATCTTTGACTACACCAATGGCGGTGATACAAACGGCTCTACAAAGCTGAACAACAATAGGGGTCGAGGCACTGATGGTATCAACGGGAAACTTCTAAAACATTCGCCGCACTGGCCTGTCAAATATGCAACATGTTAAAATACATTTTTATGAAACACAAGCCTGTCTCACTAGGGCATGGAAATCTGATACCTATACGGAAACCTGGGAAGTCGGTTGGACCAGTAGAATATCTCAGACCTATGATCCTTCTAACAACTCTACGAAAACTACAATCTTTGGTTGTTCTGGATAGGATTTCCCATACTGTTGCCGAATATCTGTCTCTGGGGCAAAGTGAATTCAGAAGAAAAGGTCCACGACGGATATCGTATGGAAACAGATGGATATTCGCTATGACGCAGAGATTCAAAAAGGCTGTTCACATAGTGGGGATTAATCTCTCCCGAGCTTTAGATACTGTACGCAGATGGAAACTAATATTGTTACTTGGTACGTTGCTGGACGAGTACAGTCAAAGGATAATCCGGGTCCTCTTGCAGACACTGAAATACAAGTCTGGGTCGGTTTCAGAGTGATCTCGTGAATTTGATACACATATTGGCACTCCTCAAGGAGATTCTTTATTGCCACTACTATTTGTTATCTATCTGGAAGCTGCCGTTCGGGATCACAGAACTAATTTACGCGGATGACATAGACTTTGTTTCGGACGACATAAAGCTAAATCATGCTCTCGGAGCATTCGCTGGATGATTTCTGAAATAAACGAAAAAAACGGAGGTCATAAGTGTTAAAAGAGAAACTCAATTGACAGATGAAATGTAGAACAAGAAAGTCTGCTCAATACTCGGTGATTGAGAAGATGTTCAGCGAAGGAAAATGTTATCGATTCTTGTACTTAAAAGACTAAAGTCCCGGGGATTATTTGGACATATATTGAAAATGGATCCTGCTGCTCCCGCAAATGACATCATTGAATCATACTTCCTAAGCACCGGTCCATTTAGGGGCAGACCACAAACAACCCCTCTACTGACCTTAAACAATGACATAAAAAATGTAAAAATGCGACTGGAAAGTTGGCCCAATGTCATCAGAAGTCTCGCGTTCAGCCAAGAAGGCAAGGATGAAACGATTAGAAAACGCAAATCAACTCAAAAAATAATAAATTTGTTGAAACAAAGTAATACAAAATATTAATTAATAATGTTAAAAATTATTAAAATTAAAAAAAATAAAAATTAAATAATAAAATACTAATTTTAACAGTGTTTGTTGTATGAGCAATCCAACTATTTATTTATTAACCCCGGATACACCGAGAAAGAAGTTAAAGTAAACAACTAATTAAGTGTATCCAGTTTCCACTTCTACAGAAACAGAGTCCATCCGGAATCAACATAAAAGGTAAAAGACGTCCATAGTTGCAGTTGTGGAAACCCCTCCAGTGGAGTGGGGGAGAGCAAATGATCCTTTTTCGTGCCGGCCTGGCACTGGGCGCCACCTAGACAGGTGGATCACATGACGCCACTCTAATAGGAAGAGAGAGGAGGAACAGACGATCAAACAGAAACTTAAACCAATTAGCCACGAAGCACCACATGGTGCCACGCGGCCAAAATATATTCAGCAATCTAACTAATGGCAACATAATGAGTTTTAAGAAAGTGAAGAAGCGTCGGAGGAGAAATGTATATAATAATAGTTATTGTAGTTCAGAAATGGCAATTAATGCAGTGAAAGAAATATGACGAACGTAGAAAGTTGTTTGTTCAAAAATCCAGAAAGGAAAGATGCCAGCAGAACACGTTCATAAAATAATTAGAGATCATGAAGATACGAGTTCCCGAAAATAAGAAAAGCTTGTATATTTCTGGTAAAAAAGTATAAGTAAAAAATTAGTGGATTAAACTATATTCCTCATGCAGCATTGAAGCTATTAGAGAATATTCCGATGGCATGGGAACAGATAAAAGATGTTGATCTGTTATATCACAACAGGGACATAACATTAGTAAATGTGATTCCTTGGGTAATAGAGCATGTATATAGCACAATACGGGTATTTATATGTATAATTAAAGAACACTGTGGATAATGATATGAATGGAGAAATGTGATAGACAACACTTTAAGGGAATGAGATTATCACCATTTGATGAGATTACAGTGACAATATAATGGATGTGGAACCATTAGAGGATATTTAGGAGGAATTACATCCAGAAGAGGTTATTTGTGTTAATGGTTTTATAATCCAAAAATAAAGTATTATTAATTAATATTGTTAGAAAATGATGGTCATTCAGACTGCCTATTTTTAGTAATTTATACAGATCGGCTAATACTTACAGATTTGACGAATGGAGTCTTCGGGACCAGGAAGGTCTCTTTCTAAGATTGCTTGGGTCAATGATATTGAAAGTGAGTAATGAGCGTGGGGAAACCGAATGGTTCTTCCAAAGGATTTCTCTGGTAGTTGTCAGGGGAAACAACCATTACATCTTATCAGTTGGATTATTTTGATTGTCTTGTTTCTTAATAAATGGATTTAAATTAAAAGAAAACTTAATGATTTATTGGATAATAATAATTTTATTTATTTTATTTAAATTTATTTTTCACAACAAGGGTTTTAAATTTAGCAATCAAATCAGAAAAAAACAAACTCATGTGACCCAGACTGAATTACTCTTATTCTACTGAAACACTTGGGCCCAGCATCAATAAATGCATTAACAATCATCTACAACACATTGCTGAACATAAATACCATACCGACTTTATGGAAACTATCAAAAATTCGTCCAATATTGAAACTGGGAAGACCGAAGAACGATCCCGGCTCTTACAGACCAGTCTCCTTTATATGTGTTTTGTCGAGGATCTTGGAGAAACTGGTCCTAAAAGTTATTCGCCCTTCTCTCCCACAACCTACATTCCAACATGGCTTCAAGGAAGGATTATCAACAACCTCCTTCCTAACGACATTAATGAAGTTCATAACTGAAGGACACAAGAACAAGCCAAAACAGGAAAAATCGTCATATGTACAATCGACATTCGAAAAGCTTTCGACTCTGTCCCAAGGAAGATCCTCATAAGAAAAATATTTTTGACAAAAATTGATGCACCACTAAAGTTATGGTTAGCAAATTTCGTAAGTGGACGCCGAGGGAAAGTATCCGTCGGAAACAAGAGTTCCAGATCGGGATTATTACCCAATGGTGTACCCCAAGGATCTCCTCTGTCACCAATCCTTTTTAATTTGTTTTCGAGTGATCTTCCCGTACCTATGAATAATAATGACATGCTACTTTCTTATGCCGATGACATAGTTATCGCATCTAGAGACGTAAATGTCGAACATGCTAAAGAAAGACTACAAGGAATACTAAATAACATATTTGAATGGTTGTGCGAAAATCGATTAAATGCATGTTCCGAAAAGTCAGCAGTCACTCTATTTACCAAGAATAGAAAGATGGGAACGCAAACAATTGATGTCACGTTAAATGGAGTACCTATACCACAAAAGAAATCGCAGAAGATACTGGGGGTAACTTTTGATACTTTCCTCTGCTTCTCATCCCATGTGGAATCTATCATATCAACCTGTGCAAAGAAAATCAATTTTATAAAGGCCTTCCGGGACCCTCTAAAAGCAGTATGTCGAGCCAACAATAGGATATGCATGTGCTGCATGGGGATCTAACCTGTCGGCAACGAACCTAACAAAAATTCAAGAGATCCAGTCAAGAGAAAAAAAATTACTGGAAAAATATACAGATAAAGAAATTGCCCCCAGAGCACTCGAGTCTATCATAGAGGCAACTGGAGGCAATTTCAGAAGAGGAAAGGAAAAAGACCCCCTTCCGTATAGAAAATGCGTGGGATCACGGTCGGAGCATCGAGAAAAAATGGCCCGATTATTGAGAAATGCCGGGATCACCTGAATATTAGTTATTGGTTAAGACGGTGTTTCTTTTGCTTAAATAATAATAATTCCTGGTGGACCAAAATTTGAACCATTGGTTAAAGTATACTAATGTTTAGAAATGATGATTGGAATGAATTTAATAGTATTAATAAAATAATAATCCGTCAATCTGTTAGAACAGAATACAAGATTGCATTTCCTTATGTTCCTTACCAAGTACATCTTTCATGGTTTTTATTCTAGCTAAGACGGTGTTTTTTGTTCCAATAAATTTAAAATTTTAAATAACTATACTCAATATTTATTAAATATTATGGCAATGATGTGTTGCCATTAGAACACGTAATAAATATTTTAGAATGTAAAGCTTAACCTTAATGTCGATGATATTCACTTGACCACTGTTGAGGGAGAAGGTTTTATTATATTTAGGTGTCTCTACATCCACTGGTAGTAGCTTATGTTTCTGCTGGATCATCTTTACTTCATCTTTCTGTCTCAGGAATTGTCATTTGTTCACATTAATTGTAATTCAGATCAGTGATTGTACAATTAGATTTAATATTGTAATAATTTATTTATTGATTGGATTCTTGAGTAGTGACAGCAGCCTCTCTAAATTAATTCATAACTAGTGCGATTTTTTATTAATAATAATTAATTTTATTTAGGAAAGAAAAGGAAAAATGGTCATATAGCGGCTGCCCTGACTGTATGGCTTAAGATGGCGAACGAGATTCGCTCAAATAACCAGCAGCGATCACGAGGGTCTCCTGATCGTGTATTAATAAGATTCCCTAGACGACTCAAGAATTCCTGCGTCATAGGGGCAAGGAAATCAACCAGGCGTCTCTAAGGCAAGTAAAACAAAAAATCCTTGGGTAGGACCGCGTACTTTTCCCGTTTCAACTTCTGGGCCATCTCAGCGGCATAATAAACATTTCAAACCAACACGTTTATAACTTAATTACTATTTCACATGTGATAATTTAAAAAATATATGATTTTCTCATTCTATCCATTGACTCTCGGATAAACAAAGCCACAAATGAGAAAAATTTATTGAATTGGGTATCTTCCCAAAATAATTCTGACCAGAAAAGGAAATTTTTGAATATTATTGTAAAAATTTTATTGAAGTAAAATTAACTAAGAGTTTTGATGAAAATTGAATTTTAATTAAAAGATGTTTGGAGCCAATCCATCGAAATGAAATACAGAGGAATTTATCTGCAATATTTGAGACCTGCCATAACAACTTCACTTTATGTTCATAAATTGTAAAATTATTATGTAAAGACATATATTTTTAAACTGAAAATGTTTTGAATTGCATTATTCTATATTTTAACAAAGTTTTTTGATTAGCTTTTTTCATATCTCAGGTCAAAATTCGATGTTTAAAAGGTAATAAAGTCAATTTTTAGGTCAAAATTTCGAATTTATAAAGTCAAAAAATCGCCGTAGTCATAACTAATCGTAAATAATAACTTAGTAAATGTTGTTGATCCAGAAGACATAAGAATCTGTATAAGACTTTCTAAGAAATTCAACTTGTAAAAACATCGAGCTGTCCTCTCTTTAGTAATCCAAAATAATAAAATCCTCATTTTGAAAATTCCATACTGTGACTAAACTCTTCATGGACGACACGAAATTTAGGACATTCAAAACAAGACATAGTAAATTAGATTATCTTTGCTGTAAACTGATGCAAAGCTTTTTCCCCATAGAATAGTAATAACTGGACGAGCAAGACGATCTTTAATATTCCAGGAAGCATTTCGTCTTCTAGTTTATAATAAAATCAACAAATTAGCAGTATGCTTGAATTTATTAGGGTTCAAATTTGGATTGCTTCTTCCAAGTCATGCTGGTTTTCCGAGGCTTCTTAATAATAATCATAACAGCCTTTTCATGAGAGACATAATATTTATAGCTCCGCTTAGGCAGGACACACACTTTATTTAAGTAAAGAAGAGTTAATTTTAACTAATCCAAGGAATGATCTTCACTTCTATTTTTCTTTTTTTTTGTGTGGGTCTTTTCTAGACAATCTAGTTCCGCAGTGAGTATCCACTGATGACGGCGTCACTCGTCAAACCCTATCTGCATCATAGATGTGGAACCTTCCACCAGGTGAACAGCAGCGAGAATCGAACCCGTAACTATGCCACTAATGACGGCGTCACTCGTCAAACTCTTTCTGCATCGTAGATGCGTGGAACCTTCCACCAGGTAAACAGCAGCGAGAATCTAACCCGTAACTATGGGAGGCTTCCTCTTGTGTCATAATTCCAACTCCATTTCTATTTTACCCCATACATAATCCAATTAGAAAAACCGCCAAAATTTGTTTAATCTCTTAAATTATAAAATGTCAAAAATCCTTTAATCATTTTGTGTTCGAATAATGATTGTGTTGTTCGTGTTTAGTTTTAATAATCAAGCCCACATGATTTCCTGGACGGCAATGGTGGGGTAATGCGTCCCAAAGAAGGCCAATCATTCGTATATTTGTATGTCTTTATCTACCTTCCATCTAGGTTCCTATTCTTTTTATTAATGTCAATTTTTAAATTGGAAACAATTTTTGATTTAATTTTTAATACAAATTCATTTTAGTTAATTTTTGAACGAATGAAAATTTTGTTAATATTATTTAATACAAATTGGAAAAAATAAAAAATTTCATTAACACAAGTATTCATATGCTTTTTTATGTACTTGCCTTACATTAATAAAATATCTCAAATTGAAATTATAAAGAAAATTATGCTATTTTGTGCCAGATTTGCTGATTGAGTTGATAGATCTCTCAAGGTTCACAAACAGCTTTGATGATTGTATATTTAAAATTGGCTGATTAATTTTGATATTTTTTTAATGTGATTTTGATATTAAACTCAAAAATAAAAAAAAGTGAGTTTTACTATAATTGACCACTGCACTACACATTGTGTACCGCCGAACTTGGAATATGTAAAAATATCGTCTTCCTAAAAATAGAACGGCTTTGCTTCAATCCATGGATATTGGCAATATAAATCTTTAAGAGGAAATTACCAGATGCAAGTTAATCTAATTGGCAGAATTATTGGATACTTAAAACATTTCGATATACAATTCTTACAAGAAATTGACTTTAAGGATACGGTTTTTTATAAAAATTCCTTGGGAAGTCGTACCCGATGATCAGATGATCAGATGATCAGAAAATACAAAACAATATTATTGAAGCAAAGAATAAACAGTTAGGTATTAAATATTATTTTAATAAAACTTAAATATGTTTTTTTGTTTATTTGAGGCATTTTCAAAAAATTGCTATTCAAAATTATTGATTTTATTTTTTCTAATTGGCCAATAATTCTAAAAAATTTAATAAATAAAATAAAATAAAAAAGAACCAAAAAATAGGCAATTTAAGAGAATTGACTTTAATCATAAGAAAACCTTATAGTCAATTTAACCCTCTTCCAACACTGTCTTCCTGTTCTCATAGAATTTTTGGAGTATAAGATATCACATGGATTGATCCTCCTATATACTATGCATCTTGGTTGCAACTCATAAAAACAATTAAAGTGGGAATCGTCATTTGAGGCTACAAATTCAAAATAGTTATTAAACGTCATTAATGAGTTTATCAACCGTCTCCTACAGAAGTTTAGTGACCTCGTTTGTTTTATTTAATGTTCTGACAAGTATTCGATGATTTCTTCGATAGTTCTGTACCTTATTTCATGAAAATTTTGTCCAAGCCTTTAATGTTGCTTTTGGGATCCAATCGGAGGATGTCTAGAAAGTTAAATTCAACAGATTACTTCAAAAAAACAATGCACTTTCCGAGGTATCTATATCATCTATCGCTCCGCACAAACAGAACATACAATTTATTTAATCAAAAAACAGTAATCGTAGCTAATCGATGAGGGAGAATCTAGGAAAGCTCTTCATTTCTTTGTTTTTTTTCCTGGGTGTATGTCCTATATATAAGATCCGGTTCCGCAGTGAAATGTTCACTGATAACGGCGTCACTCGTCAAGCCAGAGCATATTGATGCGTGGAATTTTCAACCGAATGTACAGTATCCAGATTCGAACTAGTGACCTTAAGGCCTCTCGCCCGACAACCAATAGATTACTTCGAGTTACTAATAATATCCTCGATTGCTTTTATGGTCACTGAAGATGCATCCTTTAGTCTGGATTTGAAGTTGATCAATAATTTAAATTCTGAATATAATGTCCCCCCTCTCCATCCTCATCCCTGATATGTCTGTACCGAACGGAATGTAATAGTAATGATTTCCGTCGATGTAGGAGACATTGGTTGTATTGCTATGGATGTCGGATCTAACTTTTTATCAAATATATTTCCATAAAGTCCTAAAAACTGATTCTACTATAAAAAATTTAATTCAAACATGACCATTCCGTCATACTCCAGCACTTTGTATCATTCTGTACATAAAGTCGCCTTTTTTTAATTTCTACGAAAAATATCATTCTTTTACGTCAATCGTCAGTTTTTTTAGGTTGGCTAGTTAGACCTAAGAAAGTTAGACATTCCTAAATTGGCTGTTGAATAACCTGAATAGTACGAAAAAGGTTTGTTTTTCACTTTGCTTTAAAGACCAAAGTATCGACGTGTGTTAAGACAGAGAATGGTAAATGCGATTCTAAGAATTTTGGGTGTTTGTTCACTGGAAGATCGGTTATGTAGGGAAGAGTAGGATATGGTTGAATTGCTCTTGGTCTTTGGTAATTAAGGTCACTGAGGTTTGGAAATTGAAATAGTAATCCAATTTGAAGAATTAGGTGATTTTAAGCGTCAGTTTAGAATTGGAGTCTGGTGCATGTCACTGAGGTGAAGATTGTAAAAGGAGAAGAGGACTATCCACGATGATCAACATGCGAAAAATTGCTGAACCGAGACATATGGAAGTGTTAACAGATTTGACCAGTCTCCCACAGAGGAACTTGTAGCCCAAGACATACAGTCATAATGCTAGGAAAGTTACTAGGGAATACTTTAGTTAGGTCTACAGAAACTATGCTTTTGAACTTTGGTGCTGGAAGAGTTTACTAAGAATCCCTTAGACTTCCAAATTAACAAACACCGATCTACTCAAACGGGTGGAGACGGACATTTCGCTAGAAGGAAGAATCGTAAAACACAGATTGGCGTTCTTTGGGCATGTTGTCCGCTCTGATTCCCTGGAGGAGACCATTATGCTGAGCAATATTACTGAGAAGAGAAGACCTGGTCGACCGAGGACTCGGTGGCTATCCACTGTAGAAGACGTCACGGGAATGTCTATATCAAGGCTACTCCAAATTGCGACGGATCGGGGAGAGTAAAGAAAATTGGCTCATGAGATCTCCAAGGGTCGGACACGACTTAATTTGAATAACATAACATAACAGAAACCATGAAAGTTTTTTTAGGTGGAAGGAATTGTTAAAACCGTTAAAATCTAAGTCACGAGGTGGGAGTGGTTTATTGGATAAGAAAAAACCCATGTTGTGATTTAAACTCTCACAAATCTCCAGTACTAATGAAAGAATGGAGATAGGTCTGTTGAAGAGATTTTGATAGCTAAGCATGGAAGTATAATGATCGACTTTCTCAACATTTGTATGCAGAATGGAGAATTCTAGTTGAGTGCATCAAGTCCGTTGTGTCCGAGGTGATACAAATGGAGAATACATTAGTTTTGGCAGAGGTTTCGAACTTTTTTGATTGAGTGATAGATCTCGACTCATTTTTTCCTTGAATTTTACACACTTTCTGTAATCTCGTTGTTCTGCTTGCAATAATTAAATCGTCAGCGACTAAAATCATTCAAAATTATGTTTGTGGTTTGACAAAAATTTGATTCAAAGGTAAAACCAAATTAACTAATTCTTGGACCCTCACATTCAAGCACAGTGATCCAGAGGTGGCATTATCGAATCCAGCATACACAGAAGATGCTCAATGTCTGGCCGGTATACAAAAGGATACACATCTTCATTCAACCGGGAGACTATTTTGATTCCTGGCGACAAGTTCTGCCATCGACCTCAGCTTACTGAACAATTTCCTCTGGATTACTTTGATTGGTAACTTGAAGGAAATCAGTCTTTAGCCAACGATGTAACTAACCACGATGCCGACACCCTAAGACAGGGGTTGGGAACCTTTTAAGCCAAAGAGCTATTTTTTGGCAATTAAAACAATTGAAGAGGATATGATATGAATCTGGAGTACAACTTTTTCAATCCATTATATGAATCTGGTTTGCATGTATTGAAGTATGGCACCGGCAATGTCTTCTCCACGTGTTTGACCCTTTAGCGGAAATAATGCTAAAAGTTATTCTCTAGGAAAGTCTCGAGAAACATAAAGTATTAATAGAGACACCTAATATATTACTAAGTTCATGAAATCTGGACCGTATCCTTAATGTCGCATGACTTATCTACTCCGATCAAAATTGCAGAAGCTATTTTAAGGTCATCAACTTGGTGCATCGTCACATGCAAGCGATCTTATTAGTTCTATTCGCATTTGTTTTTGCGGATAACGGTGTATTTTTAATTTGATTTAAAATCTCTGTTTTATTCTTAAAATTTTGTAATAGTTGTTATTATTTTTATTTAATTAATAATCCCGAAAAGGGAGCACCAAGAAAGAAGGAGTAAACCAACTAATTAAGTGATTCCGGTACGCCTCAACAGGATCGAGAGGTTTTTCCTGTGTTCCTCCAGAGTACCCACAACTTTCCTGAATAGACGACGATCATCGTTCATTAGAGTTTGAAGAGGGGTGGGAATAGTTGTTGACAATTTTAGAAAACAGGATTTGATGTGAATGGTTTTCATATTTTTTAAATCTCATGACTGACATGGTTCCAATAAGTGTTTGATAACGAAAGTCAGAAGAAGAGAAAGATTTATCATTCAACATATGAAAACCCATTAAATCAACGGGGGTTGATTTGTCCCTACGCATTCTCTGGATTCAATGGAACTGCTGTAACCAGAGATCAATTTTTATTAATAATTTAAATAGAAATTATTGTTTTCATGGAATGCAAGGAGCTCTTGAATCCACGTGGCTCCAAAGTTAGTGTGGTCCTATGTGGCTACTTGAATTGAAGATTTTGTGTTTATTACTTCTGTTTCTACTCTTCCCTTTTTGTCTCCAGGGAGCTTGAATTATTAGCGTGCGTCATGTGGTTCACCATCTCTGGTGACCCTAGATATAATCCTAAATTATATTCAGAAAGAACCATTGGTCAACAACCATCCAGTGGAGTTCCCGATGGGCGGCACTTCCTTCAAGTCCGAGCAAGTGAAGACTGTTGAGGGAGGCCTGAAATTTTTCATTTTGTCTATGACAGTGTTTTTTGGTTCAATAAATTTAAATTTATAGACATAGTTGAAGAGCCACAAACAGAATTTATGATTAAACGAGTAAGATTGTTAAAATTAAAATATTTAATAATTTAAATAAAAATAACAATTTAATTTAAAATAGCATCTAAATATTATATATAGTCTATACATAAAAACATTTTGGAAGAACATTATTTTGAAAATGTTTTTATTGGAGATCAAAGTAATCATTTGCGATAATTGAAAGAGCCACATAAAAAATCAATGATCCACAATGGCTCTAAAATCCACTGTTGCCGACCCCTGCCCTAGGAAATCCTGTTAATAACAAAAAAATCATTTTTTTTAAATTGCTGAAAATTATTTAAAAAATTGTTTATCAGCTGAAATTATTAACTATTTTTTATGAGCGTAATATGACCTTGAAAATTTTGTTTCATTCAAAAGTAATCTGTTCTTAAGGGATAGATGTAATACTAATTATCTTAATAAGAAGTAAGGTCCCTTCACTTTCATAGTTGTACTTTCCAGTCAACGTCACCACATTCACTGTTTCGCTTTTTGTATTTTATCACCATTCCGAATCTACAAATACGATAATGCTGTACACTAAAAATTGAAAAAGTACTAGACCCTATATATTAAACTCAAAAATAAAAAACAGAGGATATACATTGACTAAGAATGCCACATCAACAAGTCTGCCTTATTCAACCAGTCTGACAGTTAACAAATCAAAGCCGCTAAGCTAATTTAAGAGTGGATTAGTATCTGGTTATATACTAAACCATTAAGGTCGTGACCAAACACTAACACGTGACCTATACTACCAAATAAATCAAATAATAATTATATAACATTAAATAAAAGAGACACGTGACGACAAATGAATTCAGTTAATAAATAACAAATTTAAAGGTCAACGTGGGGCATAGGGTTTTTCTGTTTTATTTTTTAACGCTTCAGACAAACTGGAAGGTGTAACCGGGCTGTTTTTGTGAACTCTTTCAACGTGGAGAATGCTGGAATAACGAAATAAGTCATCGGGTAAGCCTCTTCCCTTTATAAATTCAGAGGGCCTTCCTGGGGTTTGAAATGAAATGGTACTTAATAATTCCAATTTGATCGTTCTAACAATTCCCTAAATTGATCATCACCATCAGTACCTCAACTCATCCAAATCATCTTCATTTCTTAGACTTTTGTTCACAAACTCTAGATCTCCATCAAGTGTTTCTGGAAGTGTAATACGCCGGCGGAAGCACGGTCCCTGTCTCAAATAGCCTCCAACGCATATCAACAATTTCGAGACTCAGTGGACTCGTACAACATCTTTTATGTAGTGAGTGAATCCTTGTTTATTCTTGTTGGCCAGTTCAGTCCTAATAATGATCTAAGTTGTCTTCGGTAGAAAGAGTCTACTCCAATTTGTTCGGTTTTGGACGTCCCCCAGGTCGATGAATTGTATATTAGGATCGGCTTGACAAAGGCTTCATACAGTCTCAAACAAAGTTATGTGCAGGATTGTCGTTTGCCACTCTTTCTTCAACTTGTTCATCGTTATTCAAGCAAGGGCCTTCCTTCTGCCAATATCTTGGCTGTCTCCAGTAAAAAGCCGAGTTTGTTCTTTTTGCGGCATGTTTCACTTAATCTGCTTTCCATTCTCCTGATTTCCACAATGTCGTTTTTTGCGGTGTTCATTACGAGGAACCATCTGTTCAGCTCAGCATGTGCCATTTCGGGAGTCGAAGTTTAAAGGTCAGTCTCTTCGTACTACTCTGAGGATTTTGTACGATTATTTTTGCTTCGCTCCATTCACACTATGCATACCCCATAGAAGGGGAAAGAAGAGAAATCACTCACGTCCATAGTAAAAGAAATTACTTACTCATTCTCCTCTCGAAACTTATTGGTCGACTTTGAAAAGCACACGTACAGATTCAAACACTATGAGAAGCAAACATCGATTGTCTCGGAAACACAAAGATTAAAGATTACGGAGCCTTCTGTAGGTAGAATCCGTGCTACCGTGAAGATTCTTCCAAATCAGAACCTTATACTTCAGCCATCTGAACAGTCCTACGCAGCACTCGTTCAGAGACACCAAATTATCCCATACGTTATAGCAAACCTCCTTCAATTCCACGAATTAATGTGTTAGTTTGAAATCTTTAATGAATATCCCAATATCACCTACAGTGGTTCTCAATTGCAGCCCATGCGAAGTTCCGTTGACTCAAACGATAGCAAGAGATAAACTGGAGAAGCCACCGAGTTTAACATACGTCGTGGCTTTTTAATGTAGCCAGGCGTCCCAGCTTCTTTAGTAAACGAATCGATTTCCCGCTTATTCCTCCAGTTGTTTCATCTATGGGGCAGAAAGTGAATCGATCGTATATTTGTCTCCTTTGCTTTCATTGATTTTTCCGCTCCATACACTGTGTCTACCGCGCTCACGACAATATTGGATGGTTTTTTACAATAAACTTTGAAGCAGTTATTTATTTGCTGGCTATTAGAACGATTAATGCAAGGCTCTTTTGTATAGTGTTAGTAAAATTACAGGGGGGGAATTTTCAATCGGCCTTACAAACTTATTTCCTTTTTCAATTAGTGTCAGTAATCCTTTTCCATAACCTGAGATGGTAATGTGGGAAAGTTGTATAAACACCATTAAAAGACAGTTAAAGTGATGAGTCATCACTGATGACACTATACGAGTAAAGTTGTCCATAGTCATCTGGTTCACAGGAAACTGATATATTGCATGATATTGGAGGATGTTGTCGATCGAAAGTATAAGCGAAGAAAAATAAATTTTTCATTACTTCAGTAATTCTTTGCAAGTTTCGAATAGTTTAATACGTGCAAATTCTGATACCTTCCGATTCTCCTTTCAGAAGAATCCACGAGGAACTCTGGCCACGGATTCGTGTTTTTCTGCAGAGAAAAGGGAAACTTATTGGGTAATGCGATTATTCGAGCAGAGGAACATCGATCTGTCTTGTAGAAAAACACTCCGATTGAGTTCCTTTGTAAGCATTCAAACAGGCTATACAGTCGGGACATTAGAAACTCTTTTTAAAATTAAATTTTTATTACAAGATCAACTTTTTGGCTCGATGCTCCTTCCTTGATCCTACACAAACTCATTGTGGTCAGGTTGTGCCTGATTACACCTCCTCCGTTATTTCTTGTATTGGGATCTCCAAGAGTTAGAACTAACATGTGAGCTTAAACATTTTCAGATCTGACTTTCAAAACCTGTGATTTCGGTAAGTATGCGTAGATTCCGGAATATGTTTGTTAGTCGCGGAAAGGATTCCTTTCGCAGTTTCAACCATATTTTGACTAAGAAAAATCCCTGTTTTTCCAATCCATTCTGACTACGGCTCTTGACACTTTACCCGTAATGTTGTTAATGAGTCATGTGTTCCGTATGATAACATTTCATAAATGACACAGAATTCCCTCAACTCCTTTGCCCCAATACAGAGCGTATCATTCCGAATTCCGTGGAAACAATTTTGTGGTCACATTTAACTGTAATTCCACAGTAAGATCTTTAATGCAAAAAAAGTGATTTGTCTTATATGTTACCTACAATCGACCTGATTGGAAATCTTTATGGAAGTTCACATGTAAGTCATGTCAGCAGTCATTCAAGTTGTTTCGTGCATGGAGAGTGTTGGAATACAGTATTTAAGAGAAATAAGTTAAAACCATAGCAGAAGCTCGCCAAGACTGTACTGGGGAAAGTCCTATCCCTCTTCCATGCACTTTCAATGAAAAATTCAAGTAGGATTAATCTGTAGTCACATGACACTAATTGATTTTTTCTTTGATATTAGCATATATTGATCTGTATTTTGCCAAATACTGACGTGGTGCCTCTTTAGTCTTTAGACCTCTCCCATTGAAGGTTTGATACCGTATATACGTGGATTAGACTCGTGGAGATTGACTCTACAACCACAACCAATAAAGTTAACTACTTCTAGTCTTTAGGGTAAATTCAGCCACTGAAAGCAATACTGGCTGACAAGTTTACGCAAATTTAAAACTGTCAAAATTTCGTTGCGAAGACATATAATCCAATTTTAACGTAAAAACACGAAATATATATCAATACTGAGGTTTATTAATGGAGAAGAAAAGGGAGAAGAGAAGACTGAGGACAGCCATGGAAAGAGAAAAGATAAAATTGAAGATTAAGGATCTAGAGCATGTATTAGTATGACTTATATTAGAAATTGAGAATTAAAAAAAAGGAATATTACGAAAAACTGAAGGAAGTTGCTTTTAGAAAGTTCTTGGAGGATATTCTTGAGGAGAAAGAGGCGATGCCGATTGATCGTGAACACATCAGGTCGATGTCGTACCCTGAGTTTGTTGATTATATTAGAGCTTATTTTGACAATGTTTATTCATCTCTTTCTTAATCAGTTTTTTAGTCTTCTTTTCTGGGTTAATGTGGATGCACTAAGATTACTTGAATTTAACTCTTCACATGTTATTATGGTCCTTGAGCATACATTATGTTGTTCACATGGTATGACTTGAAATTGGGGAACTTTAATGACAGTAAACCTATAATTCGTTTGAATAAAAATCCTAATTAATGCAATTGAAGATGAATAATTCAATTATAATGACACGTGGTAATTGTGAGCTATTAAGAGAAGGGCATGTCTCGATAACATATTTAACTCGATGTTCTTTAAGAGTTCGATACACTATCCTTATGTTCTCATTGCAGGTTGGTAGGCTTGTTTTCTTTATAAAGACCTCGAAGGGGGTTGTTCCAGCCACAGAACTGTGGAAACTGTGTAGCGTCTCGATAGCTGTGGATTGTAGGTTTTTTTTGCTTATCCGTCGCAGGAGTCATGCCTTCTTGTATTGTCGAAGAAATTTATTTTAAAAACAAGACTCATCGACAAATTAAAAGAAAATATATGGGCGTTAGGTGATCTCAGCCTCCTTAAGCAGTCATCTCACCTTTCTTCAGTGTTCGTCCCGAGATCCATATAGTAGTGCATGACTTTTCTGTGCTTGTAGATAACAAGTTATTCTCTTACCGTTTGCGGGATCAGATCTTGCGTGTCTTATCTATTTATTTTTTTAGCCCAGGGTCACTAAGTTTGAAAAAGTGTCATTTGCTAACTAAGTCCTCCCGAACTGACAAAAGGAAGGCATAACTTGTTTTTGACAAGGTCCTTTAGTGCTCTTCTCATTTGACACAAAGTCCGGTAGTTTTGAATTTGAGGAGTTTTAAGTCCGATAATGTCCGGCCTCTCCCATGAATAAGAAAGAGTCCCAAAGGACAATGATTTTTTAAATGCAACCCCGAATCCACGTTCTTCAAATACAAATTGAAGAACTTGACAACTGCAGAAGTCACATAAACCAACGTAACATCGGATCCTAGACGTTAGCCATTAGAATATGTCCGGACCAAAACCTGAGGGAAATTTTACTGATAGTGTGTCGCATGGCCGACTGATTACGCATGGGCAGACGGTTACATTTTTTTACCTTGAAAGGTCAATCAAACATCTTCTATTATCAGAATTTTATTTTTTAGGGTGGCAACCCTAAATTTCTGGTGTCCAGACATTTGGCCAACAGATATTCGACCGACAGAAGTTAGGCCGACAGGACATTTGGCCGATAGGACATTCTGGTTTTAAAATTCAGAGAAAAAATTCAAAATAAAAACATTTACTTAAAGGTTATGAGAAAGCGCAGTCAAAAATTCTACTGGAGTGTAATCATCATATTTTTCAATAATACTGTTTATCCTTTTGTTCACATCCTAGTACTTCTTTACTTGTCTTATTGTTATTCCGGCCATCACTTGTACTACTGTGAGTTCCCACTCCGACTGTTCTTTCGTATTTTTGCAACAAGCCGACAAACGGTTGGATGCTTTATAGACACTCTTTGTGAAAAAGATCTGTGCCATCCTTCAAGTGAATTCGTAGTTCTTGGGAGGCCTTATGCCTGTCTGTCGTGTACATTACACATTTCCAAACTAAACAATAGTGTCGGCTAATGTCCTGTCGACCAAATGTTAGCCATTCAAATATGTACGGACCAAAACCTGAAGAAAATTTGACTGATAGTGTGTCACATGGCCGACTGGCTACGCATGGGTGGTTACATTTTTTACCTTGAAATGTCAAATCAAATATCTTTTATTATTAGAATTTTATTTTTTATGGTGGCAACCCTAAATTTCTAGCGTGTTTCAGAATACTTTTTGTAGTGGCTACTTACAGAGGTTTTGTGAAAGATAGTTCGGAGTATGAAAGACGTTTTGCAAAATAAATTCCCTGAACATCTTGCGAGGCAAGGAATATATATGCTAGCTGAGAAGATTTTTTAGTATAATTAATGAAAGGTATTGTACATTTTTTATTATCAAAAGGATGGAGAGCACGGCAAAAGCCCTACACGAGTGTCCACATGGAGTCAACTACAGCGATATTTTACTGTTAAGAATGACATTATGGAGTCAACTACAGTAAGGTCCCTTAATTGGCACAATTAACAGCCAAGTTTGTAAATTTTCGAATGCCTTAAAAGTTTTTATTTCCTTTATTTGTAGATTGGAGATATAAACCACCACGTTTTTGCTTCTTGGCCCAATGGAAGATTAGACGCTAAGCTTCGTATGTACGCACGTTCCGGAATTTGCTCCCATATTCCTCGTAAACCCAATATGAAGTATTCATTACATATTATTTCTTGGAGAGCTGTCTCTCAGCGAAAGGATCTTAACAGTCATTGACATATTTAGTAGACTGGTTTTTTATTTTAACAATTAAAAAATAAGTTTTAGTTTTTTTTGTTCATTTGGCTGGTAAATGTACGGAATTAACGATAATCTTACTAAAAATTACTTTTTAATTTACTCAACCTTTATAATACTTCCAACAACGACCTGAAATTTCCTCTCTACGACAACAAACTGATTGTGTGTAACCTTGACCTTAGCATAACTGCGGCTACTGCTCTTTGGCTTTGTTTTTTCAGTAATTCCATTATTTCAACGATGGGTCACTGGCCGCAAACTGACGACCTCCACCTTTACCAATTGTTTCAAGGTATGGAGCAATCGCATATGTTAACTCCCTACCAGGTGATGGGGCTAATGGTTGTATTGGATTCGTTAATTTTGTGAGACATGAAAAAGTATGTGCAGCTATTAATGGTTTAAACCAGTGGTTAACCTTTTTTAAGTCAGCGCCCCCTTAAAAATTTTGCTGTCAACTGCGATATTTTTATGATGCAAAGGTCCTTTTTCAAGTATCCTTGAATTTTTTTGTAAATATTTGATTAATCATAAGACGATTTTCATAATGTGTGAAAATCCCAGTCCTTAGAAGATCCAATAAGGGTAAGGATTAGACAGTACCTGCAAACGATGTAATGGAAACATATTTTTAATGCATTTGAGAATACGAGGACGACCGAGATGAACACTACCGATCTAAGAAGACCTAAAGATTGCCAAAATGAAGATCGATGAAGCGAGGACCTAGATGCTCTCCGCAAAATCGCATTTAGAGGCATCTCACTGAAAAACTGTCCATGTTACTGCGCAAGCAAAGAGAGGATAATGATCCCCCAAGTTGTCATCAGGTGATATATGCTCTTCTCTTGGTGTCATCATCGTGCTTTTTTTGAGATTATATTTCAGATTAGAAAAATAATTAACATCTGCATCAAGTTCTCAGGATAAAAAATCTTAAGATGATTTGACATTCTTGAGGCTTCATTCATTTGTAAAGACCTTCTTCACATAAGAGACATAGGAAGTAATTAGTTATACTCGTAGGGTATCAATCACTCCAAACTTTAAGTATTCATCCGAATGTATACGTCTTTTACTTTTTTATCACACATCTATAAAATATTAAATTTAATCAATAATAAAAAGTTAATATTTAATAATCACCAACCTTCCTCGGCTGCCTATTCGTCAGCCCCCCTAATATGTTCCAGCGCCCCCCGCAAGAACCACTGCTCTAAACGAATCAGTACTGAATCAACAGTGGGAAAGACTATCTTGGAATAAGTTATATTTACCATGTTTGTGTTATTTACACTTTTGTGATATTAGCGAGTATTTATTTTTTTAAATTCATTGAACCAAAAAACACCCTTATAGCCAGAATGAAAAAAAATCAGGTGATCCCGGCCTCCCTCAGCAGTCTTGGAATGCTCGGACTTGAAGGAAGTGCCTTCCAGAGGAACTCCTCTGGATGGTTGTTGACTAATGGTCATTTTTGAATATAATATAGGATTATATCTGGCCCCCAGAGATGGTTAACCAAATGACGCACGCCAATAAATAATAAATCACCTCCCTAGAGCCAAAAGGGAAGAGGAGGAACAGAAGAATCAAACATATTAGGAGAACGTGTAATGAACTGTCACCATTATTTCGTGTATTTTAATATATATTGTATAATTATTTATTGTGGTTTGTTTAGGATTTGAATAAGTGGAAACCTGATTAATTAGTCGGACGATGATGTACCTCTCTTTCACAAGTGTTTTCATCGTTTTATAACGGATCAAGTCCATCGTTTTCTTTCCTACTCTGGAGACATTGGAATCTTGTGTTTTGAACCAAGGAAGCATTGGATACGCCTTGGTACTTTCTTGTCAAAAACTGGAAACCTGGAAAATCTCTCAGAATCGGTTTTTAATTATAGGATTCGACTCCATTATCCTTGTAAGTTTTATATTGAATTGGGGTTAAAAATCCAGTTTTCTTCAATTTAGATAGAAGTTTGACATCTCATCCTCAATATCATCTGTACTTGGACTTAATCGTGAGGGTCACGGAAAGGAGTCACTATTAAGACCAACATTCGTTCTTTTATGGAAGACCTATTTCCCCAGTTACCCTACATCTTTTAACCAAATGCGGGAGATACATGGTCAGAACAGGGAAATCGAAGTGCTTCGTCTCAAGAGAACTGTTCGTTCTAAGTTAATCGAAGATGGACCTCGCGCAGCCATCAAGGCACTTTCTTAAAGTGTACTGAGAAAACCAACTCTCGATGACTACAGTATTTTATTGAGAAAGCATCCGTTTCCGTCTCAGAACCTACGCCCAGTCGCTCCCCCGACCAGAGTGAGTCTCCAGACTACATCAAATTATGAAGTACTCCTCGTAGTAAGGAATTTTGCCCCTAGTAGCAGTGGCAACTCGATGGAATGAGACCTGGCAATCTGAAAGACCTAACTTTTTTTCCGTTAGAGATCCGGGACGTCGTCTCACGAATTCAATTACCTAACTTATGAATCGGATTCTGTCCGTGATTACTTCTCGAAGTTGCCCCCACGTTCTGTTCTCCGTCAACTTGATAGTCTTCGATAAGAAAACTGTAGAGTACGACTGGTTACGGTCGAGTTTGTCTTCAGGAAGCTAGCTGCCAAGTCGGAGTTTTTCTAGGATGCGAGGTCGCTGTATATTCCGTTAGAACATTCTGGAGTCGTGAATTGAAAGATGACCTAATATTTTTGAAATTGTGAATCAGTCTTATAGTCTACCTTCATCCTTACTATTCGGGGACTACGTAATCCCACCGTCTACCCGAATGCAACATGGAGATCACCTTGAATCCCTTTGTTCTGTCTTTCAATCGAAATAATCAACAAACTTCATCACCTGCCCCTCAACCTGTATTATCTGGATGATGGTGTTCTTGGAGGACTCCAAGATACTGTCTTGAGGGATTTGGAGGTTTGATGAATCCTCATGGAAGTAGGCCACACTGCTGGTCTGACTCGGATGGATTGGAAGACTCGGAGGAGCTATTTCTTGAAGATGTAACTTCTGTTTCTAAACGATCTGAAAAAAACCACAATTTTAGAAATCGGAAATGCTATCGTGGTTTGGAGATCTGGTGATCGACGATGATTTTGACAGCAAACTGTATTTCGAGGGTTAGAAATTTTTGCAGGCAAATGTGGTTAGTGATAACCTTCATAGAGTTAATTGGAAAATTCTTTGAATCGTCAGCGATAATAGATTAAGGTCCTTTATATGACTTAAGGGTTGGCCAAGCAGCACTGTTATTCCATGGGAAGGATGAAGTAACCCATTATAGATAGTCGGAGACAAGAGTGATTTTTGGTAGGCTTTCTAGGCCGATTTGTCTTAAAGCCTGTGAGGTTGACAAAGCACCCTCTTGCTACTGGAGAGTGTCAAAGAGTCCATTGAATGTTCGTGACCGTAATTTTTCTGGTACTTTAGCACTTAAGTCTCGATTGCAGTTATTGCTCCTGGAAGATGCAGGTAAGTTATCCACAATTGATAAATCATGGTGAGTAGGTACTAGATTGACATTTTTGCACCTTGAGGATTCATCTAATGGGTAATATAAGTTTTCTTTCAAATCAGTCGGACGCTGTCCTAAGACAAGAAACGCAAAGGAAAGAAGACAGATGAAGGCGTATCGAGTGTTGTCCTGATATTTTTGATGATCAACCTAAAAAAGACGGCGCTCAGTCGTGATGAATCAAAAGTTAGATAGAGACGAGAGTTGATTGAGATAAAGACACTTATAAACATAAGATAAGATGAAGACAGGTGAGGGAGAAAGATAATTCCTTTAACGAGAGTCCCCAAGGATGACTGGTGTGACCAGTTACAAAGGAATTTGTCGGTCTTTTTAGTCAACTTGTAACATCCAAAATGTCCGACGTTTAAACAATAAAAACATTGTTTCTTCATTCCGAATTGACCCATTATAATACGGTCTGCAAGCACAATCTGGTTGAGTTTTCTGTTCAATTAACTTTCGACAAACTTAGACAAACCCCAAAAGACGTATTTTCCATGGTAACGCGAAAAATTAATAATTTTTAGTAAAAATGATGTTTTTGTGAAAAATTCAAAGTAAAGTTTTTATGAAAAGTCTCCATTATGGCCTGAGGCATTGAGCACGGATTTACCTCCCACTACGTGGTTGTGAGCCAAATTATCTGTAAAAGCCATCCCGTCATTCTAGCTTCACCCTTCCGATTCTTCGAAATCTGATAAAATAAGTTCTCGGGCCAATAACGCTAGACAAGGTCAAAGAAAAAATCAAAGTCATTGATGAAAAGCTTAATAGAACTAAAATTAAAACAAAAAGAATACAAAATTTTATTATAAAAAGCATAAAAATAATAATTATAATACAGTCGGACCCCGGGTGGAGCATTCGAGTGCCCCAAAAAGTGTGAGTAACTTTAAAATATTATCTTCGACAAAAGATTTTGTTTGAAATTTTTTGAAAAAAGCTGTTTCGTCACAATTAAATATATTGTTGAGACCAAATGTTCGATAATAATAATTCAAATTATCGAAAGAAGATTTATTCCCACTAATTGATTTGAAAAACAATTCATGTCTCTTCTTGAACCGTTCAAGCCAACCATTTGACGCTTTGAATTGGGTAAAATTTATTTTTTGAAATGTTTTTGTTCCTGAAACTGGAAAATAATTTTCTCTTAAGCGGCGAAAATAACTGTAAATTAGGTCATCAAAAATAGCTTTGATTTAAGGACTTTGAATTCAAACTAAATTCAGTTTCTTGATCTTGAACAGATCCCGTATTCAGAACCCAAATATATTTTTCTTTATCCAAATAATGGTACCAATCATACATAGAATTTAAGATGGAGCTTTGCTAGTGTTATATTTCTTGACTGGTACTCTCTCTCAGATAATTAATTATTTTCTAATGATTTGGAAAATTTAACTTTAGTGTCAAAAGTGTCAGGAACCTAACAGTAATTATTATAGGCAACTATCGTAAAAACATAATTGTTATATTTCCACACATGCGATTTTTCGGGCCAATCTCGTCCATCCTCCCCTGTTGCACGATAAACCTCTCATAGCATCCAAATCCTCCCCACTTACGTGCCTCCGATTGATTGCCTTGAGATCCTCATCCAGCACCCCAAGTAACCACGATGAAAAATAATTTAAAATCACACGTGTAAAGTATATTATAAATAAAATAAGTGTTTAATCATAAAATAAATTAAATAAATTATGGTACTTCAAAGTGGGGTTATTAAATTTTTTCATAAATTTAAAAATTGGTAGAAAATGACTTTTACGCACTGAGTTGACCAATTGACTATGCGGTCGGATAGCGCAGTGTAACGGTTGCCGGCAAGAGGCCTTAAGGTCGCTAGTACGAATCCCGATACTGTACATTCGGTTAAAGGTTCCACGCATCAATACGCGGTCATCAGTGAACTTTTCACTGCGGAATCAGATTGTCTCTATAGGACATACACCCAAAAAAAACAAAGAAGTGAAGAGCATTTCTCGATTTTCCGTCATTGATTAGCTATGATAACTGTTCTTTGCTTAAATAAAGTGTGTGTTCTGCCTGAAGGTACGATACCTGATATGTCTCCTCAGAAAGTGCATTGTTGTTAATTGGTAGGAAATTTGTCATCAGAAAAAAATGCCTCAAATACCGAGGGTGCCCCATAGCCAGGGTGTGCTCCAAACTGAGGTCAGACTGTAGTAAAAATTTGTAGGCCCATAACACCCCCCATTAGTATATAATGGATGATAGTCATGGACAATATTATTTCCAAATGCATAAGGACAACCACCATCATGTTTTAATTGTTGATCACATGCAAATACAGTTTCTTTAAGCATATTGTGTCACATGATGGCATGATGCCTATGGGCAACCTGTTTTTTTCGTGTTCAATATTATTTCCAAATGCATAAGGACAACCACCATCATGTTTTAATTGTTGATCACATGCAAATACAGTTTCTTTAAGCATATTGTGTCACATGATGGCATGATGCCTATGGGCAACCTGTTTTTTACGTGTTTCTATATTAACAAGATATCAATTGCTAGATTTAACAAAGAATTTATTTAAAATAATAGTAAACAATTATTTTTTTAAGTCTTGACATTAAGACCGATCTTCTTCCGTCAGAAAATTCAACCTACAAATAAATTCGAAAAATATATTCGGCGCATTTTCCTTTCTGTAGCACAACGCAATATCCCTGAGCGCGTTTGGATATCCTTATGGATAGCGCTTACATCACTAGCCATTCCAGAGGAGGGCGCCTGCCTTCTTTCCTCGCAATATCCCTGAGCGCGTTTGGATATCCTTATGGATAGCGCTTACATCACTAGCCATTCCAGAGGAGGGCGCCTGCCTTTTCTTCTGTAGTACCTTCTCTGTAGCTTTTCGCTACAGGGGGCATCTTGAATGGCTCGCCCTGTGTCCTTCCTCGCCACAGTTCACGCACTTGAGAGATCTGACTTTTGATTGGCAGGCCTTCCGCGAACTTGGACCTCCGCAATTTAGATCATTTCTGCCTCTGCTCTAGCAAAGCCTGACCTTCATGGTCAAGAGTCTTCTCCCCTTTCTTGTGGAGTTTTTCTTGATGTGTTCGACTACATTATCATCCACGAAGTCCAGAGGAACTCCGAAGACTAGCAGTATTGAATCCAAAGCCTTAGGAATGACCCGTGGCATGTTATGTGCCCCGGGCCCAAAAGGTACCTTAGCATTGACCTTAGCTTTGAAAGCTGACGAGTCGTCCTTTAAAGCATCTCTTAAGTAAGAGATATGGAAAATTCAACATTCCCATAAAATATTATATTTTTCTGGAATATTTTTTTGTATGCAAAAATCTTGAACGATCACCATTTACAAGTGGGTTTCATCTCCCTATCATTTTGTAGCATAATTACGTCGTTCATATCGTGAAATGGCCCCATAATCCAGTCTCATAAATCTATATTCCTTCATGTTTTTCAAGTGTCATTAAATATTAAAGAAAAGAAAACTTTTAAGTTGTTGAGATGAAATAGACAACGTGATCTGCAAGTAAGTGTAAAAGAGATTATTAGTTGCCCCTAGAACCTGTATAGTGGTCAAGTGACTGAACGGATAACACAATAGTTGTTGCTCGTTTCTGTATGAAGAGTGGCGGTATTTTTGGAAACAAAGATAACAGCATAAATTGATATATCCCCATTGGAGAACCTGGTGGATGTTGAAACAATCCAAGAAAGAACCAAGGGCACCTGGGTCGAAAACATCAAATTACTGAAAGACGTATCCGTCACAGAATGGTACTAGGAATCAGCCACTACGACGTTGCAAGAATAATTATCAGGAGTTTCCTACAACGAGACCTCACAGAATCAAAAATTGAGATTTTTTCACATCTGCAGAAGAAACAACGGCTACCATCCATGCGAATCTCTCTCAAATGGCTTCCAATACATTGGTTGCATACCTCTTTTATCAGTGATGGTACAACTGGTGACAATAACCATCGCTGCAATGATTCTCGCGCAAAAAATTAACCAATGCTTACAAAAACAATCATAACTACGGCGATTTTTGTAGTAAAGTCAAAATTTCATTTTTTTTAATTGTTTAAAACTTATAAAAAAGTATTTTTTAATAAAAATATTAATATAAATCAAATGTTATAAACTCAAAATTTTTTGTGATGTCAAAGTTCATTGGTTGAATTTTTAAGTTTGCAGCTGAGGAAAAATTGAAGAAAACACAATTTCCGCAAATTGTGAGTCTATTTGAAAATACAAAAATGAATGTTGAAATTATTGAATTTTCGAATAATGAATATATTTTAATCTTAAATTTATTTTTTAGCTATAATAATAATTTTCAGAAAAATTACAATAAAATTTCAAAATATTGATAGAAAAATTGGACAATAAGTATCGTAGAGAATAATCCATTTTTATAGGTTACCGAAATAAATATTTATTTTGATAAAAAACATCAAACTATTTGATGAAACAATAATATATATAATATTTAAGAAAAAATATGACAATATAAAAATATGAAAAAACACTAGAAAAATTAAGCATTTTTCTAAAATTTCTAATCGATCCAATTCAATTTTTTTTATTTTTCCATTAAAAACATTTATTTACAAGCAATGTTGAAAAAGTGTTTCGTTGGCCATAAACGAACATAAACTATTTAAACATTTCAAGACCACGGTAAAAAATCGAAACTAGCAATCATGTGGTCTCGATGTGTTCTAATAAAATCCTCATCTTTGCCCGAGTTCCTCTCTCGATCTCACACATGTACGTATCGGGCGGCTGTTTGCAGAGGTGCATTGAGTCATCCGGGAATCTAGCCGCATGATGACTTCCAGGGGAGTCGGTCTGGTCCGGATCCATGTTCCCAGAGAGTCTTGGTTTTGTCATGAGGTGCCTCTTTTCATGAAATTTTTCCGTATATCTGAAATGTATTAGCAGTTCCGACCTCGATCAGGTTGAGTCCATAGCTTGCAGTAACAGAAGCGACATTTGTTAGCTCTAATTTTGTAATACATGCCTGTCGCTGTGTCAGCTTAGCCTTTCAATTTTTGAGTCTGAAACACGTATTATCGCAAGATCGGTGGTTAGTTTCTGTAGTTCCCATTTTTCTTGAAATACCTGCCTTTCTTCAAGTTTTCTTTTCTTAGCTGAAATGTCATTTTAAATGGGATGTTTGTCCAATTCTTTAAAGGCAATATAATAACCGGCACGATTTCACAAATTCAATTTATTACTGTTTTGAAATTTGTTAAAATTTTAGGTATCGGAAAACAATTTCAGTATCATATGTTCCCAGTACTCCGACAAACACATGGAAGCACATATCTTGTGAGACAGTATCTTTGTACTGGGAACGGTCGTATATAAGGGAGAGAGTATATTTTAAGCGTATGAACATCTTCTGACCAGAAATCTACTGCTTTTCTTTGCTGGTGTCATTTTAATGACACGGTCTTCCCCAATGCCGGACTGTATAACAATCTGGAACTAAGGATGGGTCGAAGATTGTATGAATTACAAGTCCATTGTCGTCTGTTTCGTTAATAGTTACTGCTTGCAAAAGGCCACGTGTTTGACATCCTATTCTAAACTTTCTATAACGAAAGATGTTCGTGTCCTCTCGTGCAAATGATGAGAATTTATCAGAAATTTTTGATTGGTATGCTAAGAGACTTGAAATATGATGATTCCTAGATTTAAATTTTTGTTCTATAGTTTTTAATATATAAATTGTTTTTTAATAATAATTAATTTAAATTACTAAAAAACTATTTAGCACGCTTTTATTAACACGCGACTGATGGTTTTTGTTGTTAATGACCAACATGTTAATGGAACTTCGAGCCAAATATGTCTTTGGTGGACCGCGTTCTCCACGGATACAAAGTCAAGTAGAGGTAAAAAATAAATTATAAATTTAGATTTAACCAATCAACAAAAAAATGGATTTCCTCCACATCTGCTTCCAGTGGAGAGTATGGGAGCTATGTTTATCATTTAAAAAAAATTGTTTTTGATTACAACAATTAGATACTCGAGACAACGAAACAAATGACATTCTTCATACTTATGGGATGTAAGTATTCACAGAAGCAATTCCGGAGGATTTGTCGAATTTTCTGCCTTATAAAGTGGATGAAGCAAGGGGGAGGCACGAATATATACGCAAATGCAGGACAAAATATGATTGAAAAAAGAAGGTGGAGAAACGACGAATAAACTTTAAAAGTTGATAAAAAGGTCCTTAAAAGAGGAGATCATGGCGACAATGGTATTGTACGATGAGCTTGACTGCACCATCTATGAAGTAACCAAAATTGAGGAAGATAATTGTTTTCTCAATAACAATGAGGATGAAAAAATTCAAAGGTCATGCATAAATTAAAGTGATCGAAAACGCTAAATAAATTAATAAATTATGTTTAATAATTTACACTTTTAAGGGTTAGGGTTAATGTTTATAGTTTTTAGTTAGAATTAGTGTTTAAGGTTTTTTGTTAGGGTTAGTGTTTTGGGTTTTTAGCTAGGGTTAATGTTTAGGTGTTTTGGTTAGGATTTAAGGGTTTTTTGTTAGGGCTGTTTAGAGTTAAAGTTTCAGGTATATGGATAAGAGAACAAGGCTTAAATTAATTATTTTGGTAAAGCTATGCTCGTTATTTTAGTAGTTATTTAAATTACTAGATTTTATTTATTTTATATTTTTTAAACAAAATAAAATTATTTTAGCACGAGGATTACCATTGCTTTGTGACATTTGGTGGTTTATTTTTAATTTTGGTCCTCTCAATTTTTGCGTTCTACAGAATATTTAATATCAGAGGTAACCTTATTGGGTATATTTAAGTTGATTCTGCTATAGAAAATTTTGTAATTTTATTAGCCTCGACCATGTGTAGGCCGAGGCAACGTACTGGCCGTGACATATTACAATAATGATCGTAAAAAATACCCTTAAAGTAATTACCACCAAATAATATATTGTAAATATCAGATCTCCACTGATTTGAAAAGTGTAATTTTTGAAACCAAATAGTCAACCAAGTGTATCATTTTAATTACTATTCTACAGGTTCACTGATAAAAATTTTTTCATCCATCTACCGACTTTTGGATTAATGAGGTCATTAAGACTGTGTGGCGCAGTGTGACATTTTGCCGGCAAAAGGCCTGAATTTCGAATCTGGATATTGTACATTTCGAATGAAGGTTCCACGCATCAATATGCTTTGGCTTGAGGAGTGACGTCGTCATCAGTGAACATTTCACTGCGGAACCGGATCGTCTAAGAAAGACATTCACCCAAGAAAAAGAAAAAACCAAAGAAGTAAAGAGCTTTCCTTAATTCTCGTTCATCAATTAGCTGTGATAACTGTTCTTTGCTTAAAATATAGTGTGTGTTCTGCCTGAGACGAGCGATGGCTGATATGACTCCTCGGAAAGTGCGATAGTCATATTTCAGGGCAAAATTATTATTAAGACTTTTTACTGATGGCGCGGTAATTTAGCTTCAAATTTACTTTACGAAAAACCATAATTTACAAAAAATCATGCAAAAATTTATATAAAACTGCTCATTTCTGCATTCCTCCAATAATAATGAAATTGTTAAGTTCTCAAATACAAAAATTGTTCGTCAATGTTTTAACCATCGACAGCCCTTAGGTTTTGGTCCCAATCGGTCCACTATCATTTATGAAGTTGAAATTGACAGAGAAACTACAAATTATCGATGTCACCCAATAGTTGATGCATTCTAATGTTCATTGATCGTTTCGATCTTGACTTTTTGGCGATATATTTGTCTGCCGTTGTCTCCTTCTGTCTGAAGTGTGGTGGTCCTCTCAAAGACGAGCTTCAGTTATATAACTATTACCACCAATTCCGACCAATTATCAAGTTGTTTGTCATCGCCGAAGTTGTCATTATTACCAACAACGTGGGGGATACTTGGCCGATATCAAACATTTTGACTTTTCCTTTATGATTTGTAACATACTGTACACCATCTCCGCTTATTATGGACTGACTGTCATCACAGAATCAAACGAAGTCTAAATTCTCCCAAAAGACTATATTCGGTTTACTGTTTGGACTCACTCTGAGAAGAGGGGATTCTCGCAAACTGGTTATACTCTACCTTTTCTGCCTTTTTACTCCATATTTGACATACACATGATCTATGGTTTAATCGATGCTGTTACCATATCAATCAAGCGGGAAAGGAGCTCAGTTTTTTTCTTGGAATAATCAGCTTAGTTTTTTCTCAAGAAAAACAAATTCAAAATTCGTTTCAAGGACCCCACTTTTGGGGTTATCTCTTGTCTAATTCGGTTCAATGTACTCGGACTTGGCAGGAATGAGGTCATTATTTGCGAGGAGTACAGCTGTTTTGTTTCTGTCTTTCCAGACAATTTCCGCGGTAATTTTGAAATCGATTTTAGTCGGGGGAATAAAAGGGAACTTAAGTGGCATATTTTAGGGAGACTTTAGGCGATAATTTTGTTGCTTCAAAGTTTGTCAAGGATTTTTGGAAATTCTGTTGGATTTTGGATTTATCAAGTTCTTTGATTTACTTTCCCGGTTAATATTTATTGTCTCCGTTTCCATTCTTGTTGTCCTAATTTTGATGTATTTTTGTCTTGATTTTAGTTATCATTCGTGGGCTGAAAATAATTATAATTTTTATTTTCACTTTTTATTCAATATTAAATTCAATTTTTTTGGTTGAGGTGGTGACGTTCCTCTCTTGCACTCATGTCGTATATGTGTTTGAATAATTCTTCCTCTACTCTTACCTTCAAAGCTATGGGCGTCATTGGCTGGTCGAGAGGGCACTAACCAAGTCTGGATCTTCCCAAGGTTCTAAATGGTGACCTAAGACCAGTGAACAGAGCACTAAGGGAAGATGAAGACCTCAGTAGTCTGCGGAGCCTATCATCGAACAGGAGAGGGTGGGAAGACTAGTATCGAGGATCATGCGAATAGAATTATAGCTTATATGATTCTATGTCATTGAGCTCAAATAATTTTAGTAATTTAAGAGGCCGAGTGGAATGACTTTATTCCCATACTCCCACGGAAAATTACTCGTCTGGGACGCAACGTGTGTGGACACCTCAGGAGCCAGATTGCTGACGGCGACACACTCTCCTGGAGACGCAGCCGACCAGGCGGAGGTCAAGAACATCCATAAGTACGAATCCCTCGGAGACCACTACCATTTCGCCCCCATTGCTGTGGAGACAACTGGAACTGTAGGCGCAAAAACGGACGCCTTTCTCCACAGAATTGGAAGCAAACTCACCTCAAAAAGGTGCGAGCTATGGTAAAGACTCTGGTTGAGGCAGAGGCTTGAAATGGCGATTATCAGAGGTAACCCCCTCGCCATTCTGTCGTCCTAATTATTGTCTAAATTAATTTATTTGTTGATTAATAAAATGGCTGACATTTAATGCGTTTTTCCCCTGTTACCGGGGATGACCAAATTGGAGGTGATACAAGGCCGATGCTTTAAATTTTACGAAATTCTCGCTTCGACGTAAAACGCTAAATGTCTCCCCAATCATGACAGATATACGATTTTGTTTTCGTAGAGACATTCGAAGACTCGTCTATGATAAAATACTACTCTCTCCTCCAATCGATAAGCATAATTTTCTCTTCCGAGGGATATCTGGTTAACCTGGCTTCTCTGCAATGTGAACACCATCCTTCTCTACCGACGTACGTAAACTGGATGATGTAAAAGATATCTTTTGCTCCTTATACAACCTCTCCGAGCTGACAGCAAATTCTTTTTCGAATGTCCAAATCTGGTGGTTGTTCGTCTACCATACCAAAGTTGACAGATCTATAGGAGCACTTGCATTTTCTGCGTCCTACCTAATAGCCGCTGGTCTCCTACAAGTTAGTGAGGTCGAGGTTACTGACTAACTATGAGGTCGACGGCCTTCGAACATTTCTAGTCGACCAGAAGACGTGCTTTTTTCTTTTCTTTGTTATTCTTCGATCTCTGGGTGCGTCCACACCCGAGAACATTGCCATATTGCACTGTTTCATTATCTCTTCCAGAGGCAGTAATCTGCGGAACTCCATACGAAGGTCTAAAAAGATGTCTTTTATTATGCACTTTAGGCTACTTTTTGATGTATCACTTTCTCAAGATTTTAGCGACGGCAAGAAAGCTGTTCTCTCCCAGATAAGCTCTTCAGCTGCTTCTTGGCAAGTGCTCACATTACTATGCTCTCCACAAAAGGACACACTCAATCTCCAGTGCCGTTTTGGATTTTCGTAAATGAATCGAATTTTGTCCTAACCTTAACAACGAGTAACGATTACGTGGGAGCATGCTTACTAACACATTATTATTAAACCCAGAGACCACCAAGAAAGAAATGTTAAACCAACTTATTAGATGACCCTAGCCTGCAAAAGTCCCTGAACTCTGCTTGAGTGTTCCACCAGCCACCCAACTACTTTCAGGAAGTGCCTTCTGTGGTGTCTTGAAAGGAATTCTACCACGTGGATAACACTTTCCGATAACACATGGTTTTTTCTCTATTTTATATAATTACTCCCTTTCTTGGGCAATTTGGTTTCCATATTTTTTTAAAAAAAATCTGTATAATGGACTCAAATAAATTTTCTGCGTCTTTTCACTGAAACGTCAAGGATGATATATCCTCTGACCGAGTTGAAAGCGTTGCACATTTTGAAAAGGACGTTATCTTCATGTGATATAGCCTGACGAACTCCTCGGCAATATGGTCCCCCACCTTGCATCCACTTCTGACTCCCACACAGCTTGGACTCTATCTTTGATCTCAAATCCCTCGTATGGCTCAATTTATCCTTCAATATAGGAGTCAATGATTACATCTCTTTTTGTGAAGCTTTCCATCCTTTCCTTTATTTCTTCTCTGATCGACGCTAATAGCAAAATGACCCAAGCTTTCCTCGACTTTACAATAGCCAGATAACACGCTCCTTGAATGTAGTGTAATACCATCCTTCAAGTCCACGGAAGAGCCGTGGAATGATCGTAAGTGAAAAAAAATTAAAAACATCCGTTTCGATTTTTAATTTCCCAATACATAAGGACGCATAAACCTTTGATCCCCCAGTGTCAGATAATGAGAATTCAAATTTTGGTAATTTTTATAATACGTCAATCTTTCGATATGGCGTGACGTTCAATGCTAAATTCAAAAACTTCCAACTATTCTTTTATTAACTTAAGACAAGTTCCCAGACATGATGACAGTGAAGGGCAGCCCACGTGGTTAAAAATTAAACTAATTTTTTTAATATGAAAATTTAGTCAATCGTCATATATATACATTGTTAGTCCCACAAGAGACTAAAAGGCACGTGGTCAAATGTTTTCCATCTTTCCAAATTAACGCCATCTTTGAGCATCTCTTCCAAATTACCAATACTCGTGAGACGACACGGTCTGTAAGTTTGATGGGCCTTGGATTTTAAGAACCATCTATAAGTCTCACTAGATGAGTCACATGTTACGATGTTTACTTCGTATCGAAAAGAGACGTCAGTCGATTTATGTGATTTCCTATCCACACTAAATACTCCCCTCATTTTGGGAGTCGCCTTGTACAACCTGGAGCCATTCACACATCGAATGGACAATTTAGTCTTGAAAATCCTATGTCAGAAGTAACCAAAATAACCATGGATAATGTTACTTGGACGCCCAGCTACACTAAAATTTGTGTCTCCCTGTGTGTCTGATTGTCCTCCAAGAGGCAATCTATCTTTTTCTATTAATAAATTTTAATAAGGCGAGCTTTTACCCGTTAGCTTAAAAAAACTCTCCATTCTATCAGCTGAATTATTATTCTCAAGGACCTCCACTAGAAAATTATGATGCACTGTTGAGACATATTAGTTACTCTCTTAAAAACGGGGTGTTGTCAATAGATATAGTCGAATTAATCAAAAACGAGTATTTCGTAGTGCAATATTTTTCTATAATGAAAAAAATCCACTGGTCTTCCAGGCTTGAGGACCAATTGTATTTTTATATAAATTATAAATTAGTACAGTAAAACCTATCGAATCCGTCGCATTTTTTCAAAAATACAAAATTCCCTATGAGAAATTCTCGAATCCGCCAATTTCTCGAATCCGCCGCATTTTTAAAAATAATTTTTTTTTCATTTTCTTATTATTTTTATTTTTTATTCAAAAAAACTTCTACACGGGACATTATCATTTTTGTGTTGTTGTTCTAATGAAACGTAATTGTGCAAGATTAAAAAATTCTGAAAAGCTCCAAATTATAAAATTTACGGGGCAAAATCCAGGAATTTCGCTCACAAGAGTGTCTGAAATCTTTTCCGGAAGATTCAGACATGTTGTTTCAAGACGATCCTTAAATGACATGAGGAGAAAAGGGAATGTATCTACCTTGCTTTTTCAGAATTATCTCGGAATCCATATTTGAAGTTCAATGAAATCGGGAGGATCCCATGTCGTGGATTGAACTGGTGGAAACCAGAGGAGCAATTCTTAATGACGCGATTATTCTTACAAAGGCGGAGGGCTTTGCAAAGAAACGCCAAATAACTGATTTTAAAGCCAGTCGTGGATGGCTCGAAATATTTAAAAGACGAAATGGGTTGAAATTAAGGAAACCTTATGGAGAATCATCTTCATAGAATTTCTCAAATTCGGAAGTTAATGAGTATTTTATAAAGCTCTTCCATGCAAAAGCATTTGCAAGATGAAGAGACAAGGGCATAAACTATTGAAGAATCGAACATCGGTGATGCTTTGTTCTTTGTTCGATTATGACTGGTACCGATAAACTAACACCAATCATAATTGGAAAATTCAAAACCCTATATGCTTTAAAAATTTTAGCTACCAAAGTTATGCAACCTATTATAATTCTAAAAAAGCATGGATGAATTCCAAATTATTCAATACATTTTTGTTTGAATGGGATATCAGGTTGGCTAAAGAAAAGCGCAAAATACTACTCGTAATTGACCAATGTCCATCTCACAAGATTTGTAGTTAATAAAGTTAGCTTAAATGCCTTATGTCTTCAATGAAGTTAACTTAAATGTCTTCAATCTCCCCGATGATGTTATTAGAAACATCAAAACGAAAATTAAAACAAGAATAACTGATTATTTTAAAGGAAATTAATGTTTTCATTTTTTAATTAATCTTTAAAATTAAAAAAAATGCATTTTATTAATTTATAAAAAATTCAAATTTGCCTATCAAATCTGCTTTAATTTCCCAGGTCCCAAATTCGGCGGATTCGAAAGGTTTTACTGTAGAATTTTCGACAAAATCCTTATGATAGAAGTTGGAATTACGTCCCAAGACCATTTGCAGACTGTGGAGTTAAAGAAAAAGGATACATCCTTGCAAAAGAGATGGGGCTGATGTTTGGTTGCAAGGTCCTCGTTATTCCAATATTCATGATAGTAATCACTGAGATGAAGAAATTGCACATTTAGGATTATTATAATACAAAAAATATAAGAATTGTCCAAACATTTAGAAATATGAAGAGGAAAACATTATAGGAGATTATATGTTTAAAGAAAGACAAATGTGATAATCTGACAACCAACCTAACAACCACCAATTTGTCTATTCGTATATGAAAATATTTTTTAAGAAATAGAATTATAAATCATATTTAAAACTGCCATCCATCCAAAGTGGACCCCGCCGACATTATCGACGTTGCGTTGCCTCTCACGATTGCAACAGAGATCAACTGAAGTAGCCACCGGGTCTCACGTGCGTCGTGGCTTTTTAGTGTAGCTAAGCGTCCAAATTTCTTTAGGAAGCGAAGCGTTTTTCCACTTATTCCTCCAGTTGTCTCGACCACTATCCGATAAAACGCGAATCGGTCGCGTCGTATTTCTTCTCCTTTGCCCTCATCGTTTTTTCCGCGGAATACAGTGTGTCTACCGCGCTCCCGACAATGTTGGACGGGCAAAGCGTGTCAAGTAGCGTCCCAGACCAAAGGTTTCCCCTCTTCGAATGTGAAAATTGTGGTCTCGTCAGGACGTTTTCCGTCTCCTCTGTCCAGACCAACAGGTTCTAGTATGGCTGGGTATCCCGCAGACTCCAGGGCTCGCTTGACAATTTCGTTGATCGCCTTGTGTCTTGGGAATCGTCCTGCACTCCTTCGACAAGAGAGGGCATGGAGTCCATAACAATCGACGGTTGCGCCACATCGGCATTTGTGGGTCCGGCAAATCTCCAGTCCAAGTCTGGTGGAGATGCCGATGTGGACAGTATCGTCGTCAAGGTGGGTCCCGACACTGCCAACTGGGAGTGCATTGATCCATGCACCACTTGATTCGCATCTTCCAGTGACTAGACAGGCACGTCTGTGTTGGTTTGATTGGTTCAGAAGCCTCTCATATTTATCCTCACAGGTAGTCGTATATTATATTTGTAATTTGATGGGAGACTACGTTTACTATTCCGGACTAAAAATTTGTTAAATGAATGTTTATGAATTTTACTGGATTTTGTGTCGTCTAATATTTCCGTGTACTACCTCCATATGCACACTTTTGATATTCCACATTATCTTTATTATTATAATTTATCATTTGTCCACTTATCAGTTTATCAAAAATCTTTGTGGAATATGCAATTATTTTTCAAATAAAAATAATTACTCAACAAGATATGGGACAAAATGGTAAAAAGCTGTAGACGTTTTCTAAGAGAGCTACAATTAAGCGTTAGACATTTTCATTGTCCAAGAAACCCTGCCTAATAAACTTACATAATTTAGTATTTTTTATTAAAAAATTAATTATTTGACAACCATGAATGTTAAAATACTCTCATCAGATATTCCCTACAAAATTTAGCGTGCGTCATGCGGTTCACCTGCTGTAGTGGCGCTTAGCACAACCGTTAGACATTTCCCATCCCTCTATGATCTTCAGAAGGGTAATATATTAGTGTCTCATGCTCGCTTCAGTAATCATTAATGTAAATCAGACTCGGCCTATTATAATCATCGACACTAAATATATAGTCAAGTACAGACTAACGAGCTCAATTATACTAGCATATCTTTCTAGCGATAATTACTTTGTGCTACAAAATGAAACATTCCAGACCAAATAACACAGAACTAACTGCTCACGTAATACAACGTGCTAAAGTAGAGATCTCATCTTGACAGATGCTCATCCATCGAGCTCATTCAAGCACGTATCGGTAGTATAACTGTATTTTCGTAGTTGAACGGAGACACCCTTCGGTTCTAACATTTAGGGATTAAAAATAACACACATGGAAAAGATATTAGACACGATATTTAAATAAATTATTTAAAATTAAAATAATTTTTTTTATATTTTGTTAAAAATTATACTAATTTATAATTTGTATTAAAATCGCTATTTTGCTGATCTCATAGATCTCAGGAGATACTCATAAACGACTTCAGACTTGAATTAATTGAATAATTTTTTAAAGAGTTAAAAATTTCAAATTAGGTATACGAAGAGTATGGAAGCAAACTATAGGAATTTGCCCCCTACCCGATAGGGGCAGAAGGAGTTGGATGGGATAAGGTTTGGAGCGTGAATATTTGAAAAAAGAAAATCAAGGAAGTTAATATGATGAGGAAAATCTGATTGAAGCTGGGGATCGCATTAAAAGCTTGGAGAGTCAGTATGGCTGCTTAGTTGGATGAGTGTTGTCAGGAAGAATTATGATTTGGGGTTGGCAATTGATGAAATGGAATACGAACAGAATAATTAATTTTCAATAATTTTTGGTTTACTTTGATTTTTAATTTTAGTTGGATGAGTCTTGTGAGGAAGAACTATGATTTGGGGTTGGCAATCGATGAACTGGAATACGAACAGAATAATTAATTTTCAATAATTATTGGTTTACTTTGATTTTTAATTTCTCGATGTTGGACTATTTCTTACTTTTATGAGCGATCTAGCCCCTTTCTTATGGTAACCGATGGGATTTTTTATGAGGAAGGTCACTAAAGAGAAGATACTAATGACTCTAAAAGACTTATCTGGGTGCCTAATATTATTAGCTGGTTGCTTTATAGAAACAGGGCTCATGTTAATGGGGCTTTAATAATTAACTATTTCTTGCTATAATGAAAACACGTGCATATTAGTTCCCGGGATAATTTATAAAAACGTTCCGGCATAATTTAAAATGTGCAACACTCAAAGAAACAATATTTATAGTTAGTCTTTTCCATCATCCTCTGTCGAATGCGAGTGATCTCAATTCGTCCAGGTCGTCCCCTGTCTTTAGATTTTTTCTCACACGATTTAAGTCTTTGTTTAAGGCAGTCGAAAGTGTCGATCTAGGTCGTCTGGAAGGATTTTTCGCAACTGTCAAAGTAATCTTCCATCGCTTTGTTAGCGGGTGCGTCCGGGTTCATTCTTAGTACATGCCCAAATAGCCTCCACCGGGCGTCTATCACATCCTTGCTAATGTAAGAACACATGCACTTGTTGTAGATAACAGTGGTTGATATTCTACGTGGCCACTCCATTCCGAGTAAGCTTCTTAGTTGCCTTCTATGGAACGAATCCATATCCAATTATTTGTATGAGGAATGAAATAAAATTGATTTAATTTGTCGAAACACCATAACTGAATATTATTGTAGCCAACTCAATTTTAAAAAAGTTATGCCGTCTCTCTACTGTTGAATCAGTCATTTATTCTTTTCGAGGATACAATTAAATATTTTTCCACAAGTTGGTTTCAAGCAGAAATGAAATCTTCATAGAAGACTTATAACGTGCTTGTGGTCTCTAATTTCAAGAGTTATATTAGCACAACCGATTGAATGTGAATCTTTGTTGTTTTATCGATGGATATCCATGTAATTCTTGAAGCATTTGGGACAACTCCACGCCAGCTCATAACCAATCAACGGTCGTAAAGAAGGTTCACTTTCCAATGATCTCCGTTGTGACGTCTGGCGTTGTTGGTCCGAGCACGTCTGAGTTTATCAGGTTAATCGGACTGTTTGGAAGTCGCGGATGGGTGGGCCTAGGATGACGAGATGCCTGTGGGCTTGCGATCATAAAAGGTTACTTCCATTATGTACTTAATGCCTGCAGGTATAATAAAGACCTTATCATATTGAAATCTCATTTAGCAAAGTTATCTCTCCTCAGTAACCTTATCATCTATAAACACTAATAAAACACCCCTGTTCATAAATGGGGGACATCTATATAGCAGTCACCGAGCAGTTCAAATGCGACATATTGCCCACAAAATAGAAGCAACCGGAAAAATCCAAGCACACGCGAAATAATCCTTAACTAAACCAAACAAAAAATTCAAGAAATCAGAAAATCCGATAACTAAGCTATTTTGTATCAAAAAAATGATCGACGTCGCTCAGACGTTGATGACCTTAGACTTCTCAAATACTGCAACATTAAACCAAATAAACCTTAAGCGAAAATTGTTCCATAAGCAAAATCACAATTATCACAGGAATCACAACAATAATTCCCAACACAAGGTTCCTAACAAATATCTTATTAATCTGTTCTAGCAGATTATCATTTTCTACAATAAGCAAAACTTATGCCTTCCGGTGATTTCACTCCGTCATTCATAAGATTACTCTCAGGATTCTCAACACCCTTCTTTTTATTAGGAGAATCCTCTTTTGGTTTCACTCCGAAATTATCCTGATTTCCTTTATGCGGAAAATTATCTTTCACATTTTGCGGACCCTTATTGGCAGGATTGACCATTTCTTTATTATTGCCATTTGGCATGATTACTCGATCATTCTTTGAACTTTCGTCTTTTTCATCGACTTTCTTTGTGAAAGTCTGATTGATGTTAAGCTCACTTGAGTGAGTTTTAGATTGCTGCCGGATTTTTTCCAGGTTTTGAGACTCATATGACGGATGACTTGGATTTTCCATAGAACTGCCGCAAGTTAATAAAAACCCTTATTGATTATTTAATATTCCTTACCGACAAATGGCAACAATATTATCATTTAATGATGTCAAATTTTTGCATAAATTATTTATTATTTTTTGCATAAATTATTTATTAATATTTAATTAAATATTACTTAAAATATTTAAATGTCAACGAATTGTGATTTTAGCTATTAGATTATATTTATTCTCTATTTTTGCCTATAAATAATATTACAGACTCTCCTGAACACAATCGGACAATCTTTATCTCCACTTTGTCCATCATGCCTTCTCGACTGAATACGGGCCACATCTTCACTTGTCAGAATCCGCCTCCGACTTCTGCACATAACCAAATACACCTGAGAGTTTCCGCCCGTGGTTGTGATGTTCTTGTTTTCCACCGCTTTTCTTCATTCGAACGGAGTGCGAGGCTGCTGTCCATTCAGTGAGGACATTCATAAACCACAGTATATAAGATTCCCGGGGACATGTCCTGGTCAAACTGGACATCCAGAACGCTTTCAATAGTCTAAGGAGGGACAATTTCCTGGAGGCGTGTGTTGAGAGATGCCCCAATATTTTCGGATTTGTGAATCAGTCATACAGCCAACATTAATTTTTACTTTTCGGGGACTACCTGCTCCATTCGTATTCTGGAATACAACAGGGAGATCCCCTTGGACCCCTATTGTTTTGTCTTGCAATAGAGAAAATCACCAAACCTTTGTGCTCGCCCCTCAACCTATAGTACCTAAATGATGCGGTCCTCGGAGGACCCTCGGATACTGTTTTCCGAGATTTGGAAGTGATAATTTCAGCACTGTTGGAGGCTGGACTGGAATTAAATTACACTAAATGCGAAATCTACAATTTCGGACTTTCAGAAGAGAACTATTCAAAAGCTTTGTCATGTTTCATAAATTTACTGCGTGGAAGTATGTCCTGAGGACTGCTCCCTATTTCACCCTGTATGACCAACTCGCACAGATTAACGAGATCTTCCGTATGATAGCGGAACGTATCTTCAACGTCCGGGTCGAGGATTACTCATGGAAGAAGCCACGCTGCCAGTAAGATACATCAGAAACAGCGAGATACCACATATGACTTTTATAAATGAATCTTCAATTAGGGATTTTATGCCAACTCCATAAACAACTACGACTTCTGGGAATCTACTGTCCAAAGCGGATGACCAACGACGAGCTCTACAGAATTACTCAAACAACACAGACTGGGAATAAAGTTACTTCGGGGAAGTGGCAGTTTTTTCACATATCCCAAGAGCTTCGGAAATGGCACCAGCCAATCAGGCCTTGGAATCATTCTTTTCCGTATTAAGCAGAACAACGTACTGAATCCACCTTACTGAGGAAACGCCGAATTCCTGTCCGGGATATATTTAGTCAGAAATATAATATTTGACGGGGTAACTGTCTTCCACTTCTCTCGGCGAAATGCTTGATTTGGGATGGGGACTGCATCGACACCTTTTCTCAGTCGAGACTTCCTGGTTTCTCGTTGAAAGCTGGAGAGGCTGTCTGGACTATCGAGAATATCAAAATAAGAAAATACGACAGCCACTCCACCAGATTCCATTGCAGCCCGTCATCGTTGAGACGAGCGGAGTCTCCGGGCTTAAGAATGTCTTTTTTAAGATCGCTTTGCTCAATGATGTGGTCTTTGTTTTGTTGTATTTGGATAGCATAGTTATAATCGCGAACAATGTCTTTTATCAAATTGATATATCATCCAAAATTTCCTCGATGAGATCATTTTTTATTGATGATTAAATCTATTGACATTATTCCAAAAAATACCTTTCGATCTGTCACTATCCATGCAGCTCGTGGTCGTCCCGAAACGTGTGAAATGTTGTATTTTTTGCAAAGTTGCTCCATGTGCAAAAATTGGAGATCCAATTATGCAAAAATTCCATTCAGGATTCGGAAAATCTCATTTGCAGATTTGCTAAGGCACTTTCTACCACACCAAATTTTGAAAAAGCGTCAATTAAAACAAGAATCTGTTAATTATACTGCAAAATAATTACCCAGGAATAATTTTCATTTTGTGTTTAATATCGCCATAAATCGACAAGATCTACAATGTATCGGTCTCTATAATTACTGGTTCGCAAGCATTCGTTTAGACTAAAATTGTTAGAATCAATAATTTGCCTAACAATAAACACATTTAGATACCACAGTAGCCACTCACTACGTCTTGCACCATAAATGGTAAAATAAACTATATAATTTATCACATCAAAGTGATTTAGATTATGTTAGCCTAATTTAAATCAACAAATATATAACTTCAATGTATTTTAGTTTTAATTCAGCCTCCCCAATAAAAGAATCACAACTCTGACCATTTTACTGATTCCTAAACTAAAACTTTGAGCATATCGTTTGATTTTTGATGCAAGATGTGTGTTAGAAACTATTATGACCAGGCAGAATATACGTAAAGCAGAATTACTTCGAAAATTAAAGAAGTTTTCACAGGATCATATAAATTTGATCATCTCTAGGCAAGCAAAGGATTTCTTTGATGCTCTAAGTCGATGCATGTAAGCTCTATTCTCAGCAGTTGTTGGAGGAAATACTAAATCTTGATGATAATAAAATTACTAGAGAACTGATGTTCTTGTTCAGAGAAGGACTCATCACCCTCAGAGTTAGGATTTTGTAACATTTGCAGAAAGACCCTTCAGAATCCCCATTGGATGCTGGGAATTGTCTTTTTATGGTGAATTTAGAGTGTAGCACACGTGGCTGTATTCAGATATTGCGGGATTATCTAAAATCCTTCTAAGCGAGAGAAAACGATTTATTGATCGCGTCAAGATTTCGAAGGATAAATATGATCTTGTTGTATCTCTGCAAACTCAGATGATCGTGGAAAACCCCTCTGAGGATCAATTTTTGGACTACATGCCTCCAGAGGACATGGACAGACTGGAAAGGGGGAGAAATACTAAATTAAAATTGTGATCAGTTTGTCGATCGCTTATGCAATCGACCGGATTAATCGATTCTAACATCAATAGTAGAGAAGGACTGGTATGGACATAGGGATCACTTAATTAGACGATAACTCTTGTCCTCTTTATCCTGGGTTAATTAAATTATAATCAATAGTAGAACCCGAAAAACAGTTAAGAAAAGAAATCAAGTCTAAAACTAAATTTGATAAAACTGTATGGAACTGTTTGAATAACATTAAGGATTAAATTAGTATATCATTCAATATATCAAGTTTTTGGACACTTCAACGCAGCAAGACTCAAGAATCGAGCCTAAGCAATTACTTCGGCGTAAACAGTTGTCTACAAATGCTGGATGTAAACAGAAAAATTCTAAAACATTTCAAGAGAGAAAGAACCGGAAACTGATGAAAGGGGACGTCGCGCAGCTGTAAGAGTAGTGTCTTGTGACGAATCACTGTTGAAGCCGTGCGAGAAGTCTTGGAGTTACTGAGAAGGAAGCACCGTGCTCCACCACCGAACCAGCGGAACTTGACAATGCCAGAAGACCTCCCGGCATTTACTCCCACGGAATTTGAAGTAGTGTGTGGAATAAAGTCTTTTGCTCCCAGTAGCTGCGGAGGTCTGGACGGACTGCGCCCAAGCCAGGTAAAGGACTTAACCTCCGAAGCTACTGCTGAAACCGGCCGTGCCTTGTTAACTTTACAAAGAGAGTATCATCTTTGGATTCACATGTGTCTTTCTTCTTGCTCAGAAATGTATTTCCATGTCGAAGATGATGTACATTTTGAGATGTTCACCATGTTTTGAACACCTGAGAGCACTATTGTCGGCTAATGGGACTCTGAGACGATCTGCGGAGTCAATACTGAATGTCAAATTCGATGATCGCCTATTTTAGAATTTAAAATGAATAACCGGGATAGATTAAAATGAATAACATCATCCGTTTCAAGAAATTTTTTTATTGCCACGATAGACTTGGACTGACGGTTTCTGGACTTGAAGACTATTCCATACGATCCGTCCCCAATCGTCTCGAGTCTCTCATACTTGTCCATTGACTAAATTAAATATTTTTTCGCTCACGTGAAGCCAATCAGGAAAAAGATATCAAACCCAATTATTGATAAAATTTATGATTATTTCTTGACAGTAAATTTTATTTTTTTGAATTTTCAAAATATTTAATTTATTTTATTAAAATTAAAATTTATTAAAACTAAAACTAAAGTAAATAGTCAACTCATTCTTATCTCTCTCTCGCCTACGAGTCAGTTACCTCTCCTCTCTGTACTTGGAACTGTCATGCCAGTTCCACGAGTGGTTAAAAGCAGAGATAAACTCTTTATCAGACATCTCCATTGAACTCTCCCAAATCGGTCGAAGGCAGAGATCGGTTCTTCTTCTTACATCTTTGTTTAAGTCACCACGTTTTCGAAAGTTTTCTTCGAAGCTACTGATATAATGAAAGACCCCGTTCTCCCTTCAATGAGTGGCCTATCCGCATAATTCATGACCTACTTAGAGACAGCCACTGAAAATAGTAGAAATCTTTATTAAAATTATTAATAAATGTTAATAATTTGCAAATTTGTCAAATAAGGATTAATGTCGTAGGTTAAATAATCTTTCACAAAATTCATAACGTTGCCGAAGCATCTCGTCTTTTTGCTCGTAAAACTCTTGTTCTGTCATTCTGAAGTAAATAAACTGAACGAACCCTTGTATCGAAAATGGACGTGGCGATCTAAATGTTAGTAGTCTAATGTTACTCTAAAGAATCATTATCTTGAAAGTTCGAAATCTGCACAAGAATCAAATAAATAATACCGATGAAACTTCATTAGAAATCCCAGTCCTCTTTACCATTTTTAAAAAAAATTAACGCATTATTCGATTCTCAGGCCTTTTATACGCCAGTCCGCTGCGCAGTTATTAATCAAGCGGATAATTGTAAGTTTTAGATTCCATTTTAGTGAATCCGTGAAACCGAAATATGGATAAACTGGATTGAAAATGTCACCATTTTGTCCCTTAATGGAGTACTTTTAAGCGATGAATTGTATGCCCCCGCCGACTTAATCGATGCGATGTTACCTCTCATGAAACCTATCGAGGTCAACAGGGGGACTCTAAGCTTCTGAGTGTGCCCAAACTTCTCAAAGTTTAGAGGAAGGACAAGACTCCTACTTACTGTCACAAGAGCAGTCCTATAAGGCGACGAGAAGCCGTCGGTATTTATTCTCAATAGCCTTTTCCACCTTTCCTGCAGCGGATATTGCCTCCATTGCGATCAATTGTGTATATTTTACAAAAGACGACTCAAATGAGAATGCCTGGCTATGTCAATAGTAGAAACCCCTTATTTTATCAATCAATCTTAAATGAATTATTGAGCCATAATTTGTCTTAATGTATATTTCTGAAGGAATACACTCCATTATATTAAAATGTGTTCATTTGATTTGAAATTTGTCGACTAAAGCTGTGGATTACGGATTTACTGGAACATTCATGTAAGCAGCATTTGAATGTTATTCAATTTTATTATTACGATCACAGCTTGTTGGGGAGATTCTGGGGCGTCTAGATACAACGCTACCTGAAATTCTTGTGAGGACCTAAGGCTGGTGAAGGAAGCAAGGAGGGATGGCAAAGACCTTAATGATCTAAGGAGATTGAAGACTGAGCTGCCATGAGTGACTTGAAGGTCACATGCAATATCAACGAAAGTAAAAGATCCTTGGGAGTGATCCGACTCAGAGGCGTCAATTTTAAAGAAGGGGAGAAAAGGATGAATACTTTCTAACTAATTTCTGTGAAGACGTCTCAAATGTTTATCCCAACACTAGAATCCGCCGAACGACATAATGAGGGGTAGCTTTAATCAGCTCTGACTCAATCACCCATTAACAGTATTTTTTATGCGGAAATGAATTGTAATTTCCAAAAGAATTTGTGGCCTTGTGGAAAATATTATCTCCATTTTGATTACTCGTGGAAGATAAGGCATAACTAGAATGAAATAATATTTAAATTTTGTAGAGTTATTCATATAATCATATTAACTATCATCTACACGTGGAGGTCCTTGCTTGAGATGGAAGACAAGGGAGTGTTCTCCACGTGGGAAACGTAACTACCGGTAATTGCAGTGTTGAACGCTTTGTGAAAGCAAACAGATCACTTTCGGGTACGAATTCAAGTCGTCATAGAAAATTCCACCAATACCAAGGTGGTCGCCAAAGTATAATCCACGTGGGTATATCTCCAATACCATGGTGGTCGCCTAAGTATAATCCACGTGGAATTTTTATTCGGTTAAGAATAATTTGAAAATTTAATAGTAAATATTTAATTTTTTAAAAGCATTATTTAGTATTAACTAACTGCTGGGGCCGAAAATTCCATATTGCTACCAATAGTTGTTCGAATACTGTGTTCTTATGTCTCTGTCCAGCCAACTGTCACATTTCCGTTATCATTTTTGTTAGAATTTCCATCGTTCGATCCGAAATTTCCAACATTCTTTATTTTTCCTGCAAATTCTCAAAACACATTGCTGGTGAATAATCGTCCAGAATGATTTTTCGCTTGAAAATATACTTTCGTCCATTTCTACGATCATTCCTTCACCACCTATCGTTTATTAAACATAAAATACACTTTTACAATATTTTTCAAAAAATCCCCTTTCTTTGGATATCTTTATTATTTTGTGGTAGTTTAAAGAGATTAAGTTGTTTCCGCTTGAACAGTAATCACAACGTGAATATTTGTAGATAAAAAATTCAAAAAAATAATAAATAAATAAAATTAATCGTAGGAATTTCTACCACGTGGTTAATGGTCTCATTAAAGGAAGGAAAATATTATACAGTAAACACCCATGAATCCGATTTTTTGATGAGTCAGCAAAATTTTTAGAAATTCCATACAAACAAAGCTAAAAGAAGTTGAAACTGACGTATTGCTAAACATGGATGAAACTGGACTTTTTTATCCTTCCTACTATAAAAATTCATATAAAAAAGGTATAAAGCAATCAAAAGTAAGGACCACCATAGCTTTTTGTACCAATGCAGCTGGAACAGTAAAAATTAATTTTTGTTATTGGGCAGGGTTGTTAAAATCATGATTTTTATGAAAAAATCGAAAAAATCCTTTTTTATACTGAAAAAAAGTAAAATAAAAAAAAACAATGGAAATGTATTTATTTAAAAAGCTTGTAAACAAAGACAAATTTGGCAGCTTTTTCAATTCCAGGTTCATAATGAATGTTACTCCTACGTTCTAACAAATTTTTTTAAATTGAACTTTTATTCCTTCCAAATACAAACTGCTCATCTTCAGCCAAATGATTAGGCATAATCAAGAACTTTAAGCATCATCATAGAAAAAAGGCTTATTTTGGATTATGTTTTGATTTGGAAAAAAAGTTTTGTTTGTGAATTTATGGTATTTCGCGTGATGTAAAAAACACAATAAAAATAGTATCAAAAAGAATGGGACAATTGAATGTCTTCGACTCGAAAAGGACGCAAAAAGACGCACATTTTAATAGCCATTGGCACAATATTAATTTTGGTGGCCTCAAGCATGTGATCATTAGGGCGATTTTTGTCAATAAAGTCAAAAATTGATATGCTTTTTAAAATTGTTTAAAAATTATTAAAATGTAGTTTTTAGTCAAAAATGTTATATTAATCAAAAGTTATAAAGTCAATAAAAGTCAAAATTTTAGGTAATGTTAAAAAGGTCAAAATTTAATTTTTTTAGTTCAATAAACAAAATTTTAAGATTTTTATTTTTATTTTTTTTCGAGTTTTTAAATAAAAATAAAATTAGCGTGATCAATTATCATCATTCACTATGTTTCCGCGTTCACTCAATAATGACATTGAAAAGATTTACTCTGTTTTGTGCTTTAAACTAACTATTTGTAACTGCAAAAATCGTCTAAGTAGCATACCAAATTAGCAGGTTTAGTATTTTTATTACTATTTTATAGGTGTCAATATTATAAAACACATTGATTTTTCTTCCCACTGCCGACAAATAGGATGATAATTCACTAAGGCTTTTGTCGAATCCGATATTCCCTTGCATAAGTTAGACAGTAAAGCTTACGAGACTTGTTGAGAGTATCGGACATAATCGTCCTTTTACTTACGCTTGCCGAAAAAGTGTAGAAAACTATGCTAGAAGCAGCTTTACAGGTTTTATTTTCATTCATTATAAATCTGAAAATTTTTTTGATCGATGAAACTGATATCCGAGGACAGAAATATGTCAATCACTATTGGAAAAATTTCTGATCAAAAAATATTTTTAATATCTTGTCGTTATTGTCTTCTGCGGCTAACTCTTCGATTACCTGTCAGATAATTGACGATGTTCTAAGGAATATTGCGAGACGCGGTAGAACACATTCCATATTCCTTTTCGGACGATTTATGTGGAATCAGGAAGTACTGGAATCGAGATTATCTGTCAATCAAGTACTTTTTATTACAAAAATGGAAAAACAACATATTTCTCAATATGTATACAACTATCTGAATAAAGTGTCCTTCCAAATAATTATTTGTTGAGAAAAATTTTTTTTATTGGAAAAATTTTCTCCACGAGCAGATGACACACATGAAAACCTCCGTCTTTTACGTTTTTGTTAGCCTTGGTGTCCTTCATTTAGGAAACCAGAAGTAAATAAATAACTTGGTGGTCAAATTAATCAATAGAGAATCACTATGATTTCATTTATTTGGACAATGAAGAAAAAACTGATTATAAAATTAAGATAATTGGGAACTTACTAAAAAATCCTAAGGAGGTGTCCAGGACATTCATGCGGTAGCTTTGGGGAGCTAGAAGCAATTGGCGGATATCTTAGCGGAGGTAAAACATGTGTAAAGGATGTTTCTGCTTTTCGCAGTAAAGCTATAAAACATAATTCAGAATTATTAGTGTCGGTAATAAACACCCCAAAATATAATACCCACGTTCAAATTCCTCCACAGAGGGCTCGCCATGAATGAGTCAGAAGACTTCAAGGAGAAACTTCAGAACTAAAGAAGCTCAAAAATATGCCAACGCTACAGATTCGATGAAAAAATTAGACAAAGTACCGAACTAAGTGACTCCAGACTGACACGTGCTGGTCCTATCAGACGTCACGAGACTCTCCAAAAAAGACATCTGGTTATGTCATATCTATGACGGTTTTTCAGAGCTGCCCACCTCACCATCTTCCGTGGTCATCCAATCAAAACTACTAGAGAGCTGATAAGTAGTTAGCCAGACTCCTTATCGTGTACCACAATGTTTTTTATTAAATTATATAATATTAATAAAGATAATATTTATAATTAAATAATTTTAATTTATGTTCAGTAGTCCTTGTGGGTCATGAAATATCTCATTCTTGACAATGGAAGCGCCTCAACGAAGGTGGGATATTCCACAATGGACAACCCACTGTTATTTTTGTTATAAGAATTTTAGAATAGTTCAAAACTCCATCGTTAAGTCAAAAATAATCCGAAATAGACTTTTTATTGGCGACGAGGTAAAAAATATCCCCAACCCCACCAGTCTTTACTTTATGACCCCATTTAAAGGTACTCTGAAGAACTCACATTTAAGGGATTCGTAACAAATTGGGAGACACAGAAACAGATTTGGGACTATATTTTTGATAAACCTGAACTTAAGGTGAACTTATGAACACTTTAACATGAAATTGAATATTTTGTTTATTTTAAGGTCGATTTGGGGATACCTCAATATTGGTGATCGAACCTTACTTTAACTTCGTGCACTGCCAGGACTCTATGAGTGAGCTTCTTTTTGAGCAGTACGGCTTCTTGGCTATTCTCAAAACCAACGGTAAGTGTGATTCTGACAAAAGCTGCTTGCATGAGTTCTCACTACTATAGCAACGAGAATACTGGAAATACACAGGTTCTCTAGTCGTTGACAGTGGATATTCCTTCACCCACGTGGCCCCGTTTATCGACCTCAGACAGTACAAGGAAGCCACACTAAGGTACAAATTTAAATAATTTAAATTAATTTTAATGTTTTTTAAATTAATTTTTTAATTTTCAGGATTGATGTTGGGGAAAGATTCTGACGAATTATTTGAAGGAGGTCATTTCTTACCGACAGCTTATGGTGATGGAGACGGTCTTGATGAATGAATGCAAGGAAGATTGCTGCTATGTTTCTCTCGATTTTGAAGGAGACATGCAGATTACTAAGTAATTACAGCACTGAATGTAGTCAGGGAATGGGGACAAACAGTATTGTTAGGGATTATGTACTGCCTGATTATACTGAGAGTTATCGAGCCCAAGTGAGCGTCCCCACTAAGAACTTGTCTGAACTGAGGTACTCTGATAAACAAGTGAACTCACATTCATACTTTAGGTGATTCGGATGAATAACGAACGCTTCTTCATCCCAGAAATACTCTTTCAACCCTCAATCGCTGGTATCAATCAAATTGGCGTCGCTGAGGCCATTTTTGAGAGTATCAACAGATGTCCTCCTGGTTCCCCTTCTTACTCACCCCAGAATTCCATGAAGAACTCTATAGAAATGTCGTTCTGACTGGCGGAGGCGCTAAATTTACTAATTTCGCTGAGAGAGTGTAAATTTTGAAGTTACCATGTCGTAGATATAAGGATCTCCGTTTCAAAGGTTTCAATGATTTATGATCTTGTTGTGACGTTGGCGACGACTGAGTTACCTTGTTAATTTTAGTCTGATTTCATATGCCTGGCATGGGGGAACTGTAATTAGTGAGGATCCTGATATTTCCGAGATTTCGGTGAACAAATCCCAATATGAGGAGTTTGGGCCCCAATTGTGTCATGATTATTTTTCTGTCTGAGTAACCTTTATGAGGGTTTTGTCTGTGTTTTCTGGTAGGCAATGTTGATTATAGGGACTAGCTTCGATTCGTCTACGGTAGATGGGAATGGCCACGTGAGTCACTTCTCAAATGAGGGGGGAGTAATCTTTGAAGACCTATTGGCTCGTTCTTGCGGTATAAGTAGGTGTCGCTATCCGCTTGGGCCAAGAACTAAAAGGTCACAACAAAGTTTGGAGGAAGAGACATTTGTCAGGCAGGAAGCAGTATTACTTTTAAGATCTATTCGATTGCGGGAATTTAGATTATCTAACTTTCTGACGTTTTTCTATCTTCTTTCTTGGTGATCTCGGGGTTCTAAATAAATAAAGATATCTTTGTAAAACTACAAAAATTCTCATTGACGTGGGTTTTATTTAAGAGGTTAGTTTATGATGGTGCTCCCAATGTGGTTGGACAACATGCTGGTGTTGCTACCAAATACGAGCTGAAAAAGACAAAAATCATTGATTGTTTTGGTTCGAAATATGTAAAACAGCTTTTTTTATTTATGAAATTAAAAAAACTGCTTAAAAACTTCTCTCTAATAAAAAATTTATCCACTTTAATAAATGTTTGGAACGACAAAAATAGCTGAGCCCGTCATATCAAAAATTGTTTCCAAAAGGATGTAAATCCTCTGGAAGTAACAAATTAAAAGGTGATGATTAAATAATAAGTTTCTTTTTTCTTTGTTTTCATTTTAATAAATGAATGTTTCTTAAAAATTAATACAGTTATTTTTCAGTTTAATGATTTTTCTTCACTGTTTTAATGCGTTCATTAAAACAATAATGAATAAATTTATCAAATTGTTAAAATCAATTTAATAATATTTTTAAGAAAAATCAAGATTCTATATTTAATTTAATCATAAAATCAGTTATCAACGATTTTCTATGTTACTACCACATAGGTTATGAAAAACTATCCAAGAAAATTGCTTGATTACTTCCCTCGTGGTCGTGCCGGTCGTGCCGTCTGGAACTCACTAAAATTGAGCCTCATGATCATTTTGTGTCATTATCATCTGTATCAGACCTTCTGGAAGCCATGTCTCCGGAGGATTTTCTGGTTTTATTATCAAACACGCGACAAAGGAAGATTATCCCTGTCAGGATCCCCAAGACTTCCCGGATCTCAATTGCTTCTGCCCTTTCTTCTTGCATTGAGAAAGCTGTGTCCAATGGCTCGAAAAAGGATTGGATGGTTCTTTTCTCTTTCCCTGTCCTGGCTATGGGGTTAGAGCGTAAGCCTGCCTCATCTTCTCGGAAACCCTCTCTATCCTTAGTCCTGAAGAAGCGCGTGAGTGCCTTTATGGATTCATGGGAGTCCCTGGCTGAAGAATTATTTGTATCCCCAGTTGATTACTTCCAAAAGTCCAATTCCAAACAATCCAGTATGGCTCCTGAGAGGCTTCGCTCTCGTGTCAGGAGGAAATTGATGGAGGGCGACCTTACTGCTGCTGTTAGATCTGTTTGTACGGATTCTGACCCAGTGAAAACCACTCAGGAGACACTCTGTATATTGGGACAGAAACATCCTCCAGAACCAGAAGACTTTTGTAAACCTGTTCGTCCAGAACAATCTATGCATGATATTTCCACTTCAGCCATTTACAACGCTCTTCGTTCTTTCCGAAAAAGTAGCAGTGGAGGAGTTGACGGTCTCAAACCTGGCCATATGTCAGACTTGGTTACTCATTCTGTCGTCACGCCTAGATCGCTACTCTTGGAGCGATTTTGGTAAACCGGTGATTTCCTTGGGTGTGGGATTTTGGTAAACCGGGTGAGGGAGTTATTGGAAGGCAAGAGGACTAATTTACGTCAGTATGCCGACAGGATGAGTTTTTTGGACCGTCATGTCACCTTTTTATTATGAAGAATTGTCTCCTTCTCCCAAAACTCTTTTTTATTCTACTGGGATCCTCATGCTACGCCGAAAAAGACCTTCTATCGTTAATTGATATGGATATCCGGTCAATGATGGGGTCCATTCTTAATGTTTGTTTTGATGATTTCGGATAGCTACAGGCCTCACTCCCTGTAGCCTGCGGTGGTTTAGGTCTTTCTCTTCCTTCGGACGTTGCTTTGGGCGCCTATTTATCTTCATTCGGCTCGTCAAGGCGTTTAGCGGATACGGTCCTTCACTCTACTTCCGGATTAAACGTACCGCTGACGCCGTCGGGAGCCTGGGATGAATGGATGAATTTGTACCTGAATACTCCAATTGTGATAAGATAAGTCCTATTTGTTTTGTGTCTTCGAAAAGAAGAAAGAGTCCCTTGAAAAGACGAAAGATATAAGAAGGCTTGCCTGCCTCAAAACAGCCAGTTGTCACTCGACGGGGGCCAGAATGAACGCTTATCCATCTGCCGAAATTGGAAACCTGTTGGATGATGAGGCTGTGAGAATAGCTACCTCGCTTCGTCTTGGTCTTAAATTGTGTGCCGAAAGAAAATGCCGCTGTGGACGTTGGATCGATCCTTTTGGTTATCATCCCTTGTCATGCAAGATGAGTGCGGGTCGTTTCCCCAGGCACTCCTGTCTTAACATGACATTAAAGAATTCCCTTGCCTCTGCTGGACACCATTGCCTGTTAGAACCTGCTGGTCTTTCCCGAAACGATGGAAAACGCCCTGATGGGATGACGACTTTTCCATTCGCCAACGGACGAAACCTGATCTGGGACGCGACGTGTGTTGATACTTATTCCCCGTCTAATTTGGTTGCTTCTGCTTCAGACCCAGGACATGCTTCAAAGCAGGCCGAGAAACGAAAGAGGAGGAAGTACCAGAGAATTTCGGAGGAGTGTCTTTTTTTCCATTCGCGGTGGAAACGTCAGGAATCCTTAGGCCCCAAGCAGATGAGTTGGTTCGTAAGATCGGCTCCATGATTCAAGCTGTGACCAAGGATCCGCGAGAGACTGGTTGGTTCCGAGAACGTATCTCGTTGGCTATTGTAAGGGAAATAGCATGGCCATTCAGATGCCTTAATTTAATTTTTATTCATTTGATAATAAAACCTATTAATTAAATAAATTATTAAGCAGCATTCCCAGATTTGTTAATTTATCATTTCCGTGTTTTAAAAAGTATTTTTCTAGTTCTTCAATATGATTTATCGCGTCTGCAAACTAATTTCTTCATTTTTACGAGTTTATTGTTATTTCCATCTTCTTCACATCTTTTAAAACTTGACTCTTGGATTTTTTCCAAGAATTCTTCATCATTAATCAAATTTTCATCGTTTGTAAAAAAGTCATTGAAATCATTATTTCGAGCTGAAATTATCTAGGGTTTTATTCGATGCACTCAAATTTGTTTCATTTTCTTTCTCGGCTTTTTTCCATCTGTAATTTTCCAATTTTAAACGTTTTAATAACATTTTTTATCGCATCTGACGAATCATTTACTTACGATTCATATAATTAAGCAAATAATTGATTAATTTAATTCTTTTAATCTCTCCTCATGTGTATTTTCGATCATGCTTAAATTTCTTCAAGCTTTTTTTATATTTTGAGTTAAAAGAATTTAAAATCCCCAGATTTAAAGGTTGTAATTTCGATGTTGTATTTGGTGGTTGAAAAAAACAATTCAATGTTTGTAAAGATTTCATCATTAGCATTGTCTAGAAGTAACAAAATTTTTCAATTATCGACTTGCATTCTTCCTAATTTTTTATCCATTTAAAAAATGGTGTATTAATCCATGCTTTTTTACTGAATGTTGTATATTCATTTCTTCAAATTCCGAATTTTTAAATCCTCTGGGATTTTTGATTTTTCCAATAATTAACGGTTTTTCCTTTTTGCCTACTACAACATAAAAGCACTGATTTACGCTCCTTTGAAAATTTCCCACTTGCTATGTCTTGTTCATTTAATATTATTGTATTTTTGGAGGACATTTGAAAAACAGTCCAGTTTCATCACAGTTTTATGCGTCACTGGAATCATACTTATTAAAGACATATAGAAAATCTTACAGGTTTCTTTTAATATTATTGGATCGACTAAGTCTTCTTCTCCAGCAATTGTTCGAGATTTTATGCCATAATGTTTTTTAATCTCGTGATCCATGTCCATGAAGCTTTCAAATTATGAAAATTCAATTTGTTAGCAATTTTAAGCCTCATTACCTGAAGCATATCATTAGTAATAGTATGGTTGTATTTTCTCTTATTTTGTATCCACTCAAACAAAGGTGTGTAAATTATATCATTTATTGTGCTAGTTATAATATTTTTTGCATTTTCCAATTTTTTGCTGCAATTATTGTATTTTTCTTTGTTTTATAAAATAAAATTTATCGTTCCAACAGGCATTTTAAATTTTCTGGTTAGAGAAGCTTGAGTGATGACGGGAAATTTTTCTGTACTGATAAATTCCTTTTTCTGTTTGAAAGAATATGTTTTCTTATTTTCTAAATTACTAACTATACGACACGTGTACATTTAAAAAAATTTTATATTTTATTATTATTTTAATTTTTTAATAAATTAAGATTCATTAAATAAAAATTCATTAAATTTCAATTTTAGGAGGAAAATCATTAAAAATTGAAATTCGGATTCATTAAGTAAAATATTCATTAAGTGAAATATTCATTAAACAACAAAACAACTGTATTTCGGCACTAATTTTCCCTTGATGAGGGCAAATGAGAAGAAATACTGAGTACTACGCGACCGATTCGCGTTCTACCCCATTGTTGTTGAGACGACAGGAGGAATAAGTGGAAAATTCCTTTGTTTCATAAAGATGCTTGGACGCCTAGCTACATAAAAGCCACGACGCACGTGAGACCCGGTGGCTTTTACTAAATGATCTTTGTTACAATAGTGAGAAGCGACGCAACGTCAGTAATGTCTGCTGGACCATTTTTGATGGACTTTTGTGTAAATTAATTTATTAATTTCGGTAAATTATTTATCGTAGTGGAGAGATACGATTAGTATACATTGAAACCTAGGAACTTTTTGGGGGAGTCAATCTCTGCTTACTTTGAAGTCGGGTGCTTTGATTTTTGTTTACAATGTCGATTTTAGACGTGTCTCTTCCAAGTAACAAGTTAAATCATATCCCCAATTATTGGAACCCGTTCGGTGAAATATGGAAGAGATATTCTTTAAAGATACTGTCCGATCACTTTGCTTCTCCCGAGACAGGCGGTTCCTTGACGCTTCATGATTTGAAAAAGCGAAAAGCAGTAAAAAATCTTCCGTGTATTTTTATTTTTGAATTATTTAACACGTAAAAATTGCCAAGTAAGTCAAACACAACTGTCCAGAAATGACTGCCAATTTTCCACCTTACCTAAAAGTAATAGATAAAACCAAATGTAAGACTAATAGATAGGCCTTTAGCTATATTCTCAAGAAAAATTCGAAAACAATAACCTGCATCCTATTGGTGATAATCGTCCCAGTTCCTCAAAGTTGTCGTGATGGGCGGAATTTAATTTTTAATTAAGCATTTGACTTTTTTTTAGTTCATAAATATCGCGTATCTGATGTCTACTGATTAACTTATTTTTTTAGTGTATATTATTAGTAACCCCAGGCTTACCAATATAACCCCAGCACGAACAGTCATAGCTAATTAATCCAAGGAAAGAACCAAAGGGAGAACATCTGCTTGTGCCGTGTATATTTGATGAAAAGGGATACACATTAAGGTATTTCATAGTAACAGTTCACAAGATCATGTGTTGATTTATTTATTTATCAAACTTAAATTAATTAAATTTCAAATTTAAATAAATTACTTTCATTATAAATTTAAATAAAAAAATTGAGTTAACGTGCATTTCTTGTGGACTATGGTATTTTCCTATCATAATTGTCTTTAGCAAAGAAGACAAGCCCGTTTAAGACGTGAATATATTTATCGTAAGTCAATTGAACAACGAGACCAACAAATAGCTGAAAAGAAACAAAAAATGCGGAAAGCAGTCGAAGACAACGAGCAGATCCCTCACGAGCTACGTGACGAGGCAATCGAGCTTCATGCAAAATTGGGCTGGGACGACAAAGGAGCTGATGGGGTCGTGAATCACTGTGATGACGAATATCGCTGGGCGGGGGTGACTGATCCGAAAATAATCATCACCACCTCTCGAGACCCCAGTTCTCGTCTTCGCCAATTCGCGCAGGAAATGCGACTGCTAATCCCAAATTCACAGCGAATAAACCGTGGTAACTGCCAAGAACGGGAACTCATCAACGCTGCACGTGCCAACGATATTACCGACGTAATAATTTTGATGGAAACACGTGGAAAACCTGGTAACTTTATAATTAATCCCAGATGGGTTTGTTGTCTCCCATCTTCCTTTTGGTCCAACAGCCTACTTTACCTTGTACAACTGTGTGCTAAGGCACGATATTGGCAAAGAAGAGTCTCTGCCTCCAATGACTCAGGCCTTTCCGCATCTCATCTTTAACTGCTTTACAAGTCCTTTGGGGATGAGAGTTTGATTCGTTGTTACTCTTAGGTTATGAGTGTCCTCAAATTTCTATTTCCAGTGCCTAAGGAAAACTCAAAAAGAGTGGTGACTTTTGCCAACAACAACGATTTGATCTCTTTTAGGTATTTTTTATTTTATTTTTAAAATTATTTAAATATTTATTAATTACGCATTTTAAAGGAATCACACCTTTAAGAAAAATCGTGAAACAAAATTGTACGAGTTACTGAGATTGGGCCGAGATTTGAAATGAAATGTGTGTCATTTATTTATTTTAGTGTACAAACTTGTTTTAGGAACTTTGGAGACCACTCAATCTGCTCAGGTGGAGTGGGTTCTAAGACCATACATGAATACTGCGAAAAAACGTTTATTTCTTACGTGATTTGTAATATTTTTAATATAAAATCATTGATTTTTTAGTTATAAAAACTTATTTGATTTTTACATCATTTATAGAGCACCTAGTCAGAGGTTCCCAACCAGGGTTCTGCGAAATAATCTAGGGGTTCCGCTAAGTTCCAAAATTTTTTTAAATCTTTTTTAAAAAAATAATTTTTCACAACGAATCATTTTAATTTGCGCGTCTAAATTGACTCTTCTGACAGTGCATATTTTAAGGTTCGAACTTACAAACGTTTTTCTGTCAATAAAGTTAATTTTTCATTTGATTATTTCAATTATAGGATGTTTCATTCAATAGTGTTTGTAGAACCTGCCAACAACATCTCACGTCGAAAGTACAGTCACTAAATTCACTTTGGAATTGTTTATTAATCTAAATTAATGACCAATTACAAACTCCAAGGAATTCTACGCTTATGGCTTTCTTTGAACTTTGTACAAAGATACATTTGCAAAAACATTATTATATTGTGAAATTCCTAGATACTACACGTGGGAAACTACCGGTATGAAATTCAAATGAAAAATAAGAGGAGAACCAGTGAATGGATATCCAGGGATTGTAAGTAGTGATGCATTGGGCAGGGTGTACACAGTTCACCCTAACAACTCCGAATGTTATTGTGTTAGGTTACTTCTGCATACCATCCGAGGACCGAAATCTTTTACTGATTTAAAGACAGTCGATGGAGTAATCTGCGCAACATATAGAGAAGCCTGTTTTAAATTGGGACTTTTAGAAGATGACAAAAGCTGGGACGACGCATTGACCGAAGCTGGGATTTTCAATATGCCATCGCAGATTAGATATTTATTTACATTGATGTTGGCACATTGTAATATTTCAAATCCTCTATAACTTTGGGAGAAGCATAAAGAAATAATGTGTGAAGATATATTAGAGAGGGAAGCAAAATCAGGTTTTGACGAGGACGTTTTTAATGAAGGATTACTAATCATTGATAGATTACTCGAATCAGTGATTGGGAAAAATATTAATGAGTACGGGTTTACCGTTACATACTACAAATAATTTGGAATATGAAAAATACAATTTAGAACCACATCAAATAATAAAAGAAAGGGAACCGAATTTATTGGAAGGTCAATCAAGAATCTATACCAGAGCTTTTCAAAAAATAATTCTCGCGGCACACTAATCGTAAAAAAATAATCCACGGCACACATTAAAAAATAAAAAATTAAATTATTAAGATGTGTAAAACTAAGTACAAAAATTGGTAATTTAATGCGCAAATTTTTATTAATAAAAAATGAAATCTTAATTATTATTGTTTTTGCATATATCATCAATATCAGGTCGAATGATTGACAAAGCCACCCGCATTTCAGCATCAATGTTTCTCAAACTTTCACGTTTGTTATATTGTTTTGTAATTTTATCAGAATAAACAAATCGTATATATGCCAACACATGTGCCATTCCTGAAATATCCATGATTCATCAAGTTGTAATGAAAACCGAGTTTCTTTAATAGAAAATGAGACATTATTTTCAATATTATCCGACAAGAAACAGTGCTATCTGACAAAGGTATCTTCATTATTTTTTTGTTCACATTTATAACCTAACATAGTCCAAGTAATAATAAGACAAGCTGGGATTATCAAGTTTTCGCCAATAGTGTGAGGTTTTAGTTGTTTTGCTATCAATTCTGAGATCAGGTATGAACATTTCAATGATTCCTTTGTGTTTACAAAAGTTTCACTGAACATCATTTGACTAGATCTACGATTCATAGTAAAAACTGAATAATGCTTGTGTTGTTTTTTCAAATGGATAAAATAATCCACAGATTTTTCGGAATAGTCCGGATGTTTGGAAAATGTCTCTTTAGTTTGCTAGGAACGATAGCATCATTTGCCAAGACTTCCATGGAAATTAGACATTGAGGTATTTTATTTTTATCTATGCATATAAATCCAAATGACAAATAAGAATCTTTATAATAACGACGAACTGATTTACCCATAAGCACGTTGATGCGCACGTTATTAAAAAATTAATAAATAATGGTTAACCAATGTAAATGTCATTTAACATATAATAAAAAAATGATTATTTTAATTTTAGTAATTATTTTAATTTGTTTATCTTTTTAAATAAATTAGTTAAAAAAATATATATAAATTTATTCAAATTTTTATTTGGCAGGCGGCACACCGTTTGACAACCTCTGATCTATACTGAAATAAACAGAAATATTGAAGAAATGATGGTAAGACAGATGAATCACAATTTAGATTTAAGAGACTACAATTTCTATTGAAGTTGAGTTTCGCAATGACAATCAACAAATTACAGGGACAAACTCTTAAAGTAGTAGGTTTATCTTTAGCAAGTGAATGTTTTGCACATGGACAGTTATATGTAGGTTGTTCTAGGGTAGGTGAACGAGAGAACCTATTCATATACACAAAGGACGGTCGTACAAGCAATGTTGTATATCAACAAGTATTACAAAAAGATAATTGATAATTTTTACTATGACAATCAGTTTTTTTAATCAAAATAGTTTAATTCGTTACATACAATTCACTAAGGAAAAACTGATCGAAATGGGAGTGAACTCCGAAGGTGTGAACGACAGCCATTCGCAGGACCTAGCTCGCAGTGAGCGAAGCGACCTGCCGAGCTAGTGATTAATAAAAGTCTTGATCTCCAAAATCAAATAGAATGCCAAAAAGGAGTCATTTTATACTAAGTTAGCAATTATTAGAATGAATTGAGTTTTCTCAAGAATCTTATCTAAATTTTCTGAAATACTACATTTTATATTTTCTGCATTATTTGGACGTGGTGATGGACTCAGAATAAAATGAAAACTCAAATTCTTTATTTTCCTGATAATTCCCTGATTTAGCAAAATACAATAAAACCTCTCGAATCCGCCACCTCTTGAATCCGCCGCATTTTTTTAAAAATACAAAATTCCCTATGAAAAATTCTCAAATCCACCAATTTCTCGAATTCGCCGCATTTTTAAATTTTTTTTTATTTTCTTATTATTTTTATTTTTTAATTCAAAAACTGAAAAAATAAAACTCGGAAAATCATAAACCGAGGCATGTAAAGAAATAAGCCTTAAGGATGCTATAATTTATACCCATCAAGCATGGAAAAAGCTAAATAGTAAATACTTTTTTCGAAATGCTAAATGTTTAGTTGAATGGTATTTTTTGATGATAAAATTTCAGTGAAATAAAAATTAAAAAAATCCTAAAGACCACGGTAACACCAAACTAATTAAACACGTGATCCTATCATGCTCTAATAAAGACCTCTACTCGGCCCGATGCTTCCCTCGAGCCTACTCAAGCACTTATCGGGTGTATAACTGGATCCTCGAAGTCGCAACGGTACGTTTCTCGGTCTTACGTTTTATCGATTCCAGAAGCATTGGAGACTGGAATTTACCAGAAGTCCATTGTTCTGTAATTTTAGAAGCCCTTTTTGGCTAGCTTCGATCTTCAAGGAATTTGTCAGGAAATGAATGGAGTATTTTATTAATGAACATAGAAATACGTTTAAGCACAAAAGTTAATGATTTTTTGTTGTTGTTGAAAGTATTCGTGAACCATCTCAGATATGTTTCATTGAATGAAAACCACTCTTTTCTTCCCCAGCTACAGATTTTATTTACCAAATCGATTATGATATTTTTTATGACAAATATGACAGTCAGTACTAACTCGCACAGTAATTCCGATGACTCTCCTTGCAAGGAGAAATGGCGTCCCTTTAAAAAAAGTAATTTTCAGGTGAGAATCAATTTCGGAGATCGAAATTAGAGACCACGTGGTAAATACTCAAGCTAAAAGGGTCAAAATATTATTGTAAAAATGAGATTTTGAGGATCGTTTAGTTTAGCTGGTACAGGTAAAATCCCTAAATTAGAAGATATCGAAAATTTGATTTTTTATATTAACTTTCATTATTTTAGCAATGCAATGATATTTTTTTAAATATAAAAAATGGGGAAACAACAGATAGAATATCAGATTGATCAGTTAGCCAAGCTGTTAATTGGTCGAAAAATTGAGTTGTGGGCTAACTTATTGCAAAATGTGTTCATGATGATGGATGAAAGCTTTGTCTTAGTTCTTCTTAGAGTTGGTTTTAGTCAATTTGAATGACATTAATTTTTGGAGGCTTCATGAATTGCGGAAAGTTTCAGAAGAGTCAGCAAATTTCATTTTGTCAAAAAAGTGCATGTTGTAAACTATCCCCTAAGGATTACCAAGGCATATTCAGAATCTGCAGTTATTATTGGGTATAAAATAATTTAATATTTATCATATTCTTGTCAAAGAATCGTTTATGATTTTCTATTGATTTAATGGAAAAATAAAACCCCATAATAAAATAATCAATTTTTAAAAAAGATTTTTTATTTTGACGATTCTTTATGTTTTTAATTCTTTATTATAAACTTGCAGCGCACTTAGCTTTGACGAGTGACGCCGTCATCAGTGGATACTCACTGCGGAACTGGATTGTCTAGAAAGGACACTCACACAAAAAAAGAAAAAAAAAGTGAAGATCATTCCTTGGTTCTACGATTAGTTAAATTAACTGTTCTTTACTTAAATAAAGTGTGTGTCCTGCCTATGCGGAGCTATAAAATACTATGGCTCTCGTGAAAAGGCTTTATTATTATTATTATAAACTTGCAGCGCACTTAGCTTCGCTAGCAGCCCAGTAGCTTTTTAGCTTCGCTTACAGCCCAGTAGCTTTTTAACCAGTTCTCACAAATACCAAAGATTGTTTATTTAAATTTAAGTAAAATTAATTATTTTATAACACCCGTCTGACTCAATCTTCTTTTCTTGAGGCTAACCCTTATTTCCTGTATAGGTGTGTTCACGTCGCTGCACAACCCACGGTTAGAGACTACACTAGGTTGACATTCCATGTCTTTTCCAAAGTCTTCCGTAGCACTATCGTTTGCATGTAAGATTTGACCGACTCCTCCACCTTGATGTCATCCAGGTGACCCTGAAGAATCTCGAGATAATTCCATTCCAGGTGATGTCCACAGGGATTATTTTCACTTTTGCACGATGGGTAATCTCAAGGTCATATTTGTACAACTTTTCTTCCTCTACCTGCTTGAGGCAGTTTTCGAAGTGAGCCCAATTTCAACAAGAGTAATCTTATCATAAACGAAAATTTCGGGTTTGTTATTCGTTATAGCCATATCCGTAATGATCGTCGAATCTCCTCAAATTCAATTGCGACGAAAGATACTGAATGGATCTTCAGTTTTTTTTGGTTTTTCTTATTACTAGGGCGATTTTTATTTTGACTTTATAAATACGAAATTTTGACCTTAAAATTGACTTTATTGACTTATAAATTTAAAATTATAATTTTTTTTCAGGTTAAAAATTTCGGTCTTTAGATAATAATTTTATCACTAATAAAAATTATTTCTGAATTAATACTGATGTGGAAGGATATTTTTCAAATAGCCGTATATGCATTGAGAAATATGTTTTTCCATTTTTAATAGAAAAAAAAACTTAACAAAAAAAATCTAGATTCCAGATACTTCTTGATCCTGCATAAATTGTTACTGAAATACAATTTTTTAATATGCTTGCTGCGTCTATTGACATAATATAGCTGATGAATTGCTCCGTAGTTCATTTTATATATTACTTCCAAGCATCTTTATATTAAAATTCCATTTCCATCAAAATTATAGTTATTTTTTTTACCTCACTAAAATTTTTTACGAAATTATTTTTATTTTTTTGAAAGAAACAATTATTTTTAAATAATAAAAATTAGGCAATAATTAGGACGACAGAATGGCGAAGGTGTTAAGACAGAACGCGAGGTTAACGTACGTTGTGGTCGTTGTGGTGCACAAAGAAAGAAAAAAGAAGAGAAAAAGAAAGGAAAATCAAAATAGAATATGCAGAAAACTAATCAGGCTAAGTCTGACTCTGCTCACTGCCCTGCTATGGATCGAGCTACCTGTGGGACTTGGACGACGCTACAATAGCTGGCTCATGAGAGAACGTATATCAGGATATTTCTTCAACCATTCCTGCTCTAAACGAATTGCGTTTAAGTGTCAACGTTATGAAATCGGAACTGTTCAATATTTCCTGCTCATCTCCAAACATTTCTACTGCCTGCCAAGAATTCAGATCCCAACTTCCAGGTTTCAGTATATCCTCCTTGGACAAGGTACACTTCCTTGGCTGCCCTCTCGGAAACGACGAGCTGGAAAATGCCTTACCAGTAAGAATAATGAAGTTGAAGCCTTTACAAAGAGAGTATCATCTTTGGATCCACATGTGTCTTTATGCTTGCTCAAGAAATGTATTTCCGTCGAAGATGATGCACATTTTGAGATGTTCACCATGTTTTGAACACCGGAATGCACTATTGTCGGTTGATGGGACTCTGAGACGATCGGCGGAGTCAATACTGAATGTCAAATTCGATGATCTGAGCTGGACAATGTGCAAATAACCATGGGGCATTGGGTTGAGATCCCCCTTGAAGCCTCCCTGCCTGCCTACTTTTTAATCCTCTGCGAGCTGCAGTCGCTTGGCCAAGCAGTCCTACGTAACTCAAACGGACATACCTTGGACTCGGAGCTTGACAGAGTTTGCAAGTTGTGGAGTGAGTTGGACTTGGAATTCCCGTCGAACTTCGCTTGCCAGAAGAGTTGGGACTCAATTGCATGTATAAGCACTCTGGAGTCCGCGAAGAAAAGCGCCAAACCAGCACCGACTAACAAGCATTAAATCGGCCACACATCGCGGAAATGGAGTCTGGGTCGAGGCCCTACCTTGCCCACGTCTGGGGACCCTCCTGACGAAAAGAGACTGAGGATCGAGGTGGTACTGCGCCTAGGACTGGACAAATGCCAGAGACATAAATGCCGTTGCGGCGGAGACGTTGATACGAAAGGCTTACATCCACTCTCTTGCTGACGGAGGGCTGGTCGAGCCCGCGCCACACAGCCCTCAATGACATCATTTTTCGAGCCCTCAAGGCTGCGGGATTTCCAGCCCAATTGGAACCATTGGGCTTAGACAGAGATGACGGGAAGAGGCTGGATGGAATGACGTTATTCCCATACTCCCACGGAAAATCATTTGTCTTGGACGCAACCTTCTCAGGACGCACTTTCCTGGAGACGCAGCCGTCCAGGAGAAAGTCAAGAAGATCCATAAGTACGAATCACTTGGAGACCATTACATTTGGCCCCATTGCTGTGCAGACAACTGGAACTGTAGGCGCGAAGACGGACGCCTTTCTCCACATCATTGGAAGCAAACTCGCCTCAAAAGGAGCGAGTCTCAGGAGGAACACTGGTTGAGGCAGAAACTCGAAATGGCGATTATCAGAGGTAACGCCTTCACTAAATTTTTACAATAATATTCAACAATTTCAAGACAATTTCCCCTTCTGACCAAAATTATTTTGGGAAGAAAGCCAATTTCAATAAAATTTTTATTTTTTATGCAAGAAATTTATTAGTCTATTCACATATATTTATATGGATTCCTTAGATCAAACCAACTTTTCCAAATCTATAATAAATGCATTTACAAAACTCAAAAATATCTTCGGTCAAGTTACCTTTTCATAAATTTTCTACACTTTTGCATAACAGGAAGTAAAACGGTATCCAATACCCTCAAACAAGTTTTGTAAAATTTACTGTTTAACTTATGCAAGGAAAATCATATTCGACTAAGCATTAGTGACCTCATTGATCGTAGAGTCGGTGAATGGAATGAGAAAATCAGATATTTTTACAGTAGAACCTGTGAAATACTAATAAAAATAATAAACTTTTAAGTTTTAAATGTTTCTCAGACAAAAGACTCAATAAAAAGCTGTTGTTAGAAAATTCAAGTAAAAAAATCAGGTGGATAACAAAACGTTATAGGCATGAAAGGAATCGCCGATAAATCTGACAGGTATATTTGGTTCTGTTGAGAACTAATAGTAAACCCGGACAAGAGAAGAAGGTGATCTGTCAACTGGTTCTTAAGAAAGTACGATGGGCATAGTGAGAGGATGATTGTACAATCCAGTTAAAAATATGAATGTAAATTCATGTGATGGAGACAACTTAGGAGGGCCTAGTGGACGCGAACTTTTCGCGGTAGTATAGTTATACTCTAGAAGTTTGTTTATACGAAGACTTCTGATGGTATAGTAAATAAGACTGGATAGTCATGAATTGTATTCAGTCGTGACTAGAAGGCTCAGTCTCTGGGATAGTTTGTGCAATCCGAATTTGTTCACCAAGAGTAGGAATAATTCTACTACAATTACTATATTAATTATTTTATAAATTATTATATAAAATAAAATTAATATTTGGCGAACCTAGTTAAATTAAGTTTAATTTTAAAAATGTTAATTAATGCAGCACTTATTCATTTTGTTAGTATGTTCACATTTAATTATCACTGAAAAATGTAGTGATATACAAGTGGTCGAAGATAGATTGTAGTATTTAAAATTTTTCATATCACAGAATTTGGTCTGTCTGTGATTACGATCCTAACTACAATACATATTACAGTTCACCGATAAAAACGCTTGGTGTGCGACGCATAAATATCCCTTTAGGGGAGAACTTTGAAATTAGGAAGATCAAAGTGTCAGGATTGTATTATTGTATTATTCACTTACAGTTACTGCAATCTTGATTATAGCATCGAAAGGATTGTTTCCACTGCTTTTCCGATCACTATAGAAACAATGTATTTATATTTGAAATCGACAGAAGCTTTTCCTTTTGTCACGAACTAAGGTATATAGAAATCGATTTCGCTACATCATTAACAGGTCTTCGATCTATGTGAGTTTATTATTAATTTATAGTGAATTTTACCAATCATCGATAATACAATCATTTACTATTGTATCTACTGAAGTTGTTATGTTAAATAAGTATTTTCAATGTTAAATTAGTATTCGTGCATTGTGCATTGATGCATTTAAGATCCCAAAAGCGTATGAAGTTATATTTAGCTTAGATATAAACCTAAAACGGATTATATTATTATGGACAGATCGGGTAAATTGTAGTTGTTTGATATTAATGTGATTAGGACATCGAACGTATCAACATATCGTACGGGTAATTATTATTGTCAATTCAGTGTGTAGTCCATTAAGAGACTCACAAAATGTGTATGGATTCTGCGGATAGTTAATTAATGATAACATGATTAGGAAATAAATGGATTTTTTTAAAGATAATATTTTATCATTATTAAGCACTCTCGCCCTATAGCGTAGCATGTCCTTGCCCCTGTCATAGGCAAACTCACGAATTCCATCTATACCATTTCAGGTTTAAAGTGGGTCTTACCAAAAGCAAATTGGGTCTTACCAAAAGCAAATTGGGTCTTACCAAAAGCAAATTGGGTCTTACCAAAAAGCAAATTGGGTCTTACCAAAAGCAAATTGGGTCTTACCAAAAGCAAAGTGGAACAATAAAATTATTTAATAAACCATGTCATCATTATTTAACACCGATGGAGCCAACCTCTGAATTCTAGCAATTACGGTGTTGCATAGAGATGGAGTGATTATACATAATGAGTTAATCATACTTTCTTTTAACTTTTGAAAACGAAACTCCGTAGTTGACAAAGCTTCTTGTCTCACACATCAAAAATATTTTTATATCTGTAGCAATGTGTCTTTTTACATCTTTTGAAACTGACAAATATTCTTAATTGGGTTGAGCATAGGGCTATAGGGACCCAATCTTAAAATTTTATTTCCGATGAATTCATTATCTCTGACAATTTCTTCAATTCCTGAATGGCATGGAGCATTGTCTACTACTGGCACTACTGGAGAATTGTAAACTTCCCTGGCTTTTCGTAGACAAATTTTCACCCATTCATGGGCGGATTTTTTATTAAAGGATCCACGTTTGAATTCATAATGCAACAATCCAAGGGACCCGATGCATCCAATGAAATGTACATTGGCACCTCGCGAACTTGTTGCAACGACACTAGCCCTTGTTCCTTTTTTTGATCGACCCTTTTTATGGGAGATGTGCATGTTTATATTTGTTTCATCCATAAATAATATTGGAATTTCCTCCGATTGATATTTCAATAATGAAGTTATAAATTTTTTTAATTCACTATTGCCTTTCTCTGGTTCATACCTGATATCTTTCAAAGAATAACAGACACCGTCCAAGTTGACTTGAATGGCTTCTTTTGAAACATTTAAGCTGAAATTAGAATTTAAAAGAATTCTCAGGTCTCAAGAGTAATCCTAGGGTTAATTTCGAGCTGTTCAACACAATAATCTTTATGTTTATCAAGGAAATTTTTTGCTTTTGATCCCCCTCTCTGATCAGGTTTGTTTTTGTTCTTCAACCAACGATAAGTAGTACTTTTTTATTTGCGCAGGCATACGAATAAAAAATGAAATATTTGCGCAGACATGCAAATATAGGTTTTTGCTTAGTCACTTTTGCAATTGATCTCGACACTTTTGCATGTTGCTTCGTCACTTTTGCGATTGATCTCGACACTTTTGCATTTTGCTCGTCACTTTTGCAATTGCAATTAATCTTCATCCTATAACATAAAAATAATTTTTGTTCCACTTTGCTTTTTGTAAGAACCACTTTGATTTTGGTAAGTACCGCATTGCTTTTGGTAAGTAGCACTTTGCTTTTGGTAAGACCCACTTTGCTAAGACCTTTAAACCTGAAATGATATAGATAGTCGTGTGGTCTCCGTTTATTAATTATATATTTTAACTTAACATTATTATTTATTTAAATTATTTCTATTTAATTCATTTTTAATAATTAATTTCCTCATTGCTCTTAATATTAATCAAATCTTTCAAATCTCTATTCCAAGACCACTGTTAAACAGAAAAACAAACTGCGACCCTGACAAATTTAATCAGGCACTCAGCTCGTTGGGATCTGAATAATCACGTTGGATCGTGCTCCCTCCGTTTTTCTTTCGAATTAGAATCTCCAAGGGTGTCTGCATCATGTTCTTTATGGGATCATACTCTAGAAATAACAGCACTATTAAAGCTGACGTGATAAATTTTTTTTTTGCACTGTTGAAGAATTAATTACTGACACAAATTTTGATGTGATTCAAACTGTTTAAGAGAATAATTATCAAATGAATAAGTTTAATTTCAAAAGGTTTTACTTTTCAACGAATTGAAGGACATTCTGGTCCTGAACGATTTGCATTCACATACGAGAGTTTCTCTACCACTTGGATACTCATTCCTTTTTCTGATCTCCCTCTCTGTTGCTCTGAACTTTCACTCTGACCTGCTGGTGTCCATATATGATTTCTTATCAGATCTCATCCATATCTTCCTGTAAAGTAAACCATATTGGAGTTTGTAGCTACCATCTGAAGAATCTCGTCTTAATGAGGCTTGAGACTCTCATGGAAATATTCTCTGCTTTCTAAACTGTAAATTATTCCCTTTCTTGTATAAACACAAATTTTGTCAAGTCTTGATCTATCTCTTTTCTATATTTTGGAAAGACTCGTGTTTTATTAAATCTACCGATTAATCATAATTCCAATGTGTCGACTAAGAAATCGAAATTTGGTAAGCATCGCAGAATTCCACGAGCAATTCTGGCTAATTGATCGAAACTCGCTATTAATCCAGGAGGGGTGTCATCAAAAATATACCACGTTTAAGTCGTTACATGGCGGTACATGTATGTTTTCCAAATTATGTCCGACTCTTGGAGATCTCATGAGTCAATTTTCTCCACTCTCCTCCGTCGCAATTTGGAATAGCCTTGATATAGGCATTCCCGTGACGTCTTCTGACGTGGATAGCCACCGAGTCCTCGGTCGACCATGTCTTTTCTTCCCAGTAATATTGCTCAGCATAATGGTTCATTTCCAGGAATCAGAAGCGGACAACATGCCCAAAGAACGCGAATCTGTGTTTTACGATTCTTCCTTCTAGCGAAATGTCCGTCTCCACCCGTTTGAGTACATCGGTGTTTGTTATTTTGAAAGTCCAAGGGATTCTTAGTAAACTCCTCAAGCACCAAAGTTTAAATGCATCAATTTTTCGTCTATCCGCTACAATTAATCCCCGGAAAACGTCTGTTTGTGCCGATCAGGAGTGATGTATACCCTTCTCATAAGACACGTTGTGGCTGTGCATTGTTGAGAGTTGCACTGGATGCACAGGGTAGCACATCTTTTCCATTTTGTCGGATAAGGTCTTCAAGTGATGAAGGTATTAGTTTTCTAGTTTCCCGAGATTACTAATAGTAGTTGCTGTTAAGGCCTGAATGTCCCGGATTCTTTGTCTGTTTGTCCAGGACAGATTCCCCATGTCGTACAGGCATGGCTGACAAATGGCTCAATGAATTATGGTGCAGGAAAGTGAAGTAAGATGACTTTGTTGTTAGTTCCTCTGGTTGCACGATATTTATTGACATTATTTAGATCAGCGGTTCTTAACCTGGTCGATTCGACCCCCAGGGGTCTAAAATCAATCCAGATCGATCGTAAGGGGGTCGAAAATGAAATACTTAGGGGTCGAAAATATTTAATCTTTTAATTTTTTATTTTAAATTAAGTTAGTTTATTTTTAAAGTGGTAAACCTTTGTTCTTTAAAATTTTTAAAATTACCATGCTTGTTTTTGTTCGTGTATGAGTCGTTTTTCTACATTAAAAATTCGTCAATATAAAAATGAATATTTGTCATTTGGATTTATAAAAAAATTATTTTGATAATAGACCATATTATTTACTGTGTAATAAGTCATTATCAAATGATGCAATTAAACTGTCCAAATTGTTGGATCATCTTAGGAGAAAACATTCGGATAAAAAAGATAAACCATTATTTTGAAGAATTAAAGGATTCTTTTCGTAAACAAAAAACGATTGACACTGTTTTTACAAATAGTAGTGAAAGAAACAATAGTCGTATTTATTTTAAATTATATTTAGGAGGACTAATTGCATCCTATAAAATTGCAATGATTATTGCCAAAAATGAGAGTTCCCATGTTTCTGGTGAAAATCTCATCAAACCATCTATCAGTGATTCTATCAGATCTTATGGGTTTAAATCTCGATGAAATTTTAAATTCCGTACCAATTAGCAATGATTCAATTCGCCGCAGGATTGACGAAATGGCAGATAATGTTGAACATATTTTATGTGAAAGGCTTAAAAATACTATTTTTTCGCTTCAAATTGACGAAAGTCATATATGTCTAATGATATGTCAACCAATCAATTTTAATGGGATATGTCAGGTTAATCTTATTAGAAGCTTACCCTTTAAGATATTTTGACGATCATGCTCTTCTTACTGATACGACTGGATTTTCTATTTTTTCCGTAGTCAAATTATTTTTGGATGACATGAAGATTCCATATGAGAATTTGGTTTCTTGTGCCACAGATGGTGCAATGTCTATGGTTGGAAAATATAAAGGATTTGCGGCATATTTGAAAAAAATATGTCCAAATATGATTCATGTACATTGCGTTCTACATAGACAACATTTGGTTTCAAAAGCTCTTTCGCCAATTCTACATGAAACGTTAAATATAGTTATTAAAACCATAAACAAAATTAAAGCAAACAGCAAGTATGACCGTCTTTTAAAAAATTTTTCTATGAGGCTAAAGAAACATATGTCCGTCTTGTGGTTCACACTGAGGTTATAGTTTCCAATTTTATTTTACAGATACGATGGTTATCAAAGGGAAATGCATTAGAACGATTTTCAATATTATTTTACACAAAAGTAAATTTTCTTACTTCTGAGGGTGATAAAAATTTAGCAGATTTAATTGCATCGAAAAAGAAAGAAATTGTTTATTTGACTTGGATTTTTGGAAAATTTAATAAAGTTCATTAGAACTTCAGGGAAAGTATGTGACGTTAATAGATTGTAAAAGAATTATTCAAATATTTATCGAAAAAATTAAGTTATATAAATATATTTTGGAAAAAAGAAATTATTATAACATTCCCGAATTCTACTCAATTGGTCAAACATTTGATGATGAAGATATTAAAAATTTTTTGCAACATTTATTAAGTATAGAAAGATTTGATTCTTCGATTCCAAGATATTCTTGAATTAGAAATTCCATCTTGGATGATTAATCCGTTTTTGTCAAAGCCAGAAGAACATAAAGAAGTTATTAAAGAGGAATTAGTTATGTTAAAATTCAATCCAGAATTAAAACTATATTATAATGATTCACAATCACCTGTTATTTTTTGGCAAAATATGAAAGTGAAAGAGAGTTATCCAAAATTGTGGACAGAAATAGCACAATTGCTACTCTATTTTCCGACATTATACTGTGTTGAATGCGGATTTAGCATTCTACATCGAATTGTAAATAAAGAACGAAACAGATTGGAAGTGTCCATTAGAGGAGATCTTCGTTTTAAAATCACACAAATAGAGCCAGATATCGAATCTTTGGTCAGAAAACATCAGTCATAGGGATCCCATTGGTATTTAATTTTTTTATTATAGATTTATACTAAGATACCAGCTTAACATCGAGTATATACTTTTTTTGTTTTATTTGATTATTAACAATGAATTCATTTTAGATAGTTAACTAATTTTACTTAGAATTATCTGTTCAATTAATTAATTTTACTTAAAATTATCTGTTCAAAATAAAAAAGTTTCAAGGGGTCCAGTAAATATTAGGGGGGTCGAAAAAAAAGGTTGAGAATTCCTGATTTATATGTTTTGGATAATTTTTGCATTTTTATATAAAATATTTATTTTTCTTATTAGAAAAAAATCTTAGGTAATAATAATAATTATTATTTTTTAAAAGATTTACACCAATTTTTGCTGGCATACCATAATTTTTGACAATAAATTTAAACAATAAGACTAACCCACTAATAACGTCGTTCTGATGCTTAACAAAGTTTACAATAAAAAATACTGAAGAGTAAAACCTAATAAAATCCATCCTCGAAGGACACGAACTAATAAATCAGGCTCGGATGTAAAGACTAAAAAATAACGCTGAACAACTTCGTTTTAATAGACGGAAAGCTCTATCCTCAAGATTCTTTGTCTAATCACAGGCTTGTAATTGCTCAACCAACACAGAGGAGATGCGGATAATTGCAGAAGAGATCCATAACGCTAACTATTGTGGACACAATACATTGAATAATTGTTTGGAAAACGATTCTGTTTTGTTAAAAAGATGTCATTTGTCAGTGGCAAGAGACTGCGATATATGGCAGTGTGCCGTGTCACTGATACAATGTGACAAAGTAAGTCATATTTTTGCGGATGTATCGAATGAAAGATTGATCTGATTGACCTAAAAAAGTATAAAATTATATTTTTTTAAGGTTTGTAATTGATAGTGATCATTTTTCTTGGTTATTAACTGTCATTGACGTTATTATGCCATCACAAGGAATCTTAGAAATAAGATTCACATTGAATTCGCTGAAAAATTAAGCGTCATTTTCATGCATATTACAGTTTGGACATCACAGTCTGACCATGCAAATATTTACAGTCTGATAACGTGACAGAATTCAAAAATCTTCACATTTCTAATATGTGAAGAATTAAAAATTACTCAAATTCATATACGGCGAACAATTCCTCAGAGTCAGGGGATAGTTGTACGATTTAATCAGTAAAAATGATGAGTACCAGTTTAACTTTGAAAGGGTGAATTTGCAGTCTTCATTTTATAGAAGAATGAATAGGAATATGGGAGTGCATCGATCAAAATATGAGTTAGACGTTGGAGATATTGTATTCTATTTTTAATTACTAAAAGGTTCCTATTAAAAAGATTTTGGGACGAATCCTTCTCTTCGATTAAAAAAATTTGAACATCCGTATGGGGATCCAATAACTATTGTCGAGAAATTTTCTAACAATTTTGTAAAGTCAAAGATAGTGATGGGTTTATAAAGAAGACTCATTCACGACGACTAATTAAAATTCATGAAGAATTGAAATAATAGTTAAATATCATTTGATAATTGTTAATAATTTGGCCATAGTTAACTTTGATGCAATAGATTATTTATATTTTTGACAATGATTGACATTGATGGATCACTCACAGCGCTCGCGACATATTGTATACCCAATCATTTGGAATGACCTTGATGTCTTGTTTACGCATTTATTGAAACAATTTTTAATTGATGCCGCAAATACCATACTTATTGCATACTAGAAGATATAGACTTCCTTACTAACTTTTAATAAAACCTTCTGTTGTTTTCATGGCAGAAATTCTTTTTGAATCTAAATTCATAGGTTCTTCTAGCCAACATTGCCGTGCCTGTTCGTTGTCGGGGGCGTCTTCCGAGAGCGGTCCCTGGCTCAACGTTAATTGAGGTTTGGCTAGCTCATGGATGATGAGTGCGTCTAATAGGAGTATCGCAGCATCAATCAAGTTGCAGAAATAGAATACTTTTAGGCTATAAATTGTGTACTAATTTAAAAAAATCTTGTTTTCTATTCATCTAGTTCTTAATTTTTTCGTAATTTTGCATTTTACCAAATGTTAATCAATATTAATAGACATATAATATTTTGTGTTAATGTAATTATAAATATACAAGTTTTTAATTGATTATACATTTCAATCAATATTAATAAACGATTTATCAAAAGTGTTAAAATTGTTAGCAGTTTTCATGATTGACAGCCAATTCCCTTTTGTATGGAAATGACACAATCGGCCTTCTTTTTTCACTTCTTTTTGCTATCAATGATCGGACAGCATTTAAGAAAAAAAGCGACTTGAGTCTTAGAATCCCCAATGTTAAGAAATATTTAATAACCAGCAATTATTTATAAATAATATTTCCGAAAATGTAAGTGGTTCTCACAATTTTTTGATATTACTTAATAGCTTTATAGAAAAATCATTAAAATTCCCACATGATAATAACTCACCTAATAGTCTAAAAATAAATAAAATAATAATAACAAGTAAATTAACTAATTAAGCGTATTTTGATCCAGATTGTTGGTAATCCCTTTTCTTCTCTTAGAAGAAGAGTGTGCCATAACCTCCCTGTTACTCCGCATCTCCACATCAGATTCAGTCAAAATATCTCCGTTAGAGTCCAGTGGGCTGTCCTCACGGCATGCCAGTTCCACAAGTTGGGAGGTAGCAGAGGCGTACTCTTCATCGTATACCTTAATCCCATGCTTATGTTCAATGAGCATATTTTCGAGATAACTCACCTAATAAGATTAATTTTCTTAACGACTTTTAATACGTTCTTTAGCAGGCTACTTAGGTGAGTAAATGCCCAGTTTAGTATCTACAATATTCACTTTATCGTCATGAATAGTGTTATTTCCTTTAGTACCTGTTGTGATGTGTAGGTTATATTATCGATTAATTCGATGTAATATCTTAAAAAATAGGGCGTGTTTTTGATTGATTTGAATTGGTTTACTGAGTTTTATTTAGCACTCACATATTATTTTTAGATTAATTTTTAGCTACAAAAAACAAACTAATTTTGTATAATGCAGAAACTCCAAATAAAATGCTATATAATTAACAACTCACAAGGTTTTATGACAAAGTTTCCATCATTGCCTACATTTAGCACGGAATGGGAGTTAGTAATCGTGTCATTTTTAAGCTCTCCTTTCCTAGCCCTGCAAGCTCCTCGATCAGCATGATAAAATTTGTTGTGCCGGGCCCAAGTACACAAGACGTCTCAACATAACATATGAGAATTAATAGTTAACCAATCATTCCCTATTCTAACTCAAAGCAGATAGTTCTTGCCTATGTTCATCTATTTTTCCAGACAAGAAATGAATCCAATCATCTGCAAGTATGATGCTTTCTTACTTCCATAATGGTCCAATTAAGGAGACGATAGGTTACATCCACGATGAAAAAGTTAAATGTACAGGAGCTAAGCAATAAGGAGCAATGTAATAAGTTCAACTACATGACCAATAAACCACTAGGCTAACTGGTAAGTAATATAAGAAGCGCCGGAAGGGGACCACGTCATGCCGCTCTGAATGATGTGATCGTCAGAGCTCTGAAGGCTTCAGGCTTCCCAGCACAGCTTGAACCAGTGAGTCTTGATAGAGGAGATGGGAAGAGACCTGACGGGATGACCCTTTTCCCTTCACGTCTGGAAGATCTTTGGTCTGGGACGCAACTTGCATAGACACGTTCTCAACAACGAACATTTTTAAATCTGTTCAGACACCTGGAGCAGCTGCTTCGACCGCGGAAAACCTAAAAATCAAAAAATATTTTTGCCTCGGGGATCGCTACCGATTTACTCCTGTTGCGACCGAATCATCGGGAGCCGTTGGTCCAATGACGGCTGAATTCTTGCAAGAACTCGGAGGATTGCTTGCCAGAAAGAAAAGGGATCAACGAGAAGGGTTATGGCTAAGACAAAAGATCGGAATAGCCATACTCCGAGGGAACTCGTTCGCAATCCACGCAGCAGGCTTCCTCAACTGACATTTGTTTAATTGTTAAAAAAATAATAATATATTTGACTATAAAACACTTTATTGGAATAATTAAATCAACCACAGACACTTTGTTAAACATTACAGATTATCAATTGCAAATAAAGTCTAGGGAAATAGAAATCTTAAAAATCCTAAATACTAAAACAATTTTAAAACTAATTATAACAGTGGGGAACATTATCAAAAAGTAATATGAATTATAAAAAAATATTGTCAATTTAATGGAAATCTATCAGAGTTGGCTTGTCCTATCATTTTTGTGAGCATGTCAAATCTATGTGATTTTATAATTTATACAAATTCTGATTGTGTCACTACAAGTAAGTTTAATAAGTACATTTGGTTGTAGTCATTTGTACTGATTAAACTGCAATGATAAATATAAATACTCGTTGTCATTAAAGTCAGTTGGATTGTTAAATGAGGATTCATTCTTTTCTAAGAATTGGTCCTTCAAAATTATAAGGTAAAATACAATTTGTTTTCTGTTCATTTAATTTATATTTTTTCCGAGTATTTATTTAAAAAAACCGCACATAATTTTTTTGTTTTAAATAATTTATATATTTAACCGCACTTTTATTGATTTATACATTTTAATAAATGTAGCAAACCCATTAATCCGAACTTCAATAATCGGAATTTTTTGCTTAGTCAACTAAATTTTACCAAGATTCTACACAAACAGGCTTCAATAAACCGAAATTTCATAATCCGCAATCCGAAAGACAGGAAGGCTTGCTTCGAATATGCGACCCCCGCGAAGGACTCTGGTTGAGGCTCGATATGACAGTTACCAGTGGGTATGCCTTCGCAATCCTGGACTCTTTACTAAAAATCTTAATTTATTTTAATATTTTTTCAAAAAATGAAAATTTTTAAGAGCTATATTTTAAAATGTTATATTTGTGGTTTATAAATGCAATAATGCTTTTTAAGTGCTATATTTCAAATTTTAACTGCTATAAAAAATTGCTCTAGTTATTGATGATTTAGTGATGGGTAAGAATTAATTTTATTCTAAAGCATTGGTGCAGATCCAAGGTAAATGAGCTGTTTGATGAGATTGATTAGTGGAGAATCTCATTCGACAGAGTTTTAGATGCTGAATGGTTTTCTCGCATTTGAATTCCATTTTTCTGCATTTTTATGTAGACGAAGTCTCCGAGAGATTATGAAGATGATCTTGGCCCAATGACCATGAGTGAGTTGGCGTAGTTAATATATGAATGTTGGCAATGGGGAAGAAAGTTTGCTTTTTTACTTGTCCTGATCAAGTTGTGTTTGTTCCGAGATATTTTTCTTAAGGAAATAATTACCGCATGTTCTTTAATGCGGACGTCAAAAAAACTATGTATTACATCTTCTGAGTCTCCTAATGATGATCCTAGCTTGTTCATGCATCATCTGATTTAGTAATTGATCTTGTTCATGCATCATCCATGGACATTGAGAATTATGGTTATTGCTATCCCTTTGGGAAGAGAAGACTTGGACGACCAAGGACTCGGTGGCTATCCACGGTGGAAGAGGTCACGGAAATGCCTATATCAAGGCTACTCCAAATTGCAACAGATCGGGGAGAGTGGAGGAAACTCGTTCATGAAATCTCCAAGGGTCGGTCACGACTAAATTGGACAACATAACATATAGCTATCCCCAACTCTGGCATGCCATGTTTTAATAGCTCGGCTGATACGTTATCCAGTCCTTTGGATCTTCCGTTATTAGTGTTTGTGATTACCTTCTTAGTTTATTCAATTTTAGTGCCAAGCTGGTATCTTTCTCAATTCTCCAAAAATTCGTACCATATTTGTTGAATTGATCGTATAATTTTGGATATCAATTTCTGGGTCATTCCATCGTTGTCATGTCATTTCGTATTTTTCCACGGTGAGGACTGGGTAGTTTTGAACATCTTGGTGCCATTTTTATACTTTTCTATTTCTTAAAAAGCTGTAATGTCCTCTTCCTCGCTGTGACTTTTTGTAGCATCTTTATTTTTAAATTAAAGTTTCTTTTTGTTTTCAGAGCTCTTGTCCAAAGATTTGGAGTTCTCAATCCTTAAGATATTTTTGTTTGGAGGGTGGTTTTTTTTGTTTTTTGAATGTTCCTATCACTTCTTTTGCGGTCATTTTGACCTTTTTTGATGTTTCGTCATAAAAAGTTTATCGGTAGCTCGTTAAGTATATTATCGAGATTCTTCTCATGATGTTGAATTCTGAACTTTTAGTATCATTATCAACCAGTTTCTCGGCATTATATCTCTCAAAACTGTAGTTCTTCTGGTGGATCCAATAATGACAAAGTTGATTTTCAGTAGAAAACAGGCAGCCACCAATTTGTGGTCTTTTCTGGAAGGTATGAGTAGAAGCCAGGTATCCACAATTCGAGGTGTACTGAGTGTAGATCAGACTGCATTTCTAATAATTCCGTCTGCTTCGACAGCATCAGAGGTGATTGTAAAACATTCCTTTTGCTGTGTCATCTTAGCCTTCAATTCTTGAGTCTCGAAACACGCACTAAGCGCTCGTATTTATTGATTATTAGTTTCATAATGGCTTTTTAAGTGTACTCTTTTGGTGTTCTGTTATTGCAAACTAAACAATATATCTTTGCACTATCATTGTACAAAATTACTGTAGTTCACATTTTTCTTGAAATATCTGTCTTCTCAAGTTTCCTTTTAAATGTCGAAGATGCCATTCTAAATGGGGTCACTGCGTAGTGTTATATAAAGAAATATAATAACCGATTTCAAATTATTGCCAGTAAATGAAACAATTTCATGTTATGAACGTAAGCGTCCTGTTCTCAACCAAACACGTGGAAGCATGCACCTTGTAAGACAGTATCGTTGTTCTGGGAACGTTCGTAAAGATTAAAGCGAACGAACGTCATTTGACCGCGTAGAACCATCACAACCGCTACCTGTCAATTTGATGCCATCCACTGTTTTTTTGGTGGTCTCATTTTAATGACGTGGTAAGACCCAAAGTCGTCGACTGTATAACAATCTTTTGTGTGGGCAGCATGTTTGACATGTCTGATATAATTGTTACACCTGAGTGTGATCTTTACTAAATATTTAAAAGATAAAAAAAGGAAATTTTTAAGAATCTTGGATAATTTGCCTTAAATTCACAGTTTAAAGATAATCCATCTGACGCTCCACAATTCCGTGACCGAGCAAAGTTAACCCTACTAATGCTCCTGGACGGGGATTCACTCAGAAAGAAGACTTTGATAGAATACAGGAGCTGGCTTGCACCAGGAAAAGTGAAGGAGGAGAACCTACCATAGGGAAAGTATTAATGAACTCCTATAAAGCAATTCTTGGTGATTATTAGTGACAAACATGTGATTAACCACATTGAAAGAGATGGTAAATTAAACAACATCTATGGTGATGGATTCTAATTTATTACGAATATTACTTAATTGGTTTTGTATTTGTCTTTTATAAATCAATATAAAATCGTAGGAACATACCCTTTAATACAATAATTTTTACGACAGTAATGTAGGTTATTGTAGTATGTCGAGAGCACACCAGAATTTTAAAACTAAAATTATGGCGACCATTTTATAGGACCCAAGAACAACAACCAAGAAAAAGATATCGTTGACTACAAAAATATTCAATAATAAAAGTTAATATAATTTAGAGCGTAATATAACTTAAATAGAAAGATAATAAGTATATTATAAGAAATAAATAAACATAGTTAGAACATTATCATAAATCTCGCTTGAAACTACATCCCTGATAGAGACTGATTCCCAATGCGGCCTTCGGCCGCTGTTCTTCAAATAGGCACTAATTCCCTATGCGGTTGCAGATTCTTCGATCAATGTCATTAAGCTCTTTGTCTTCTTTTATTTTTTTGAAATAAAACCCATTTTATTTGATAAAAAAATTAATTTCCTTTATTTATCTCATTTTTTAAGTCTTTTTTATGAACTTTATATCCTGATCCATCCTCATGTTCTACGATAACAAGATTAATTGATAATTTTTCTTTAATTGTTACTTCATATTTCCATTTGAGGCCGGGAAACCACTGGTTTTGGATGTGACATGTACAGACACGTTCGCCCAGAAAAATCTTCACGAGAGTGCTACAAGGGCCTGTTCAGCATCCGTAAAGGCGGAGAAGGCCAAACTCGTTAAATCCGTCGACCTTCCCGATGATGTCAAATTTGTTCCCCTTGCTATGGAGACTTCCGGATCCTACTCCCCCTCTACACTCGAGTTTTTCGGACGTCTTGGAAACCGGATCACCTCATGCACTGAAGATCTCCGTGAACGCCGCTGGCTATTTGAGCGAATTTCGCTAGCAATTTTAAGAGGGAACAGCCACGCAGTGAGGGCGGCAACTACCTGACTTCTATTGTTTAAATAAATTTGATTAATAAAAAAAATTGTTACTTTATCAGAATATAGACTTTCAAATTTGTCCAATTTCAGCGATGAATTAGTACCACAATCTTTAAGAATTTTATCCTATAAATTAATATTCCATTAAACTTTATCTCCAATCTGAAATTCATATTTCGAAGTATGCACAGACATTTTTTATCCATTCTTCGATAATATTACTATCTTATTCACATGTTGAAATTTAAATTTATCTATAAATTAAATAAAATTTTAAAACAAGTCTGTCTTCCTCATCAAAATTGGATGAATAAGGAGTAAATTCCTCAACACATTATACCTATCAGTGAAGGTACCTTTGTGTTTGAAACCAGAAATTCCTCGATATCTCGGTGTTTCATCTTTACTTTTATATAATTTCAAATACCAGTTGACGAATGCAGTGATAAATTATACCAGTAAACTGCTTCGATAGGTACTCAGTCCAATTCATAAAGATCCATCGAGTAGTATAAATTATTCTGCTTTTTTGCTGAGTTTTCGTTTTTTAAAGCGATCAATGTCATTAAGCTCTTTGCTTTCCTTTTTTATATCTCAATATACCTTCAAGAATATTTTTAATTTGGCTATAAGCAGAGACGTCTTTAATGTAGCATTTAGGATCATTCACTGAACTAGACATAACATGAGGATGATGCATGTAATAATTTATTTAATTACGGTTATCCGTATAAAAAATTAATTAATTATAAATATTAAAAAAATTTCCAAATATTCGAGAGATTAGAAATATATATAAATTTTTAAAATATACGATATGTGTGCTTCGCGCTCGCGACATAGTATTATATTGAAAGGATAAACCATATGACTGAGTGTGACTTTAAAATCAAATTAAAAATCCTTAAGAGTTCTTTGATAACATTCATTGTTAAATTTCGATGCAACGATTTTACAAAAACGGAAAATTTTTACTGGTAATTTTGTTGGTGAATTAAGAAAATGTGAAATTTGACTATTTTAAGAGAGCAGTCAACTCCATCTTTCAAGACGATTTAAACAATCGGGCTGTTTGGAGCTGTTTCTTAAAGATTTGCGCAAAATCCGAGTGTGAAATCGACTGGACTGAGGTTGTCGGGTAAACTTTATCAGATTTTTAAAAATTTTGAAAACGATTCAATAGCCCTCGACAAATTTGACACGGGGGAGATCAACGTGGTCTCAAGCAAGGCTGTTTTCGGTTAAGGGAGGTTTAACGAATTAGAAAAAAGTATAAGCGATTATGTAAGTCACATAAAATTCATAAATCAAATCGATAACTATGCCAGTGCATCGATTCAGGGAGTAATCTGCATTTGGAACAAAAAAGTATAATTTTACTAAAGTTTAGTTTCGACGAGTGATATTTTGGAAACAAGTGTTTACGTTTATTAAACAGATTAGAGTAAATACTGGGCTATTGAATTGGATTACGCGAAAGTGGCCAAAAGATTGGTCCTCGTAAATGAAAACGAAATCATAATTTGGGACTGCAAAACCTCAGGGAAGCAGAAAGTCTATAAAAATAATATTTTAGAATTATAATATTCTCACGTGCACAAACAAACGAATACGGCGGCCCTAGTCCACAATGTCGTTGATAGCTTTGATACCATATTTTTGGGGATATGACCGGCCATATTAGTTTCCTGAAATATGAGCAGTCCCTACTTAGTGGACAGGCAGAAATGCGCAAAAATTCTTCAATTTTGATTTATAATGTTTGTAATTTGTCAAGTAATCGTCAATTTCATTTGCCAGAAATTATTACCACATTCACAGTAGTCCCGTCGACAATGTAGGCTCATAGTTATAATTAGATCCTATGCGATAGCAGAACAAAGATGCTAGTATCCACGTGCACTATATTGGACAAATTTCAACATCCATAATTTCTGATAGCCACATTCTAACGTATTTCTTAGATATTGTACTTTAGGCCTAAAAATACTGTATATAAGGATATTCGTTGTATTGAGGTTAACAGTGGACTCCATTGGATGCAAAGACAAAATTATTCGCATTTTTAATTCAGAATTTAAACACCAAGCAAAGTTGCACGTGGTTTTATTATAGACAAACTATTTGGTCACAAAACTTTAATTATTGACTTGAAGTGCTGTAATAAAAGTCTCGCAAGTCGTTCGACGGAGGGATTCATTTATATTTGGGATTTGTCGTCGTATACTTTCGTTGAGGTTACAAATGGTGTAACACTTCCAGCAAATTAAGGCCAAAACGTTTGGATTTCTGCATTGTGTGTGTCTCACAGAGTCAGAAGTCATCGCCGGTTTTGTCATCATTAATTCAAGGATCTACAAAACTTCTATACTGGAAAGCCAATAAATTGTGTTCTATCGAGACCATCCGGTGTGGTCCTCGGTAGTCCACGGAATCGAGGAGTGTCAGAGGCGAAGAAGTCCTCTATGGCCGCATTAGCTGGGGTACATAGGTCCATTTTCAAAAAGTGTCCAAAGAGCCTTTACACAATACTACAATCACATCAGTTTCAGATAATTGATGTATGTATAAAGTGACTGTAGATGATTTTCGACACGAGGACCAATCAACTGCTTTCATACGATCGGGATTCTCACATTAACGTAAGAATTTTGATTTACAAGATTTGGGATGTTGTGAACATGGAAAAGACCAATGAAATCCATATTGGCAACTCCAATCTCATATCAGCCTACAGTTTGACCCAAGCACTTTCTGTGTGACATTTGGCTATCAAAATGGTTTTAATTTTGTTTTATCATCAGGAACTCTTGAAATGTGGGATTTGGGATTGAAATCCAAGATCAAAGAACTCTCCTAACAATAAAATCTCACAGAAAATATTGGGGATAAAATCATATCTAATAAAAAATGTCCCCACTATTTTGACTTTCAACGAAAATAAGTCCATCCAATTTTTGAATGTACTTTCTTAAACACAGTTTGGTAGAACAACCAAAATTCTCTCGATTTACTACTACTAAAGTCACATCAGCTGAGCAATTCCACTGAAAAGCCAACAAATGCGATTTTTGCTAGAAAATATATTACAGTTGGGTTAACCAACAGTGAAATTGAAATATACAGTTTGAACCTCCTCGAGAAAGTCCGCAATATGTAAGCATTAGGGTTGAATACAGCAAATCATTTTCCACATCAAAAATGTCAAAACTCCTGCTCGTTGAAAATGTGTATCAGTTTGGTTTAAAAATGTAATTTCTAGTAGATCCCAAAGTATTCCACCAATCAAACTGGGATCTGTTTTAAAATTTGAATTTTAGATTATACATAAACGAAGGGAATCCATTGAGATTATTCCAGAAACTTTTGATTTTTCTGTAGTTATTGCCCAAACGGAAGTATTACTTTTTATGTCACGGTAGTGTTCTCCGTTATATAGAAAAACGAAACATTAGATATAACCCCAAATTTGAATAAAATAACGTGTGTAACCAGTCTGGCTTATTGCCCTCGTCTATGCATTCTGTTAGTTGGGAATAAAGGTAATCGTAAAACCTCCCAGTAGATGGTTATATAATCAAACTGAGGGTTAATTTGCTTGCAGATATAATCATTGATGATATTGAGTGGGAGTACTGGCAATGTCACAGGGGGGATTAATTCTATTAAGATTATTAATGATATCTTTATTACATGCAGTGATGGTGGATCAATTAGGTTGATTATTCAATAAGTGGAGACTGTGGAATATTATTAGCAACAAATTTGTCCAGTTACTCTCAAATAATCAAGCGTTTGTCAAAATAGATAAAGACGAAAAGTTTGTGGCGGAGGAAATTCCCGATATAGTATTTGCATGATAATTTGCAGAATGCGGAAAAACACCAGAAAACCCAAATCACGGTCAAAGTTGGGAATCCCGTTGAGTAATAATTTACATTTCAGAAAAAATATATCAAAAATTGAGCAGATTGAATTGCCTAAAATCCTAAATAGCAAATACTTCAAAAAATCAGAGTTTATGTGCAACAGTGGAAGTGAATCGAAAATAACTAAAAAAGTGGAATATGAAAGTGTTTTCAGTTCTCTAAGACTTCAAAAGGTTTAAAGTAATATTATTTAGATTAATTCTATATCATCGGCTAAGAAAATGATAAAACGATTTAACAAACAATCTCAAACAAATTAATTTTTAACATTAATATTTTGTCTCTATAGGCTTATAAATATTAATTCCCTTATCATTACTCAGACTCGTTCATTTCCCCCCAATTTGACTCACATGGCATTAGAACTAAGACGTGGGTACATCCTTACGAAAGTTCGTGTATCCAGTGTCTCTAAAATCCCAAAGAAGGACGAGAGAGCATGAAGAGTACTCAAGTTTCTGGAACTCCATATTTTTAAGAAAGAGTGTTTATATGTGTTTTTGATGTTTCATTATTTTTGTAATAAAATTTAATTCAATTATCCTTATAACAAATAAATCGATTATTTATTAAAAAATGTACTTAATATTCTTAAAGGTTATAATTTTCATTCAAGTCAATCTGGGGATTATTACTGTTTAAATGACGGAGCGGTGGTCTTGTGGGAGACAAAGATCCGGACCGACTACTCTGGAGGCCCTCATTAAACAAAATTCCGGCATGTGGGAAGGTGGCCCTGCAAATACAGTCAGCCGCCCTGTATGAGCTTGTGTGGGTACGAGGGAGGAGCACCGGGAAAGAATGAGGATTTTGGCGGAGCGCATCGGGATCACGTGATAGTTAGTTTTGGTTTTACCGTGGTCTTGGGTGTTAAATAAAATAAAAAATAAATTAATTAAATATTTACTAGTCACGTGTCTTTATCAAGACTATTGACTAATATCTTAACTGTAACTCAACGGTTTTCAACTTTTTTTCTGTGGACCCTTATATACAAATTATTATTAAGAAACAATCAATCTGAGTCACAGTAGCCGCCCTGAGCCTGGCTATTCCCTCTCATGATGGTAAATGAGATTCCTTAGACGACCCAAGAGCGCTCTCTGAGATTTCATGTGCTTGTAGAAATCCAATTCCCTAAACGATCCAGGAATTCGAGCGTTGGAGTGTAATTATAAGCTATAAATGTGAATCTTATTCTCAAAAGGCAACAATAGTGCGTAACTCATTTGTATATAAATTCTCTTGTATTAATTTAAAATTTTATTTTTAAAATACAAAATTAATTTGACTTTTAAGATTTGTGATGTTTGGAATGAACCTTAGAGATATTTTATTATTCGAGAGATGAACCGTTTTAAATTTAGTCATAAAGACAACAGGTTTTACTAGTTCACCATAGGAGTGAGGCGTTTTATTTTTCGGAATTGTATAGGCAACCTATTTTGCAATAAAAACAAATAACTCTATAAGAGTAGACCTTTTCTTTGAAACCTTGACAGTGACGAAGTGATCATGACAGTGTTCCCAGTAGATTACTTAATCGCATGCAAAATTGTAACAGGTACAAAACTTAGCCTTGAGAAGTATAACGGGATGTTTGGAAGAAAAGTACTGGAAAAAAGAAAAATACTCACGTGCCATTCGTGGCCTTGAGTAAAACAAATTATGGGGATGCAGAGCTCCCCTAATATGTAATTCAGAATCAATGCTCCCGAGGACTGTCAGAGTTGAACTCGTCCAGTTACGTTGTGGACATTATACTTATTTGAGCATATGGGAAATTTTTACGATCTTTTATAGCCATGGACTATTTGTTAGTGAAGGATCTCTGGAAACTACCTGAATTGCCTCGTGTTATTGATGGGGAGGTTGATAACATAATTTGAGAGAATCAATACAAATACCTCCTCAAATAATTTCAATATCCCCTAAATGTAAATAAAGTCACGTGCAAGACACTACCCATCAAGTAACAAGGTAATTTAGGTTGCATAACGATATTAAAGAGTCAGAGTTAAATTAAGCGGTTAAGGTTAAATAAAATCAGCGAACGGGTCTGTTCCTCATTTGGACCTCCACGTCGGATTCGTTTGAGAGACCAAACAACTTTTGAAAGTTCTACACTACAGCCACACCCACACGTGTCTCATGGAAAAGGTACAAATCATATAGAAGAACACGAATGAACAAGAGTACAGATCCTCGTCAGAAAGGCCGGAATGAGACAATCTCTGGAGAATGGGAAATGGCACAAAGGGAAGTTTGGCCACAGATTTCCCCACAAAGCTGATAATTGACCCCCAAAATACCGATTGCTGAGAATTTTCAGAATCACGGTGAAAAACAGGCCAGAAATGCCCATCGTCTTAAATTTTAGCATATTCAGCTGTTTGCTTAGATCCTTGCATTTGTCCTCGAGTTGACCTAATATTAGTCAGAATCCCACTTGACCTCTTGAGTGACTCCTTCGAGTTTGTGTTTGAAATTCTGGCTACTGAAAATATATGTACAAAATACGCTTGTTAAAAGATTTGGTCAATTCTTCGATGATGTTCTTGTATTTCCTTGTCGAATATATAAGGAACCAAGAACTCACTGGGATTCGATTAGCTAAAAAACCTTCTCCCAAAAAAGCAGTCAAAGACGCCAGAAGAAGTACAAGGAAGCAGTCGTGCATCGCAAAAAAATGAATTTTATTTTAAATAATCATAATATTTAAATTTTATATAATATGTTCGTTTATTTAAATTATTGAATTAAATGGTTTGAGGATATTTGTGCCACGTGGCTACTTGATTGAAGATTTACATTTTTTTCTGTTCCTACTCTTCATTTTTAATAGAGTGATGTCATGTGATCCGATGTATCCGAGGTTAAAAATATAGAGTGGTGTTTTTATTTCATGGAATGTCTTCACTCCTCAGGTGAATGTAGCATCTTGTTCCACCCTTTTGGTGGGAATGGCGAAATGATAGACTCTAAAGACATTGGATACACTATACAAGGATACACAGGTAATTGTATACAATACACTATTATTTATTTTAAACCCCAAATCTAATAATCTTTGGAAGATACTCGCAACCACAGCTGACAACTACAATCTTTCCGGTTTTCTGCTCTCGTCATTAAGAGATCAAAGGCTATTGACGACCATATCGTTGCGATTAATTTGGTGGAACAAAATCCGGTGCTTGACTATTCTCCTACTTTTATCAACTCTCTGATTACTCTTGTTAGGAAACTATACAGTTACATTTCTTAGATATTTCAAAGTATGAACATAGCTAACTAGTCATTATGATCTAGTTATCTCATTTTGAAAATATTTTCCCTCCTATAAGTACACCATTCACTATTAGATTTGTGTAAGGAGACATCAATTACACATAGGAGCTAAGAAACCTCCTACTGGATAGTGAGATTGCCATAATTAACAAACTAAAATGTAATAAACGTAAACATATTTAGGGTTGGTTGAGGTGGTGATGACACCTCTATTGCACTATGTCTTATTCGTATTACTTACCGACTTCTCTGTTCACTCTGGGATCTTTCAATTGCAGAGGACTTTATCAACCTTACAAAAAACACAAACTGGTATGCGATCTAACTAAATATGACGTCTCTGTCTGCTGTCCGCAAGAGAAAAAACGACTGTACAATGTACAGAACTATTTGGAAAATTCCACCTTTTTATCCTCCTGTCGGCCTGCTGACATTATGGTTTCGGATTTGCAGTCCATCAGGACCTGATTCACTACGTTTCAAGGATGTGGACAGCATCTCATATTATAATGGAAATGGCGGACGACTTGCACTACCTAAGAGAACTAGTGCCAACAGAAGATCATGGTCGGAGCTAGCGGAAAGGATGGTTCGGAATACGGCACAAGGGAAACTTAACTAATTTTATGTTTTCTCGGGAGTGCTTTTTAATAAGAATATTTAGGGTTGTTAAATATCGTTGTTGACTTCTATAAAAAACATTGAAATAATGGAGGACATCTTAAATTCCAATATTTAAAGTGAATGTACAATCAAAGCTGTCAATAAATGCTTTGTATTTGAAGTATTCCCCAATGCCAATCAATATTATGCCAAACAGAAGTGTATTCATTTTTCCTGATTTATTTATAGTCAAGTTCTCGCGATTAATCAAATTCTCTCCACCCATTTGTATGAAAAGGCACTTAATCAACCATCCCTTTTCTCGACTGTTCCTCCTTTTTGATATTAAAAATCCGATGGCACGTAGGAAGGAAAGCTATTTGAGTCCTATGAGATTTCGGCTGGTAGTGTATTCTAAGAATGGAGATCAATTTACGAGTTAAAAATACAATATGGAAAAGTTTAATATGCAGTTCTGGTGATATTCCTTGTCACTTAAGCCAGCTAAAGGAAACTTAAAATAGTGATCCTAACCTATAACAGAGGAATGTTAAAGACCACTGTAATTTATAAAACATTGTCAAAATTAAATAATAATTTGTTAAAAATGAAAAATCTTTCAGAAACTAGCTAATAAATCTACCTAAATACAACATTGCCTGTTTGTGAACAAATATAACAATGAGTATATAGTTTTAACAATAACAACAAATAATAAAATTATTTAAGATTCACAGTAAACTAATCAAAAAGTTAAATAAGATCATTGAATAAATGCTTCCTTGGGAATTCTATTATAAGCCTGAGGAATTAGTTCATTAAAAGACCTTCAAGTTATTAAAGTCCGCCATCGCTCTAGTCACGTCCCATTTATTACCAACAAGACATCTACTATTATCAGCAACAATACTCATGGGCAAACGTCAGGATCATCCCAGTCTTGTTTGAAAATTCACTCACAATATTTATTTCAGGAGTGGTCAGAGCAGCAAGACTTGGTGGGAGTGATTGCTGATTAGCATTTGCAGAGTCCAGAGTAGCCGTAATTATCTTCTTGTAAGGTAGTTTACAGACAGTGATTTGTTCATTAATAATAGAGAACCTATAAGCATTACAACAACATGTTAACCCATTTTCGTTATTGGGGACCACACAGTACGTCCTCATGAATAAAAACGTAAAATCAGTAATAACTACAGGTAAACACATTTACTTACTGTCGTAAACATCTCCAGTGACCGTAAACACTGCATAGGATGCCTGAGATAAGTCAAATGATTAACCTCTTCCACGTTCATGTCAAATGTTACTGCCGTGTGCTTAGACTGTGGCAGTTTACTCAAAAGGTCGATAATCCTTGCTCTACCTCGAAACGTCAAACTCTCGATTCGTCCTACAATCACCCATACGAGTACTGTCATCAGGAGCAAAGAACTTGAGGTTCCGACTGTTTTGCACATAAGTCTCGGGGATCAGGCCCTTGCATCGGTACGTATTGGCTGACATCGTGACCACAGCGTCCACGTCGTAGGCATCTCCCAACGCCCGGACATTTCCCGCATCAATGAAGGAGAAATATCTAGGTAATCAATCAGTCTCACTTATTTATGAACTTCCCCAGTGCCTCAGCAAAAGCCATGTTTGAACAGCATATCATCTGCGTTGAATTGAGACCTCTACCTGGGGATCAGGTAACTGAATTCCTTTGTTTATAACATGTGTCTGCCTCTGGGGAGTAGTTGGTTGTCCTACAGTTTACAATCAAAACCAACCAGACTCTTGAGTGTGGAGAACAGATCTATCAAATCTCTTAATATTGAGTCTGTAAATTGTACTACCGAACATAGTTCTGCTTCAAAACTCCCATAATGGGATTATTCCGTAGAATCAGCTCTTCCAGTTTTAGAAATCCAATTTTCCGTAGTTGGACGAGGCTGGATATCTAAAAATTAAAATCTTCTAGTTCGTCGTCCGTATATAAGAGTAATCTTTACATTGTTGTCGGCCAAATTTATTCTAATAATCCCCTTGTGCCGACGTAGAAAATGGGATATTGACCCCAGGTTGGTAATATCGTTCCCCCAAGATTAAGGTTCACCACCTAGAAATCATGGATCGAAATACCTCGGAAGTAACCATGGAGACAACTCGAAATATTGCACCGACATCACTTTGGGAGAAATATTCATCGGTATGACAGAATTGGCGAGGTCTGGATGAAGGAGGGGTATGGATCGTTTGAGAGTCGCTAAGGTCGAGATACTTGGATTCAACGTTGAACGCTTAGTGATCACCTTTTTTGGCCATTTCTAACCATCTGGGATCAGATATGCGTTGTTTTTCTTGTGATTCACAGTTTCGGTTGAAATCACTGCGCCCAGTGCCCTCATTTGGTTCCCATCATTCATGTTTTTGAGGAATTTTCCTCTGTTTGGTTTGCGATTAAAAGGGCAGGATTCCATGTTGCTTTGCTGAGGTCGACCCACATAATTGCAGAATTATTCTTTTGAATAACTTTCGTTCATTTTTGTTGTGAAATGCCTATTTAAAGGTTGGGAATCTGTCCGACCATAAATGGCACACAACAGCAATTATTCAATGTGAGATTTATTTAAATTTATTTATTTTATTAAATATTAATTATTAAATTTTATTGAATAATAATTGATGGGTTTAATACTAATTTTATTGAATACATCTTTATTATATATAATAGATATTTTGGTATAAAAATAGAGCAAAGATTGACGTAAGATGATAAAGTACATCATTCCGGCTAAGGCTATATAATACCTTTGTTAAACCAGTCCTACCTATATAATTTATAAACGTGGGCGATCTCCAATCCTGAGGAACATGGGATAGACTCATTTCATCGAAGACAGTTGAGGACAATGCCAAGGAAAATAAACAAGAAAGCTTTATATAATGTTTGCTCTATAGTCCTTTGAGTCTCGAGATCACTGATTTGAGGTGGAGGCTCTTCTGACATATACTGAGATTTAAAAATGGACACCCCAGCTAATATAGCAATGGAGAAGTACTTCGTTGAGACTGGACCACTTTTCTGTGGACGTCCGCAAATCACACTCCCTGGAATACTTTATGCTGATCTCAAATATGCCAAAAAGAAAATGCGGATAACATCTGGATGACTTGGGATAGGTTGTGCATGATCGCAGAAGGTGGAATCGCTTGGTTAGTTTAATAGTCTCTAACGCCGCACGAGTGACACTATAACTGTTATGATTAAGTATATTGCTTTAACAATAATAGGGAAAATCGACAGGGGTTCGTCCTGCGATCCGTATGGGTAATTAGGATTTGTTTCCACCATTTTTATTGTTTACGATAAAGTTTTATCGAGTTTGAAAATAAATTAATTTCTTTACTAATGTTATCCTGACATTGAGGTGGTAGAAGTGCTATTTAATCGCTAATTATGAAAACATAGATTCTAGCCATTTACCTGCCTCCTGAGTAATTGATGGGTTTAATACTATTTTATATGCAGCCCAGTCATATAGACCAAAGAGAGGTGTTAACGAAACAATGAATGCTAATTACCAGTTCTGTCGAATTAATCACCATTAGGGCTATAATAAAAGTCTTAAAGAAAGGAACTAGACAGTGAAGTGTGAGAAAACAAAGACTTTAGTGTGATGATGGGTAGATTGACCCCCATTCCCCAAAATGGATTGTCAACATTTGAATTATAACTCAAAATATGGATGTGTGTATCTCCCAATAGTCGTGTCTCGTCTCCCCAAAAATTTAAAAGCATTTTTTTACTTAAGTTGACATTACCATCTAAAGATTTAGCTAGTCCGACAGTTTTTTTTTTTACCCCAAGATCACCGGATTAGAAAAAGTTAAAAGTTAACTACTAACTAAGTGATCCCGGTTTTCCGGGTTCTGGCTCTCGTTCGGGGTCCTCGGAGATCCAACAGAATTGGTAGAAACGGGGACGGTCTCATTCTCCATAGATTCCCCGCATTTTCTAGATAGTCAGATATAGAGAGTAAAAGCGGACAGCCGGTTTTCATTGCCCACTATAGAAATGACTTCACTCTCCACCTTAGGTGTTCTTTAACATTCAATACGTTATCCACAGTTTTCTTATTTATTATTTTCAAGGCAGCAAGTTGTGCGGCTTCTAATTTTTGAGACGACGATTCAGAAATCATCGAGCTAGTCCGCAGTTTGGGAAATAAAAGTAACTTTCAAAATCATTTCTATTATTTCGATCCGTCTCAACGGCTAAGTTAAGTTAATTACTCCATATTTGGCCATAGAAATAATCAAGTACTGTCGAACCTTGATTTGAGCCACAATGTAGCTCAAGAACCGAGGTTATATCTTAAACAGAGGTACATAGATATTTTCCTTTGAATAGTATTTTAATACAAAAAATAATTCAAAAATATTTTAAAAGTTAAATTTGTTATGAAAAACTAATTTAAAGACCATTACATTATTTTGGAAATAATGTGTTAATTTTCTCCAAAGTGATTTTTCCCGCAGCAGTTTTTTCCTTAGTTAATAGAAATCTATTCATAATTATGGAGTTTGCAAATGTCTTCCTCTATTTGGCTGATTGTTACTAATTGATCGTTTTTTTCAATTTCTGAAAATTCTGTCTTCCTGTTCAATCCACCGTTGTTTTAAAGGCTTCTTCCACTTTCTCTTTTAAATTCACTTCAATTTCTTTATCACATTCTTTTTCTCTGAATTGACATTCCAGAATCTTTTTCCAACAATTGGATTTCAGTCATGTTGTCCCATGTGTCAGAAGTAGTCTGCATGGCATTTCTCATGTTTAAAGACTCCCAAAAGTTATTAGCAATCAATTAAATTTATAAAATAGTTTAAAGTTATTCTGAGTGGCTCATAACGAGGTAATTTTATTTATTGATTTTTATAAATCTCATTAAAAACATTGTTTAGACCAGGCATGTCAAACATGCGGCCTTTTGCAAGCAGACACAAAGGATCGTTATTAGTCGACTACGTTGACGCTTATCCTTTTGTCATCAAAGTGAAACCACCAAAGAAAAGATGTGGATTTTTTTCAGTGGCGTCAAATTGACAGGTCGCGGTTATGCACTTTCTACGTGGGCAGAAAGCGTTCATATTCTTCAACTTTATACTCGCCCTTAAATACGAACGTTCCCAGAACAACAATACTGTCCTACAAGGTGCTTGCTTCCACGTGTTTGGCAGAACACTGTGCACTTACGATGGAACTATTAAAAATGCAGTCTGATGTTGCACTCAGCAAAATACCTCAGTGGGGATATCTGGCTTCTACTCATAACATCCTGAAAAGTTTACATACTTCATAAAGTTTTCAATGAGGATGATGGCAATGTTCGGTCCATCTATGTTGTGGACAGTTGTTTTTTTTCATAAATTCAGCAAAATCTTCTCAGAGAGCAGGGCTGACTGATGAACACTTGTCATCCCTTATCAAAGTCGAACTGCAAATACATTTCAGATATACGAAAAAATGTCATGTAAAAGAGGCACCTCAATAAAATTAAAGTGTATTTCAGATTTGTTAGTGTCTTGTATACTCAAATTATCTTATGCGGCCATTGAGCTTTTTGAGCTTGCCATGCCTGGTTTAGACAATCCTGGCTCAAAACCAGTTTGTATCATAAACTGAGTGTGGTTCATCGCCGGGGTCTGGCATGAACCAAGGTCCGACTGTATAAAACTCTTGTTTATTTTCCTTAAACATATTAAAAAGTATTTTTTAATTGATTTAATTGTTGCTCGTCGGGGAAGTAGACTAGAAGAAGCCCAATATTATTCAATTCATTTATTCCAAGTAAAATATTAATTTTAAAATTTAAAGAAATAATGTTAAAAATTTAGTTACAAATATTTCCTTTTTATTAGCAAAGACGCCTTTTCTACGAGCAATTTAGTGTTTGGGGTTCTCCAACACACTCTAGATCATCCACAAATTTCGGTTCTGAGCAGTCCAGGTTACTTGTTCCGTCGTCCTGAGAGTCTTTGTTATCCATTCTCGTATAGATATTATTTATTTTTTTTAGCTCCTTAGTTTTTCGACAAAACCCGTCTTATTCCTGTATGAAACAATCATCGACTCAAAAGTTTTACGTATAACCAATGATTGAATGTACGTATAGGTTCTTTCGCTCATGTTCAGAGATCTGGAATGTTCCCACGAGTGTGAGGTTACCAATCCATCCCAGGTCAGTACTATTGGGACAATTCTCACTTTCGCATGGTGTATTGATTCCAGTTCTTCCGATAAAAGGTCATACTTTCTCAGTTTTTCGAATTCTACTTGTTGGAGATTTTGGGTTGATGCCCACTTCAATCAACTGTCTTTGAATTCTCTTTTTATCTTGGAAAAATAAATCTGGTTTGTTGTGTTCAATGTTTACATCGGTTTTGATGAAAGAATCAAGTCTTATCTCTACCAAATCATTAAACTAAATTGTTTGCACTGAATGGGTTTCTAATCTTTTTCGTTTTTGAGATCGAATTCTTTGCAAAAATGAACGTACGACTTCATTATGTCTTCTGACGTAATCTCCGTGCAACATTTTGCCGCATCTTGTAGCACAATGATCGACGGTTTTCTTCCATTTTTTACACAAGGTGCAAATCTTGTTCAGTTCTCAAAAGAAGAAATTTCTGTCCTGGACTAACAGAACAAGGCTTTCGATTTTGGAAAGTTGTTCCCTTTTGCTATCACAGGGATAAAAATTCAGTGTTTACGAAATCTTCCGATAGCTTTTTGTACACTTGCGAATGAAGACTTTTCATACTTATTTGTTTCTTTAAGTTTTCTCTTTGTAGGTCAATCAAAAATTTTCTATCCTGGATAAATGTATTGTCAACAGAGTACTTCCCCGCAAAAATTCTACAATAATAGCCATATGTTTTACTTAAGGTTTCGGCCTGAAGAATAGCGGAACTTCTTCAGCAACAAGTACTTCTTCCTTTCAAATTGTTCAGAAAACCAAATAACATTCTCTCACTGAGGAAAGAGATCGAACACAATCCTCTCCCTAGCATGTTTCGAGGTATGTAAGTCTCTCTTTGCAAGCTGGTTTAATGTGTACATGATATTAATTCAGCAAACTACGGATAGAAGTATCAATCTTCTCAAATTCATTCGGTTCAAATCAATTATCCGATATAGTGATTGTATAAAATAATCCATGTTCGTTAATTGCTTTAAAAAGTTTGACCGAGTTCAATTTAGTGTTTGCTAATTTTTTCTATTCTTTGGCATACTTCAGAAAATATTGTTTTAAGCATGTCTGTCTTGTTAATTTGCCCTTCCAATACACCCAAATACTTATATCCATCAATTCCATCAATTACTTTAGCTTCATTTGATAACAACAAAGAATTAGTAGCCGATTTATCCAAGTTCTTTTCAAGACCAACAGATTTGAAATATAAATTAACTTGTTCCATCATCTTAACAATAACTTCATCGTTCGAAATAAGTTTTAGGTCGTCTATGAATAAAATGATTATGAAAAGATGAAATTGACTGATCATTACTGGTATCGAAATTTAAGATATCTGTTATTAAGGAATCGGCTAAGTGGATCCAACACTGGCACAAATAGCATAGGAGACAAACGATCTCCCTGTAAAATTCCTCTTTGTAGTTTGATAGTGCGAATATTTTCTTTATTCAAAAAAAGCTTGAGTTTCCAGTTTTGAATAAGTATATTAATTACGTTAACAATCCACGATGGAATGCCAGAGTTTTCAAGGAATCAAAGAGAAAATCATGGTTTACTGAGTCGAAAGCCTTTTTAACGTCAATCCATGCTGCATAAAGTCCAAATCTGTTGATGTTAAGTGACTTATTCACCAGAGCCTGTTCCTTAGCACCTTGGCATCTCTTCCTAGTGCCCATTTGATTTTCAGTAGATCAAATGCTTCCGCATAGTCAGTTAGCTTCATATTAATGCTTCCACAAATCTACTCATCACATTAAATATTGAGTCGTGCAAAGACGTGAACTTTTTAACAAAAAAGTTGAAAACTCCATCGCAGCCTGGGACTTTCCAATTAGGCAGATATTTAATTGTTTCATTAAACTCATTTCTATTAAATCCAACAGGTACATTCTCGACGCCGGTTATTCTTTTTTCAATATTGACTCTCTCTAAACATACATTTTTCTTTTTCCAAACGTCTTCCCAAAAGTCTGCACATTTTTCATTATCAATAGACTCAGTAACATTATTTGCCGTAGGGGTTAGGTTTCTGTAAAATGATAAGAGTAGAGTAGAAATTTGATACATAAAAATTATAGAGTTCTTTTTAACCCATTGGATGACACAGTTCAAACACTCCAATAAGTTATTGTCAATCTTGACATAGGGAATCTTTTTGGTTCGGGTCTCGAGCTTTGTTCAATTTGCTCTGCAATTATCAATTGTTCCATAAATGTGCGTCGGCAGTGATCGTAAAATTTAGGATCCAGAGACGGTGAAGACAATCAAGTTCATTGCGTGATAATTGTTTGTGTTCCTGGACGTATATCAGTTTTCTGAACTCATGTATTGTTATTTCCTCTCCAAACTTAGTCTTGAACCCCTTTAAGAGAATAGCCCATCCACCTCTGGGGACACGACCCAGCCTAGAGCGCGTGCTTTCAATAACTGAGGCAGCCTATTGTTTTTGACAATCAGCTGTAAAATATATTATAAATAGCTTATAATTTCATACTATAGTGGTATGTCACCACCTTAACCATCACAATGTCATTCATATTGGAATTTTATTTTAATTATTATGGATGAAATAATTAATAAACTATGATGACGTCATTTAAATGTACTCCTTAAAACCATAACAGGTATATCAACTTCAACAATCGGAGTAAGACGGGTTATTCAAAGTATCACATCCACCCATATTGTGAAAAACTTCTAATGGAGTAAGGAAAAGTGATCCTTTTGCCGGTCAGGCACTGAGAGTCGCTTGAGAAAGGTGAATCACATGACTCCTCCTGGGAATCGAAGAAAGCACAGAGGAGTGAGAAATCCTCCATCAAGTAGGCAAGGGTGTGGGAATCAAACCCACACGACCTGTTGTGGAAATATAACTTCAGAAATTGGTTGCAATAATATAATTTAATATATTAACCACAAGAAGGTAAGAGTCATCATCTAATCTAGTGATCCAGATGTCCATACCAACTTCCTCTTGTGGTTGGTCTTAGAATCCTAAATTAATCTCCACAAAGAGGAAGGTTTCTTATGACAGGCTTCTAGATATAATCTGACTTGAGGCCAAAGGGATGTTCAGGAAACATGCAATTTTGGGAAAGTGATATTAGAAAATTATATAAATATTTAAAATTATTTATAAAAATGTCAATTTATATATAAATTAAATTTCCTAAAAAATAAATTAAGAATAAACTAATGCCAACTCGATGTTATTTAAAAAAGAAGGACTCAAAGGAGAAAAAGAAAGTGCTTTTCGCGATTCACGATAACGGAGGGGACTGGCGGTTGATAGCAAAATCTTTAGAAGTAAACCTACGAACGGCCTACAGATGGATAAAGGAGGGATACAAGGAGGACGAAAGAGGGGGCCCCGACACATGAAACTGAGTGAAGTTCATAATCAGTTTCTGCTCTCAAAACTTCTTCAAAATTCAAAATTTTCATTAAAGGATCTCCAAAACGAGATTCTACAAAATTTCCAAGTGAGTGTATCACGTGAGTGCATCAGAAAACGTATTTCAAAGATGAAGTATTTAAATTTTAATAAATCTGATTGATTTATTCACATTTGAATCAATTTACATAATTATTCCTCGTTGATTTTTCTTTTTAGCTAATTTTATATATCCTCAAGTCACATTTGTCAACTAGGTTTTAGGTCAAATAGATGAGATCAAGAGGAATCAATATATTGAGGGTCCCTATTGGCCAATATGTTAAATACCTGTAAACTTTCATTGTCGTCGATTAATAAATAATGAATCAATCATGTTGCCACTAATTTTTTTGAGGTCTTGAAACTTAAAAGACAATCCGACGTCATATAATGCTGTCAATTTGAACCGCGGAAGGACATTCGATAATTCTTTAATTTCACAAATTCAAACAATTTATTACGTGTTAAAGTGAACAAATGGTCATATAGCCATGACTGCGTAGCTATTCTCTCTCAGGATGGAGAGATTCGCTCAAATAACCAGCAGCGCTCGCGGGGATCTCCTGATCGTGTAGATATCCGATTCCCTTGACGCGCAGGCCCAAGGGAACCAAACGTCTCAACGGCGAGTGGAACAAACAAAAAATCATTGGGTAGGACCGCGTACTTTGTCGTTTTCAACATTTCAGCCTTCTCAGCGGCAGGACAGGTCCGGGGGCACTCTGGAGTAGATTGCAAGGGGCAAACGTGTCGGCGCAGGTGACGTTTAGACAACAGGTTTCCCGGCTAAAAAAGGAAAAATGGTCATCCTATCTTATCGTTTTCCGTCACCCCAGCAAAGACCGACTGGTTCGAGCATGGAGGGGTGTTTGGTGGCGTCCAAAACTCGCCTAACGACTTCGTTCAAGGCCATGTGTCTGGGAGATCTGCCTGCAGAAGATAGGATGTAGGCCAAAACAGTAAATCTAGTCTCCGCATCGGCATGGATATGGCACACAGACTTTTAATCCGAGTCTATTGAGATCCCAATACGGACGCATTAATCATCCAGAAAGGTACTCGAAAATTTATTAGGAATGGCGTTGATCCAGGCACCGCTCTCGGAAGACGCCCCGACAACAAACAAGTATGGAGATGCTGGTTAGATGACACCAGAAGATCTTCAAATGACTTCCAGCATACGGAATCGTACAGACCCCGTTGAGAAATCATGAAAGGTATGGAAAACGGATAGGTACGACTCCAGGTCTCACGAGCAGTCTTTTATCTATTCATCGAAAATTATCAACACAGATTGGCTTGTTATCAGACAACTACGTATTTTAATTTAACTCGGGAACCACAAGAAAGAGGATAAGAGTAATCATCTAAATTAAATGATCAGTGTCCATACCAAACATCCTCATGTGGTTCTCTTGGAATCCAGGATTAATCCCCACAAAGGGGAACATACTGATTGGCTCAAAGTTTTCCGTAGCAATTCTTTGGAAAAATTCATTTTATTAATTCTGAAACACGTGACTCATCCAAATGAGAATAAACTAAAATGTCCCAGCATTATTCTCTTAGCAAGCTGGAGACTACCGAAACCAGACACTCTCACATTACTGTGAACATGCTGTCAACAATAGAAGGATCACATGTGCAAACAAGGTTAACTTTATGCTTCCATGCAAGAGTCTTACGACTGGAATTCAAGAAAGTGGAAGACGAACGGGAATTTGTCATCAAATGTATTCGATGTGGATAACCAGAGTAAACGAAACTTTCAAAGTAACCTTTTTTGTAAAAGGGGGAGAGAAAATTAATGACGAATCCAAATTGAAAGCAACGTCACTTCGCGATTGGTGTCTCAATTAGATGGGAGATAATCCGTTGTGTCTGCATATGAAACCAGATGGAGAGGTGTTCTATCAACTGTGGTTCATCTAGACACGGGGAAACTACGTGAGATGCGATATAGCCAAAGCTGTTCAAAATCAGAGCCCAAGAAGTCCGTAAAGTATGATACAAAATCGTGAGATACTTTGGAAGAATTACCCCTCTTCCAAAATCTGTCAACAGTACTCAAGATGAATGATTGGCTAGCGAGAAAAGTTGCGAAGCCAAGAGAACATGGTCGCCAAGAATACGTCGAGTGAATATGGTCCTGGAAGGTGTTCCTCAAAGACAATAAAGAACGCCAAATAGGAAAAATACCAGGAACTTTGGAAAATTATCGTTGGAATTTTTATAAATTATTGACAGATTTAATCAATAATTTATAAAGGCAAAGTTGGATTTATAAAAAGTGGTGGATCAAGTCTTTATGCGGAATGCCTCCATTCTCTTCTCTGCACTCATTAGCATTGGATTCATCTTCCTAGTTTTTATCCAACTCCACATCAGACCATCAAGAGAGAAAACTATATAATTGATCTCCGACTATTTCAAGACAATTCTCTCATGAGAAGAAAACCACCTATTGCATCAAATAAGAGTAATGATATAACGATTCCCATGAATATAAAGAAAAAAGTATTAACTGAATCTTGAGATTTAGAAAACACATACTCGAAAATATTTTTATTGGCTTCAGTATTTTATCAATCGTCCTTACGCCCAAAAGCACACTTTGATAGCTGAGTAGGCACTCACCAAACATAGTGTACAATCAAAATTGAATTACCTGAGATTTGAAATACGAATGGCAATTGTGATCCTGTTATCTCGTCAGTACTTACGAGAAAAGGAAGACATGGCTTTTGCCCACCATAAAGCAAAGTAGATATTTCATCCAATAGAGGCACGTCACCAAATCAACCTTCTGTTATAAGTTACAGAACCCAATATCGCTAAGAAAGTGCAAAAGTCAATTAATTAAGTGATTCCAGGTTCTAGTAATTCCCATACTCTCCTGGAGTGCCCGCCAAAATCCCATAATATTGAGTAATTTTGAAGACAAAGAATGTACTAACTCAACGTTAATAATGGTAATGTTATAAAGACAATCAAACTGGTAAAAGATATGTCGGCTCGATTCAATCAAGAATATTTCAATAGCCGCAGTGTGGAGATACTTTATAATGTGGTGGATATCACTCAGTGGAGTTAAGATGGATTTAAGGAGCGACTACAGAAACTAAATGTCACTTTACTGTTTTAAAAACCTGAGAACTCTAAACCCAGATGTCGCTGATTCGATCCAATATGCATTTGTTCCAATTGCAGTATGCTCTACTTGCGTCAAAATTTTGAGAATCTACTTGGAGTCTTTTAATATTTGTTTTAAAGAAATTGAAAAGTTCTTGTTTACAACAGAGATGGCATTATCTAAACTCAAGAATGCAAGCTTTGGGTGTTTATACTCAAACCAGGATATACCCGACAAGGTGGGATCTGAGGTGTTAACTTCTTTGGAAGTCAATCATTATTCTCCGTGCAAACTTGGAGTTTTTAGAACGCTTTGCCAGGAAAGTTTATACAGCAGAAAAAAGTGACGATTGCATATCATTTCAGGAGGAAGGTTGCGGAGAGAAATAGGCTCCGCTTCTAAATGTGAGCCAAAGGGAAAACTAAATTGTTTTATTCTTGATTTCTCCAGGAGTATAATGATGTGATCCCTTTTCTGAAGGGAAAATCAACCCTCGCATTTATAAGGAAGAGGACGGTGACTCTCGTGAAAATACAAGAATATCTCTTTCTCAAGAATAAATTTTCTCATGTATGGTAGTGTTGTGATGTCATCCATGAAGCAACATTTGTCTAAATCAGATCTCCCAGATAACGTACTTTACACCATCCAATGTGTCATGTTACTGTTAATATCTTCTTTAAGGGAAAATATGGAATTTGTATTAGTCCCCACCATATCTACCAAAGGTTAATTTCTGTCACGTGTATCATTAATTTTCCTTCAGATAATTTTTGTGGAATTCCTCTCAGAGAATCTCTTGAATAGGAAATTCTTTATTCATCCCGTCACTCCCAACGAGGCATCAGCTCTGAATATGCAATAAGAGCAATAAAAATGAGTGGGATACTTGTGAAGCATCCGAGCCGAAAGGTAGGACCCCAAAAATGTCTTATGTTTAATAAAATTTGTCATGTTATGATGAAAGTGTGTCCAAATCAATGAGGAGTAGAATTCGTTGAGATCTTTAGGATTGGTGTTAATTTGAGTTTCAATCGGTAACCGGTAAATTCATCGCCGGTAAATTTATCGCCGGTAAATTCATCGCAGTTAAATCAAGGAACTACGTGGGCGGGTTTCTAGATAGAAGTCGAAATTTTGATTTTTTATATTATAGTTAAAATGCGATGGTTTCATTAATTCATTTAGAGCCTTATTCGTGAAGCATGTATTGCAAAAGTACCAATGTGATTTTAGAGATTATTCGACGATAGGAATCACGTATCCGTGACGGTAGGACCTATGAAAATTGAAGAGAGGACCTATTTTTTCACCTCTCTTCAGAAGTTGACGTAAGCCTGCAATGTATTATTGGGGGATTAATTTAGCACATTTTGGAAATGTGAATCCTACTATAAAATTAAATGTAAAGCGAGAGTACATACCAAGGAGACATCATTGTTAAAAGAGTCAATGAACACAATCATGTGGTGATGCTGCATATGTCGAATCAAAGAGAATTACTCAAGAAATAAAAAAAGAGCTCTTGCATCACAAGAAAATCCACATATTATTACAACTGAAGTGTGTGTGGGTTTACCACTGGAAGTGTCTTCCCGAATACCCACAGCTTCTTTAATTAAAAGAAATTTAAAAGATCAAGCTCCTCCTAATCAACTTAACATAGACCAGTTTAGAATACCTCCAGAATACAGATACTCTTATGCAATGAACCTTTTCTACTGTTTGATAGTGAAGACAGTGTTAACAGAACAATAATTTTTACAACGAGAAAAAATCTTAATTTGCTTTCCACTACAAACTTTTGGTACTTTTAAGACATTCCCACATTTGTTTAATCAATTATATGCGATTCATGGACTAGTAAATAATGATGTTTTACCACTTATATGCATCTTAATGTGTAAAAGAATGGAAGACAGCTATAAATATCTTTCAAATTCCTAGAGGAACTCAGAGAAAGATCTTCAATGAAAAATAATTATTAATATATAGCGCCTTCTGTTTAGACACCAAGAGAGTATCCAAAGGGATTCCTTTTCTGACAACAACTAAAAACTAAGAGCTTCGGAAATAGCACCAGCCAATCAGGCCATGGAATCATACTTTTCTGTATTAAACAACGTATCACTTTGATAGAAAAAAACTGAAAACATCAGAGGATCTGGATGATCTGAAGGCGGATGCGAGGATGGAAACGACTCACAGCACGTGTCCAGAGATGCATGGCAAAAGTGGAATCTCAAATTAGTTAACTTTTCTGGTTCCGCGGACATTGCTATTAATAATAACACGCAGTTTATTTAAAAAGAATGACCAGTTAATGGAGGAATGAAGCCAAGAAATCGAGGTGATCTTAGCTTTTTTTAAATATAAATTTTAAGGTGATTGCTTCTAGTAATGACTTTGTATTGTGTACGAAAGAAGCATTATCACACATAAACATATCTACACAATAACCACAACAAATATGAAACCAAATAATTTTTATAAATGGAAAATCACATATTAGACCTAAAACCCAGCTGGAATTCAGGGACACTGTAATCACCAAACAACCAAACCTTTCAATGAGGGCATCATTAATACCACCAGCAGAATATCCCTGAATTGCAATCGGGTTGGTCTGTAGTTTCAAAACCCTCTCAATCTGACCAATTTCCATCGGACTCGTGTCCACTCCACAGAATGCTGAGTAATCGTTAGCTACGAGCCCTGAAGCCACTGTGTAGAATCCTCGATTGACGGTTCCGCCCACAAGGGGAATCTGCAGCAAAGAGGAGAGCTCATCCAACTCCTCCACCTTACAGGAGGCATGGACCTGCAATAAGAACCCCAACTGAACCAACGATTCCTCCGTTGTTTGTAATCACGGAATATGTTCCCACCAAAAGTTCCTCACTCAACGATGTCCTGAACACCTCCACTTTGAGAACATCAGATATAATCTCTTCGGTCTCGTTTGACAGTTCTGGATGGGCAATAGCCACGTGGTCGTTACAGGAGATTACGTTTCCAAGAGCAGAAAGACGCTCATCGACACGTGTCACAACCACGGACTCAGGAAGAGAATTACGGAGGTGCTGCATTTCAACATCATAGGCGGAAGAGGGAAGAATCAATCCGTGACGATTTCCGACAGCAAGTCTTCCAACAATGCGACAGTCTGAGATGGAGGTCTCCACTACGGGGATAGCGTCGGATAGTTCGCTTTCAAGTTTGCTGTAGAAGTTATGTGTGTTACTAATTCCAACAAGACAGTAAGTATTTGTGAGTAAGGAGTAGACCCCGACGTTTGAATTGCCTTCCACATGAATTCGATGAGCCATCTATGAAAAATAATAAAAAGCACAACAATGAAAATTTAGCAGAAAAACGTTTTTTTAACTAAAATAATTAATTAAATAATTTAAAGTTTTAAAGTAAAATTTTCTAATAAAAGAAAATAATATATTTGGAATATTTTAATACGGGATTTATAAATATAAAAATATAAACTTATGAAGCTGTGGTTCAACGTGTCAGATGGATGTGCTTTTTGTCTTACACAGCACTTAGAAAAAAGAGCCGCTTAATTACTTCATCGGTTTTCTCAAAAGAGTTCCCGATGGCGACCGTCAAGTTGGCATAGAGACCTCGCTCCAATGAGAGATTCCTGACGTCGAGAGATATCACGCCATACCAGGGACCGAACAAAATCAGAATCCTACAACTGGACATTAATGGGATCACACTAAAGCACGTTGAACTCAGACTATTTGGCGACACAAATTGATATTGTTTTTCTGCAAGACTATCTATCACTTCACGAACACCAAGATTTACAGACTACTCAGTAGTCCACTCAGAACGGGCAAATGAATCCCATGGCGGTAGTCTGGTCACCCTCATATATTCTTCCATTCCCCAAATAAAGTTATGCAAGCCTCGGATAACATCAAAGTAATTACCATTAACGTCTTGTTCACTCCTTACACTCTCAATAAAATGTACAACCCGTCTTCATCATGCGGCCTGAATGGCTACAGTCCCAACCTGTAATTCCCACTCAATTTCAATAACGTGACCTAGGTCCCACTATGGTATTCGACTCAGTTATCAAACGCCAGAGGAGAACAAATCGCCTCAGAACTCGAACACCTTACCATACCGAACAACCGCAACCAACACACGAGATATGGAACTCGTTCCTGAGACATCACTATCCTTTCGATGTGCTCACCCTCGATTGCATCGCTGATTATCTGGAATGTCAGATATGACCTACCGTCTGATCACAACCCGATCATCATTGATATTAGTCTATTTTCACGCACAACGATCAGACGGACCAAACTACAGGAAAACGAATTGGGATAATTTTAAAGCAGAAATAGAAAGACTTATCTATGTACAAATTCACCTTTAAAACTCTTTTACATTGTTGGCTGAAAATAGATTAATCCCAGAGGCTTTATCAGGGACTACAAGTCCTGTTTTAATAATAAAATCCTCTACCTCATTCGTGAAAAGAGAAGCTTAAAGAGATCGAAGATCAATAATCAAAGAAAACTATCCCCACTGAATAAGCAAATAACCTTGCTGATTTATAAAGTCAAGAATGAAAAATGGGCTGAATTTACTCCTCATCTTAGCCCAAAATCAAAACCTCAGAAATTCTGGAAATTCATCAAGGATATTCAGGTCAGTCAAATCGATTCCGGTTCTCTCATGGTGCTATGTTTGATAAAACCATCCGAACTAAAGACTGATGACCAATTATTGTAAAACCAGTCACATTCCAATGTCTAAGGATACTCGACTTAAGAGAGTCCAACCAACACGAGGTACGAGGGGTCACATCTAAGTTACCGTAACACTAATCTATGACTTGATCCGAAATGTGGGCAACTCTCCTCCCAAAAACCCTGATGGCATATGTATCCTCCACTTGAAGCACCTCAGACCTAACTGACTCAATGTTTCAAGACCATTTATGAATTCTCAATCAACTCATGTTTTCTCCTTATGTTATTGAAGATAGTTATCCTTGTACTCAAAAAACAAGATTCCTCCCCTTCCTCCTACATACCTATTTCTCTTACCTAAGTTGTATCAAAGATTTTGGAAAAAATAGTCTCGAACGAGATTTCAGATCACCTCAACTTTTCCAAATCACAACAAGGCTTTCGTCCCCTTCACTCGGCAACCTCCCACCTATCCACTTTGACACAATTTATTGCTGATGGTTTTAATAATTTGAAACCCCCCAAAAGAACTATTCTGGTCTCAATCGTGCGGATCTCTCAATGAGATCAGTTGCAGTCCTAGCTCACAAACTTCGTTTCCGGAAGATTGAGTCAAAAACGTTTTCATTGCCATATTTCCCGATTCCTCTACCTCCCCAATGATGTCCCTATAGGAATCGTTCTCTCACCATCACTTTTTGTGATCAGACGATAACCCAACTTATTGAATGATAACTTGAACCTCTGGATATTTTTGTGGAACTTTAATTTTTTGAACTTGACTTTAGGAAAATAGATCCCACATGATGAGAATTTGTTAAAAAACTGGAAATAACGCCACCTGTGTTGATTGCCTCTTCTAACGTTAACAGATACTCCCAGGATCTTCCACAATGATGATCGAAACTTTATAAAAAAGAAATTCTAAACCCTTTGAAAATAGTTAGTCTTAACAATGTCGTAGTCAAAACCTGAGAGATTCTCACAACTAATTGGTTAACTTGCTTACCCACAATCGGATCGTTGAGAGCACGACAAAAAAAGTGACAGCTGAGAAGAAAGATGTCTGATTGAATGCATTTCCATCAATCATGAGAGCTGGTACCAGCAATAATAGTTTATTACCTATCAAGTTTGCAGATCGAAAAAGGTAGAGATACTCTGATGACCCCCGGGAACAACGATTTATAGGGACTGATCTCAAGATGTCAGTGCCCCAGTACTTTGTTGTCTTAACCCCGTATGACGTGGGAAAACATGAAAAGCTTGTATTAGCTAATAATAGTTAAGTTAGTTAAATGCACTTCCGCATTACCCGTGTCCCTCTTTCCGTGCTCTTCATTATCCGTTCTACCAGTTTTCGCAATGTAACTTTCATCATTACACGCCCTTAGAGTTCATTCAAGAATCCATGCATAAGTCTCATGTTTATTATTCAAAGCAAGCCCTCTGACGCTGAAAGCTGCAATTGTAATTGTGATAATAGACAGACTGAGAGTACGATAAAGACATTATTAAAGGTATCAATCACTCAACCGACAAATTAGCTAATAATATTATTATTTGCTTGTGTGGGCGCAAGAGAGGAAATGAAAAAATGTTGCACAAGAATAGGCAATTTGTCTAGCAGAAGTTCACCAGAGAAGCTCCGGATGCATTTCTCCTTCCGCGCCTGTGTCTTCCAATACAGGATTCGTTGGGTCCCATTTGCATTCCAACCTTCGCATTCATATTCCGGCAACAAAGACAAGGGACGAGGACGCATTATTGAATATGTCAGGGGTGGCCAACTGGTCGATCGCGAGGGGTTTCGCAATTGATTGAGTTTTAACGAAACGATTGATATCGCACAACTATGTGTATTTTTCATGATATATCTGTCAAGGAAGAATTATTTGCTATTATACTTATGAAAGAAAGAACAACTGGCAAAAATATATATTTCTTTCAACACGTATTTGTTAATCGGTCTAGTAGCACTTCGAATTTCTTCTTCTTTGAAAATTAGTTCTGATATATAATTTTTGAAAAAAATATTTATTTATTATGATGAAAAACAAAAAAATAAGAGAAACTTGTAAACATGCGGCCCTTTGCAAGCACACTACTTTTATTTAACAATAAAGCATTATTTATTGACAATAACTGGGAAGATAGGCTGCTGACACTACGGAGTAATCCACTACATTCTCAATTCGCTGCCGCAGTCAGACCGCTTCCCGCACGTCTTTATGACGTTGGGCCAATTTCCTCCGATTTCCTTCAAGAAAGAGGCTGTGATACTTCCCGTAGCACCAGACGTTTCGATTGTCACCGGCACAAAACGAAAGCGATCTCCAATTTCACCACATTTTTAAATCTTGATTTTCTCGGCCAGATCGGCTGCCGATCCAGCAGACTCGCTGAGCATCATCGAGTTCGAAAAAGAATCCACACAAGTGCAGTCCCATACGAGCGATTTTCTCTCGGTGAACGGAAAGAAAGTTAGCCCATCCGTCTGGTAAGTTCCACTTTGCTTTTGGTAAGTTCCACTTTGCTTTTGGTAAGTACCACTTTGCTTTTGGTAAGACCCACTTTGCTTTTGGTAAGACCCATTTTGCTTTTGGTAAGACCCACTTTAAACCTGAAATGGTATAAACAATAAAAACACTAAAACTTTTTGTTACACATACAAATTACATAATTTTCTAAATTTCCTGGTAGAAAATGTCTGTTGGATCTTAGAAAATTCTTTATCTCAGAGAAACATCGCTCAACCGAGCACAAAGTTGACTGACAATTCAGGAGTAATGAATACTCGGCAGGAGATATGTGTGAATTAGTCATTTTAATTATGTTTGAAATATTATTTTTTGAAGCTTTTTATTTATGTATTCTTTAGTAAATTTGTTGTCATTTCCAAATTCCAACGATTCTAAACTATCATATGCTTGTTTAATTGTGGAGCGTGTACTTTGGTAATAATATCTGCAATAGCGACATTATTCGAAACTTGGAATGTTCAAATAGCTTTGGATAAGGTCACATAGATGCTAACTAACACGTGGTTTTTGAGACTTTCTTTAGCTGTTCGAACTAGATATCCATCATCCGCGAATGATTCGAAAATATTTTGAACTCCGATCATAATTTCTGAGTAGTATGTAGCGGCCTTTAGCCAGGTCCCCCATCTTGTCAAATACACATGAGGTGGAATGGCGATGTTTCTGTCTTTGAGTATTAGTTTTCTTCTATTGTTCTTGTTAATTGCTGCTTGTACAGTAGCTACCATCAAATCAATTTCCGGATAAGAGTCTCTTATTTTCTCACAACAATTGTGTAATAGATGAACGACACATGTGAGATGGAATAACTTGGGGTAAAGATTTTTAAGTATTTTGCCAGCTAAAACATAAACATAAAATTTTACCTGATTTCATATAATTTGCAGCATCAGAAATTAACAAAAGGAAATTTTCCCTTTGAACCAAATTATTTCCAAGTGCATCATCGACTATCTGAGTAATGATGTTCTTGTTAGGAGCAGATTCTATCGCCTTAAACGATAACAGATATGTTGTTACAGGAGAATTTAACGATCCAATCATCACAGCAACGTATCTTTGACCCCGGTTTTTTGTTTCATCCGTATTAGCAAAAACTTTTTGATTGCTACAAAATAAAGTAAATTTTTATACACAAGTTTTTGTTGAATTAACAATTTTTGATCCATTATGATTTGATCCACACAGCTTTTGATGGTGAGGGAACTCGTACAGAGCCTCCGTAAAACAATTCTCTAAGCCATGGCATAGATAGTTTGTTTAGTAGAATATCAGATTTTATAAATGCTCTGGTTACTTGTAGATCCCAATCACTAATTTTGGAATATTGATCAATGTGTGTATGGTGCGATTCTGTCAGATAATCTACAAAAAATAATTGTTATTTTCCAAAACTCAATGAATTTTGATGTTTTTGTGGCAACATATATTATTAATAGTTAATTTAAAAAATTAATAAATTAAATCAAAAATTATGAGGTTAAAATAATTTTAACCTTATAATTTTAAATTTTAACTTTTTAACCTAATAATGTTGTTTAATACAGGGTTTTCCTATTTATTTAATAACTTTGTCATAAAATTTAATAATTTTGTCAAAATACTTAATAACTTTGTCAAAATGTTTAATAATTTGTCAAAATACTTAATAACTTTGTCAAGGGTCAAATTAAAAGAAACCAATTTTATATTTAATTGAAAAAAACAACTATAAATTAAAATTCTTCATTAGCCAATGCTTTAACTAATGACACGTAAAAATTAATTGATACCAGTTCCGAATACAACATTTTTTAATTGCTCGCTCTTGTGAATTGATGCATTGTCACAAATCAATACCATGTCTTAAATATAATATACCATACTTTTTTTCCCTGCATGTTCAAGCTTATAATTAAGCTGTATTACAAAATCAATGAACGTCTCCGCGCAATAAGGAAAGGAATTGATTTCGTAATGTAAAAGGCCGTCAACAGAAATAGCAGCACAAATAGAGAAATTTTTCTCTCTTATGTTTCTAGTACATTTTTTCGAAGTAATTCCTTTTATAGATCTTCCAAATTTGGATCTCATCAAACAATTGACTCCCATTTCGTCTATAAAAATAAGCCGTTGATTATCAACTTCAATTATTTTTCTGGAAGATCTATATCTTTCTTCCATATTTATTGTAGAATTTCTCGCCATAGGTACAAATTGATTTTTTTAAACTATATCCAAATGTCTCTAGTGTCCTATTTATCGTCGATTGAGAGACATTTTTTCTTTTCACATCAAATAAAGAATTTTGTAAATTCTTCAGCGTAAATGAAGCATCTTCTTCAATTTTTTTAGTCAAAAATAAGATGTCCGATGAATTAAGTTTTTTTTCGTCCACAATTATTTCTTGTTGAAGCAAAACTTCCTGTATTTTTTGACGATAGAAACAACTGTCTGGTAGTTAATAGATATGTCTTCGCATATTTTTGAATAAGCCAAACCTACTTCATATTTATTTATAATAAGTTTTCGGTTATCCTCGGTTACAGTAGTATTTTTGTTTTGGTAACTATTCATTTAATTCATTTTGCGCTAAAATTTGTTTTTATAGGAACTTAATAATCCAATAAATATAAATAATGATCTAATAAATATAAATAATGATCCCAAACATATAAATAATAATCCCAAATATACAAAGTATAAACATTTTGACAAAGTTATTAAATATTTACAAAGTTATTAAACTTTATGACAAAGTTATTAAATTTTTGACAAAGTTATTAAATTTTATGACAAAGTTATTAAATAAATAGGAAAACCCTGTATACATTTATTTATAATAAAATATAGTTAAAAATCATTTTAATGATTATTTATTTACTATTATTAAATTTTAATTTTTTTTAACCTAGTTCCCAGGGAAAAACACGGGAGTGAATCCAGCCACGCTCCGCTCCCGTGGTTGGCGGCTGACACGAAGCATGAATGACGATGCTTGTTGGCCTCAGACTCTTGCACGTCGAAGATATTCTTGGAGTAGATCTCATCCTAGTCTTGTTGCCTCGAACGATCATTTGGCATATCAAAACCAGTTTCACACCATTCGCGACGAGCTTCGTCAAAAACTTTTTTCCCAAGAAAGTCCAGTCGGAAGACGTAGGATATCTTGGACCAAAATACTTCCACTTGAGAGCGCCGACCTGAGACCCGTGCCTCCGAGACGTGTAGGAAGCTTGCATTGATTTATTTATTATAATGAAAAAAAAAAAATAAGAGAAACTTAATTATTTAATCACCGTCTATAATTTTGGTAACAACTATTTCCAGAGGATTTACATCTGTTTTTGGATAAAATTTTAGACATGTCGGGCTCAGCTATTCGTGTAGTTCCGACTTTTATTAAAGCAAATAAATTTTCGTCAGTGTTCCTTTTGTCCCATCCGACAAATACACAAGTATGTCACATTCTAAATGATAAGCTGTCAGTGCTGATAAGTTTGTGGACGAAGCTTTTCAGTTTAACGAGTCTTAATCAAATGAGAAGAGTTAGAGTGGATTTTGGTTAGATGAATATTTTGTTAGTATTAAAGTAAACATTAATTCCTTAGTGTAAGTCTAACATTCGAATCAAGAGGACTCTGAACGAAAGATAAAGTATTTGGTTTTATTGGTTTATCATTGATGAGTTCAAACTTGAATTTTTGAATCAAATAAGCCCATGTAGTCTTTATTTGAAGTTTTGCGTAAATTTCCCCAATACATCGATGAGTCCCATACCCAAAGGGAATATATGCACATTTTCCTTCTTTATCCTCGTCAAAGTCAATAAATCTAATATTAAAATGAATAAACCTATCCGGGTTAAATTCCTCTTTGTTATGCCAAACATTTTTCAAATAATGATTCACAGAGGCAGACACACATACAATGTCTCCCGCAGGGATTTCATAGCCCAGGACATTCTGCAATGATATTTTTAGTACTGTTTTGGTTCTGCACATTCTCATCAAACAAGCAAACGGAGGTCTCAAGCGGAGAGTCTCCGACAAACATCGGTCCAGAAGATTCATTTCCTTTAAATTATCATAAGTAATTTCTTCGAAATTGTCTCCTCGAATTCTGATTTGTTCAGCATACAATTCATCCTTATATTTAGTCGTACATAAAACTTGAATATTTTGATTTTCAGAAATGAATATTCCAAGCCAAGCAGCAATCGACGCTGATGTTCTTTTTCCGGCCACGAGCATTCCGATTATCATGCAAATCATTATATCGTCAGAGATTTTTGTTCCGTCTCTTAAATTACAACAGCATTTAACTTGTATCTAAAATCAAGAAAGATTTTGATCATATCCATCTTCCTTACCCGAGAATTACGTCTTTTGTTAATCACATCCAGAAACAGGTCAAACAACTTTTTATGAGCCACATCTCGTTTTCTGTACAAGTTTTAAAAGTAACCTTCTTATCTTCAGTGGAAACCATTCTGGAAGGATGTAAACTAACAGAGTGAATGAATTGTCAATATCCAGTAAATATTGCCTCATCTCGTCATTAACCAGGTCTCTAATTTCTTCACCGAGGACAGCAAGGAAGAGGTATTGATGAAGAGGTCATTGAAATTATCGAAGAGGTCTAAATTTTTAAAATTCTAAACTTATTGTTTCACTAGTTATCCTTAAAAAATAATTTTCGACTTCAAGTTTTATTTTCGGCACAAATATTTCAAGGTAGACTGGGGTGAACGTCGAAAGAGCAAGTTTCTTGTGCTGTCTGAATATCTACAGATTCAATTCACTCCAAACGTGCTCTGGTGCGTCATAAATTGCCCCTTTTCCAAAAATTGGGGTAATTAATTTGGAATAAATTTCTTCAATGTTCATATCCGCATTGGAACTGCAGAAAAAAATTTGTGAAGCTTCACATCCCACAAGGAGAGTGAATGACTTGCCACACATCGTGAAAGTCGAAACTGGACCATACAATTTTATATTAACTAACTAAACTTTTTCATAAACTGAAATTAAAAAATTTGACGTGTCGGTTACAAACGGCCATAGTGAACCAATGAATGGAATATTATGCGGAATCCTCGGGGGTGATTTCTTTATTAAACAAATATGTCAACATTGGTTTTTCTGGTGATTTTAAAATAGGCAAATATTAAACATCTTAATATAATAGTGATCAAATATAATAAAATTTCTTCACTACCAACATTTGATTTCTGTGTTTATCAATTTTTTATTTTATTATTTAAAATTAATTTTATTAAAAAATAATTAATTTTTATCAAAATCACCATCATTAAAAACAAAGCAGTTAACTACTAACGGTTTTCTCAAATCGAGAAACGCATTCTCCTGACGATCTGCAAGAATATATCAGTTGGTTATTCATGGATGATGAAATTCAAAATGGAAGACGGGAAAAAATTGAAAACCACTGTTTTAGAAGCATATTCGGTTCGGCTGTTGTTTATAAGCAGTGTTGGTTCTTAATTAAACTGATGACTTTCAATAGTGAAACAATTGTAGACGACTTAATTAATGAAAAAACTGAGGAGATTAATGTCCATATATGGGAAAATAGTATATTCTCTGATTAGACGAAACCACGTGGAATAAATTTTTTTGACGAAACGCGACAACAATTAGACTATTTATGAAAAACTTAACAAAGTCGGGAAAGATGAGAAGGATGAAACTGGAAACGACATTAGAATACGTTATTTCTCATACCTTTAAGATTCACATTCTCTTATGGGTTAATATAAGTATTTTTGCTTCTTAGTTCTCTGGGCTGTTGCTTTATAGTCATTAAATCGTATTATGATAGGATAGTATAGAAACGTCCTAATATACGCCGATAGCCATACTAGGAAAACAAAGGGAGATATCAGGAAAAGTATTGAATGATTAACACGTAAAAAGCATCGAATGAGTAAAATTGAATAACTAAAAAAACCAAATTCGCAAAATCTTATATAATTTGCAAATCTCGAAAACGTGTGGCACAAACGAGACCTTAGTTAATATAACGTCCCTTGGTTCTGTGAAAGTGATAATGATATGAGGGGTAGAACGTAGTAATCAATAACTTGACAAAGGTTGGAGAGGGAATTAAATCCCCATTAAGAGTTAGATAGATAAAAAGTTAGTCTTCTATTTAAAGTAAAATCCTTGACAGAAATTTAGCGACGAATATTTTATTTATTTAATACCAAGAATCACCGACAAAATAAAAAAAAGTGGGGCCGTCAGGTGATCCCTGTCTCCTTAAGCAGTTGCATCATCCTTTCTCGGTGTTCCTCCCGAGAGCCGACAAACTTCCTGTATGGATGAATCACTTTTCGGAAATTTTGAGGTTTCAGCGGGGCTCCCGTTGTCCTCACGAGTTCCTCAAACGGGTTTGGCTTTAGTGGCAAAGAGAACCTTTGTATGACCCTCGTTGCAATCTTTTGGAAGGAGAATTTAAAAATATTAAATAAATAATAAAACATAAAACATTATTCTTTTTAAATTAATATTGCTTATTTAATGATTCCTGCCGACGTGGAATTTAAGGTTTATGGCTTTAATTACACTTAGCTTTTCAATTACATCAAAGACATTTCAAATGAAGTCGTTCAAGAATGTGATAATGTCATAAATAAAGTCAATCATCTCAATCAGCAGACACAAGTACATGAATATTAACGAAAGATGGTTGACGTGCAGTTATGCAACGCTGTTAATCAGCTAGATATTCTCTCAGATTATAATTTCATCGAAAACGTAGAGTTCTTGTTATTTCAGAGGGTTGAGGAGATTGAGAACTCCACTGTATCCCAAGCCGGAAATCCACCCGTACACCCGTTACTTATGTTCTAGGAAACTACAGAAATCGACGGTTCCGAGCAGACTCGGCTATTCTTGCAGTTCGCAATGCATGCGGTGAACCGGTGCTACGTTAAACTTGACCTGGAATACTGTCTGTATGAAGGAAGATCTCATGGAGGACTCTGAGGAGGAGATGGATGTCTTCAATGCCTATGGTATTCTGGATGTGTACACGAATCGACCTCTTCCGTTTGTAATTGGGACCGATGACTTTGAAAATGACTACTTTATCGGTGTTTCTAACTACAACGACGATTCCACGGAATTGGGATCAATTTGTATCATTTATTATTCATTTAGCTGATAAAAATGAGGTTAACTCCAACGCGTCAAGATCTCTGGTTGACATGTGGTTTTATGTTAGTCCCTATCTCTGGATAGTCTGATTGAGGATCTCATCGACGAGTCCAGGACAGGTTTCTGTTTTTAGTTGACGTTTAGAAAACGGAAAGCCACACAGATTAGCGGAAAAACACGGTAATTTTGATTTATCACGATAGCCTTCATGAATTCGATATTCAACGACGACATTTCCGATGACTTCTTTGAAGATGATTTCGACAAGGAAGAGATCCTTGAAAAAGTTTAACTTGGTTCCTGATTTTAGAAAAAACCAGTCAATTATAAGAATATCAAACATTTTTTAATTGCTCGCTTTTGCGAATTGATGCATTGTCACAAATCAATACCATGCGTGTCCATTCAAAATGGCCTCTTTCAAAATGGCCTCCATTCAAAATGGCCTCCATTCAAAATGGCCTCCAATTTAATTTTTTCAGGTTTTGGATATGTTCATCAATAAACATCACGAGATTTTAGCGAAACGACATCTTTAGGTAAAAAAGTCATCTTTTTTAAATCTTATAAAAATTGATTTTACCAAGGTCCTCGACATCTTTAGGTAAAAAAGTCATCTTTTTAAATCTTATAAAAATTGATTTTAAGAAGTCCTATGGGTAAGTGGAACATTTTACCAAGGTCCTCGACATCTTTAGGTAAAAAAGTCATCTTTTTTAAATCTTATAAAAATTGATTTTAAGGGTCCTATGGGTAAGTGGAACATTTTACCAAGGTCCTCGACATCTTTAGGTAAAAAAGTCATCTTTTTTAAATCTTATAAAAATTGATTTTAAGGGGTCCTATGGGTAAGTGGAACATTTTACCAAGGTCCTCGACATCTTTAGGTAAAAAAGTCATCTTTTTTAAATCTTATAAAAATTGATTTTAAGGGGTCCTATGGGTAAGTGGAACATTTTACCAAAGTCCTTCAAACCCTAATGATTTTAAAATACTAATTGACTTGGAATAAATTAATTATTTTTATTAAAACTAAATTTAATAAGTTATTGTCTCTTTTAATTTCTTTTATTATAATAAAACTTTTGAATAATTTAATTAATTAATTGATTCACTATTGCATGCCGTTTCTTGTTAACCAAAAGGGAAATAGAAGTTTAGAACATGATGGAAATCTTTATCATTTAAAATACAGGAAGGACATATCACATATTGGAGGTGCTCAGATCGTACTTGTCCTGGATCTGTAAAAACTATTCAATCCTGTGATGAAGTTTGGAGTCTGAAGCAACATAATCATCTTCCAAGGAGTGAATTTGTCAGAGAGCCTTAATACGGGAGGACATAAAGCAGATTTTCCTGTGATTTTAACTCCATTATATCAATATTTCTTGATCAATTATATCGCAAATCAAGAAAATGGATTAATTCCAAGATTTCCAATTAATTATTGGAATAATCTGGATAATCTATATGAGGACTTACCTCGGACAAATAACTCCATTGAAGGCTGGCACAACGTTTTTAGAAGTACATTTGGGTCACTAAACAAGACGCCAAGAAATTTTGTAAAGAAATTGATAAAAGAAGAAGGCATAATGATTAAATTCTTAAGATTACAAAATGGAGAAAAAATTCTTAGAAAAACTAAATATATCGCTTTATCTGAGAATATATTGAGATTTGTTCAAGAACAAATATTACTTAATATGGATCCGACAGACTATATATTCAATTTAGTAGAATATGTGTTCTATTAACATTTATAATCATTTTCCTTTTTTTCTTTTGAAAATAAATATTTCATTTTAAACTTATATAAAAATATTAAAAAGATGACTTTTTTACCTAAAGATGTCGAGGACCTTGGTAAAATGTTCCACTTACCCATAGGACCTGTTAAAATCAATTTTTATAAGATTTAAAAAGATGACTTTTTTACCTAAAGATGTCGAGGACCTTGGTAAAATGTTCCACTTACCCATAGGACCTGTAAAATCAATTTTTATAAGATTTAAAAAGATGACTTTTTTTACCTAAAGATGTCGAAGACCTTGGTAAAATGTTCCACTTACCCATAGGACCCGTTAAAATCAATTTTTATAAGATTTAAAAAGATGACTTTTTTTACCTAAAGATGTCGAGGACCTTGGTAAAATCAATTTTTATAAGATTTAAAAAGATGACTTTTTTACCTGAAGATGTCGAGGACCTTGGTAAAATATCTCGTGATGTCTATTGATGAACTTATCCAAAACCTGAGAAATTTAATTGGAGGCCATTTTGAATGGAGGCCATTTTGAAAGAGGCCATTTTGAATGGGAACCATACCATGTCTTTAAATATAATATATAACCATACTTTTTTTCCTTGCATGTTCAAGCTTATAATTAAGCTGTATTACAAAATCAATGAACGTCTCCGCGCAATAAGGAAAGGAATTGATTTCGTAATGTAAAAGGCCGTCAACAGAAATAGCAGCACAAATAGAGAAATTTTTCTCTCTTATGTTTCTAGTACATTTTTTCGGAGTAATTCCTTTTATAGATCTTCCAAATTTGGATCTCATCAAACAATTGACTCCCATTTCGTCTATAAAAATAAGCCGTTGATTATCAACTTCAATTATTTTTCTGGAAGATCTATATCTTTCTTCCATATTTATTGTAGAATTTCTCGCCATAGGTACAAATTGATTTTTTTAAAACTATATCCAAATGTCTCTAGTGTCCTATTTATCGTCGATTGAGAGACATTTTTTCTTTTCACATCAAATAAAGAATTTTGTAAATTCTTCAGCGTAAATGAAGCATCTTCTTCAATTTTTTTAGTCAAAAATAAGATGTCCGATGAATTAAGTTTTTTTTCGTCCACAATTATTTCTTGTTGAAGCAAAACTTCTTGTATTTTTGACGATAGAAACAACTGTCTGGTAGTTAATACATATGTCTTCGCATATTTTTGAATAAGCCAACCTACTTCATATTTATTTATAATAATAAGTTTTCGGTTATCCTCGGTTACAGTAGTATTTTTGTTTTGGTAACTATTCATTTAATTCATTTTGCGCTAAAATTTGTTTTTATAGGAACTTAATAATCCAATAAATATAAATAATGATCCCAAAAATATAAATAATAATCCCAAACATATAAATAATAATCCCATAAATAATTTACAAAGTTATTAAACATTTTGACAAAGTTATTAAACTTTATGACAAAGTTATTAAATTTTATGACAAAGTTATTAAATAAATAGGAAAACCCTGTATACATTTATTTATAATAAAATATAGTTAAAAATCATTTTAATGATTATTTATTTACTATTATTAAATTTTAATTTTTTTTAACCTAGTTCCCAGGGAAAATCACGGGAGTGAATCCAGCCACGCTCCGCTCCCGTGGTTGGCGGCTGACACGAAGCATGAATGACGATGCTTGTTGGCCTCAGACTCTTGCACGTCGAAGATATTCTTGGAGTAGATCTCATCCTAGTCTTGTTGCCTCGAACGATCATTTGGCATATCAAAACCAGTTTCACACCATTCGCGACGAGCTTCGTCAAAGACTTTTTTCCCAAGAAAGTCCAGTTGGAAGACGTAGGATATCTTGGACCAAAATACTTCCACTTGAGAGCGCCGACCTGAGACCCGTGCCTCCGAGACGTGTAGGAAGCTTGCATTGATTTATTTATTATAATGAAAAACAAAAAAATAAGAGAAACTTAATTATTTAATCACCGTCTTTAATTTTGGTAACAACTATTTCCAGAGGATTTACATCTGTTTTTGGATAAAATTTTAGACATGTCGGGCTCAGCTATTCGTGTAGTTCCGACTTTTATTAAAGCAAATAAATTTTCATCAGTGTTCCTTTTGTCCCATCCGACAAATACACAAGTATGTCACATTCGAAATGATAAGCTGTCAGTCCTGATAAGATTGTAGACGAAGCTTTTCAGTTTAACGAGTCTTAATCAAATGAAAAGAGTTATAGTGGACTTGGTTAGATGAATATTTTGTTAAGTATTAAAGTAAACATTAATTCCTTAGTGTAAGTCTAACATTCGATTCAAGAGGACTCTGAACGAAAGATAAAGTATTTGGTTTTATTGGTTTATCATTGATGAGTTCAAACTTGAATTTTTGAATCAAATAAGCCCATGTAGTCTTTATTTGAAGTTTTGCGTAAATTTCCCCAATACATCGATGAGTCCCATACCCAAAGGGAATATATACACATTTTCCTTCTTTATCCTCGTCAAAGTCAATAAATCTAATATTAAAATGAATAAACCTATCTGGGTTAAATTCCTCTTTGTTATGCCAAACATTTTTCAAATAATGATTCACAGAGGCAGACACACATACAATGTCTCCCGCAGGGATTTCATAGCCCAGGACATTCTGCAATGATATTTTTAGTACTGTTTTGGTTCTGCACATTCTCATCAAACAAGCAAACGGAGGTCTCAAGCGAAGAGTCTCCGACAAACATCGGTCCAGAAGATTCATTTCCTTTAAATTATCATAAGTAATTTCTTCAAAATTCTCTCCTCGAATTCTGATTTGTTCAGCATACAATTCATCCTTATATTTAGTCGTACATAAACTTGAATATTTTGATTTTCAGAAATGAATATTCCAAGCCAAGCAGCAATCGACGCTGATGTTCTTTTTCCGGCCACGAGCATTCCGATTATCATGCAAATCATTATATCGTCAGAGATTTTTGTTCCGTCTCTTAAATTACAACAGCATTTAACTTGTATCTAAAATCAAGAAAGATTTTGATCATATCCATCTTCCTTACCGAGAATTCCGTCTTTTGTTAATCACATCCAGAAACAGGTCAAACAACTTTTTTATGAGCCACATCTCGTTTTCTGTACAAGTTTTAATAGTAACCTTCTTATCTTCAGTGGAAACCACTCTGGAAGGATGTAAACTAACAGAGTGAATGAATTGTCAATATCCAGTAAATATTGCCTCATCTCGTCATTAACCAGGTCCCTTAATTTCTTCACCGAGGACAGCAAGGGAAGAGGTATTGATGAAGAGGTCATTGAAATTATCGAAGAGGTCTAAATTTTTAAAATTCTAAACTTATTGTTTCACTAGTTATCCTTAAAAAATAATTTTCGACTTCAAGTTTTATTTTCGGCACAAATATTTCAAGGTAGACTGGGGTGAACGTCGAAAGAGCAAGTTTCTTGTGCTGTCTGAAAATCTACAGATTCATTTCACTCCAAACGTGCTCTGGTGCGTCATAGATTGCCCCTTTTCCAAAAATTGGGGTAATTAATTTGGAATAAATTTCTTCAATGTTCATATCCGCATTGGAACTGCAGAAAAAAATTTGTGAAGCTTCACATCCCACAAGGAGAGTGAATGACTTGCCGCACATCGTGAAAGTCGAAACTGGACCATACAATTTTATATTAACTAACTAAACCTTTTCATAAACTGAAATTAAAAAATTTGACGTGTCGTTTACAAACGGCCATAGTGAACCAATGAATGGAATATTATGCGGAATCCTCGGGGGTGATTTCTTTATTAAACAAATATGTCAACATTGGTTTTTCTGGTGATTTTAAAATAGGCAAATATTAAACATCCTAATATAATAGTGATCAAATATAATAAAATTTCTTCACTACCCAGACATTTGATTTTTGTGTTTATTAATTTTTTTATTTTATTATTTAAAATTAATTTTTATTAAAAAAATTAATTAATTTTTATCAAAATCACCATCATTAAAAAAACTAGCAGTTAACAACTAACGGTTTTCTCAAATCGAGAACGCATTCTCCTGACGATCTGCAAGGAAATATATCAGTTGGTTATTCATGGATGATGAAATTTCAAAATGGAAGACGGGGAAAAAAGATTGAAAACCACTGTTTTAGAAGCATATTCGGTTCGGCTGTTGTTTATAAGCAGTGTTGGTTCTTAATTAAACTGATGACTTTCAATAGTGAAACAATTGTAGACGACTTAATTAATGAAAAAACTGAAGAGATTAATGTCCATATATGGGAAAATAGTATATTCTCTGATTAGGACGAAACCACGTGGAATAAATTTTTTGACGAAACCACGCGACAACAATTAGACTATTTATGAAAAACTTAACAAAGTCGGGAAAGATGAGAAGGATAAACTGGAAACGACATTAAGAATACGTTATTTCTCATACCTTTAAGATTCACAATTCTCCTTATGGTTAATATAAGTATTTTTGCTTCTTAGTTCTCTGGGCTGTTGCTTTATAGTCATTAAATCGTATTATGATAGGATAGTATAGAAAACGTCCTAATATACGCCGATAGCCATACTAGAAAAACAAAGGGAGATATCAGGAAAAGTATTGAATGATTAACACGTAAAAAGCATCGAATGAGTAAAATTGAATAACTAAAAAAACCAAATTCGCAAAATCTTATATAATTTGCAAATCTCGAAACGTGTGGCACAAACGAGACCTTAGTTAATATAACGTCCCTTGGTTCTGTGAAAGTGATAATGATATGAGGGGGTAGAACGTAGTAATCAATAACTTGACAAAGGTTGGAGAGGGAATTAAATCCCCATTAAGAGTTAGATAGATAAAAAGTTAGTCTTCTATTTTAAGTAAAAATCCTTGACAGAAATTTAGCGACGAATATTTTATTTATTTAATACCAAGAATCACCGACAAAATAAAAAAAGTGGGGGCCGTCAGGTGATCCCTGTCTCCTTAAGCAGTTGCATCATCCTTTCTCGGTGTTCCTCCCGAGAGCCGACAAACTTCCTGTATGGATGAATCACTTTTCGGAAATTTTGAGGTTTCAGCGGGGCTCCCGTTGTCCTCACGAGTTCCTCAAACGGGTTTGGCTTTAGTGGCAAAGAGAACCTTTGTATGACCCTCGTTGCAATCTTTTGGAAGGAGAATTTAAAAATATTAAATAAATAATAAAACATAAAACATTATTCTTTTTAAATTAATATTGCTTATTTAATGATCCCTGCCGACGTGGAATTTAAGGTTTATGGCTTTATTTACACTTAGCTTTTCAATTACATCAAAGACATTTCGAATGAAGTCGTTCAAGAATGTGATATTGTCATAAATAAAGTCAATCATCTCAATCAGCAGACACAAGTACATGAATATTAACGAAAGATGGTTGACGTGCAGTTATGCAACGCTGTTAATCAGCTAGATATTCTCTCAGATTATAATTTCATCGAAAACGTAGAGTTCTTGTTATTTCAGAGGGTTGAGGAGATTGAGAACTCCACTGTATCCCAAGCTGGAAATCCACCCGTACACTTGTTCCTTATGTTCTAGGAAACTACGGAAATCGACGGTTCCGAGCAGACTCGGCTATTCTTGCAGTTCGCAATGCATGCGGTGAACCGGTGCTACGTTAAACTTGACCTGAATACTGTCTGTATGAAGGAAGATCTCATGGAGGACTCTGAGGAGGAGATGGATGTCTTCAATGCCTATGGTATTCTGGATGTGTACACGAATCGACCTCTTCCGTTTGTAATTGGGACCGATGACTTTGAAAATGACTACTTTATCGGTGTTTCTAACTACAACGACGATTCCACGGAATTGGGATCAATTTGTATCATTTATTATTCATTTAGCTGATAAAAATGAGGTTAACTCAACGCGTCAAGATCTCTGGTTGACATGTGGTTTTATGTTAGTCCTATCTCTGGATAGTCTGATTGAGGATCTCATCGACGAGTCCAGGACAGGTTTCCGTTTTTAGTCGACGTTTAGAAAACGGAAAGCCTCACAGATTAGCGGAAAAACACGGTAATTTTGATTTATCACGATAGCCTTCATGAATTCGATATTCAACGACGACATTTCCGATGACCTCTTTGAAGATGATTTCGACAAGGAAGAGATCCTTGAAAAAGTTTAACTTGGTTCCTGATTTTAGAAAAAACCAGTCAATTATAAGAATATCTTTGACGAATCTGAAAACGACGACATCTTTTCCAAAGAGATGGTAATTTCTCCGGTCCCCAGAAGGCCCACTGAGATATCTATGGAGTCTGTTGTTTCTATGGAGAAGAAAAAACGGAATTTATTTTCCGAAAGTGATAGTGATGATAGCAATATTAAACCTCAGCCCAAAAAAGCCACTAACGACAGGGAAATAAAAATTATAAAACCAATGAATTATTGCAAAGGGATCAGATCCTCGTCTACCTCAAAAGTCATCTTTGTCTTTGAAGTCTTCAAAGGGAATCCTTAGGCAGAGGCCTTGGTGTTTAGTGATAAAGAGGACAGTGATGAAGTGTCCCTGCCAATGAAGCATCATATGTCTTCAAAGTCATCCTTGGCTTCTTCTTCGGATTCGAGACAAAGAAAGATTCAGATGATTAAAAATGACGCTATTTCAACTTTGGCTACAATAATGCAAGACTCCGTTAAAACTGTGGATTTTAAGGACAACAAGCAGTCTACGGTCGTCGATGATGATCAACTTAAAGAACACAACTTGAATTCTGTAAATAAGGATCAAATCCAAGAGATAACAAAATCAAAGATCACTTCCAAAACAATTTCTAAGAAGTCGTTGTTTGACAGTTCTGACGACGATGAATTGTTCACAAAGAACACAAGTAAACCGCTAATTATTGAAAAAATGGTTGCTAAGAAAGCTCCCCAATTTGTTGGTTCCAATGAGGAAGGATCTAAAGAAATTGTGAAACCTATTATACAGAATGTGATAGCACCTAAGAAATCTCTTTTTGATAGTTCTGATGATGAAGTTCCATTACTAAAACAAGCAAAGCATCCAAGTCAAATGTGGTTAAATCTGCTACCAAGGAGAATACACTTTTTGAGAGCTCTGAAGATGAATTTTTTACTAAAGCTAGCATTGAAAAACCACCCAACAAGGAAATGAAACATAAAATGGAAGAAACTTCTCTCACTAATCGAAATGAAAGTTCTGATGGTAAAATCCTATCTACCGGACAAACTGACAGTTCTGAAATCAAAATTTCTTCCTCCAGAAAAACAGACACTCCTGAGTCAAAATTCTCTTCCTCCAGAAAAACAGACAGTTCCTGAGGTCAAAATCTCTTCCTCCAGAAAACAGACAGTCCTGAGGTCAAAATCTCTTCCTCCAGAAAAACAGACAGTCCTGAGGTCAAAATCATTTCTTCCAGACAGACACACAGTCCTGAGACCAGAATTTCTGCATCCAAAGAAACCGAAGCTGCAGAATCAAGAACTAATTATGAAAAACCGGATATTAAGAAAGATACAGAAGAGACTTCCCTAACTAACAGAATCAAAGTGAATAAACCAGAAAATAAAAAACCAACTGTTAATAGAAAATCCCTTTTTGATAGTTCCGATGATGAATTGATCAATCAAAAAGCCGTCGATAAAAAAATGACTTCTAAAATGAATATAAATGTTTCAAAAATCGAGAAACCTTTTGATTCAAAAACAGTGGATAATAAAATGGATAAGCCAACAAATAAAGGTTTAAAAATTTCATCAAACAAAGATCACTTGGATACTACTTTATTTGATTCTTCTGATGATGACTTTTTTTCAAAAATCACAAAAAATCGTTCTCAGAAAGAACCAGTTAAAGTCGCGGTGGTACCTGAAACTACGACTTCTAAACATAATTTAAATACTGTTCGGGTTCCTTCTCCAGCTCTTTCAACTTCTAAGACTTCGGTGGAACAAAACAGCTTATCGACTGAGAAACACATGGAACCGAGTAATATTTTATTAACGGATTCTTATAAAACTGGTTCCAGGAATACCAGTCCATTAGTGAATGAGATAGATATACATGATACTGAGGATGTCTCCAAACCTAAAATGCACAATTTTTTTAAACAACAGTTTAAATTTACTGATATGACTTCTAATCCATTATTCATGAAGCAGAACGTTCTTAACGAGACACCACATGTAACACAATCAACTGAGCTGTCTAACAGTCAAACCGTGGAACACTTGGGGATTCGATCAACTGGGTATCCTGATATTCCAGTTCTGTATTATACTGGTGAGAATATGAGTTCAGTGACACCAGAGGAAATTAAAGAAATAGCAAGGCCACAAAGACGATGTGTCGGACCACGTGGTAGAGCTTTGCCTAGTAATCTACAATCAGTTTATTATTTTTTCATTTTAGTTTTTCGCAACTGAGAATTCTCCCAATGTTCTCAGTAAAAATGAGGGAAGAGAAGTCATACCTGAATTTAAAAATGAGGATAAAATATCATTCTCTGGACAACTTTCCTATCATTGGAGAGAATATGGTGGAAGAAAGTGATATTCCTATATCTCATGAATCTGAGATTACAATATCATCAAATATTGAACAATCCTCATCATTAAATAAGGAAGATTATTTATTGACTAAATCACCAAATAATGACTTGACTTGTGAACTTATTGAAGCAAGTGATGATTCGCTATTACCTCATAAAATAATAATGTCAGATGATTCACATATTGATGAAATATTCAAATAATGACTTAATAATTCCTGTTACATTCAGTGATGACGGAATAATACCTCCTGAAATTCAAAAGACATTCAGTAATGACGGAATAATACCTCCTGAAATTCAAAAGACATTCAGTAATGACGGAATAATACCTCCTGAAATTCAAAAGACATTCAGTAATGACGGAATAATACCTCCTGAAATTCAAAAGACATTCAGTAATGACGGAATAATACCTCCTGAAATTCAAAGACATTCAGTGATGACGGAATAATACCTCCTGAAATTCCAAAGACATTCAGTGATGACGGAATAATACCTCCTGAAATTCAAAAGACATTCAGTGATGACGGAATAATACCTCCTGAAATTCAAAAGACATTCAGTGATGACTCATTAATACCTACTGAAATTCCAGAGTCATTAAATACTGACTCATTTGTTTCTCTTAACCTAGAGGCATCTAATGGTGACCCATTAGTACATTTTAAAATGGGAGAGATATACGACAATGATTCTGTACCCCTAATGACTGAGGAATTTAATAATGAACTACAAATTCCTTCTGTAGTGGATGAATCTGAAGATGACATAGAACCACCACCGTATTTTATTGGTGATTACCAAACAACTGAGACAATAAACAATGATTTACATATTACTGATTATGATAATGTGTATGCTCAACAGCCACCACCACTACAAATTGATGACTCTATTAGAAGTAATTTTGAAGATTCCCAATTGATCATTAGTCCATCAGAAAATGACGATATTGATCCTTTGTCATTCAGGGTCACTCCACCAATGTGTGAAGAATCAGATTTTAAGGATACCCACTTAAATGATTTGTCTCTTTATGAAACGACTGAGTTTAAAGATGATGAGTTATCGTACTTTGATCGACCCCCTATGTGCCTTATTAATGATTCCCAAGATGAGGAGTGTTTCGCTAGTGAGTTTGACTTACTTCCACCCCTAGAAGTAACTGGATCGAGAAATAAAGAGGGTTTGCCATTTTTGGAAGAACCCTCGTTTTCTACTATCAAGGATTTCAACTTGGTAGAGGACGTGGATTTGACAACTCATGACTTGAATGTACCAAAATCTTTGTTTTTTGATGAAACTGAAGTAAATGATATGCCCCCTTTGCCTGATTTAAGTGGTGACAATGTGGAGGACGAAATTTTGTCTGTTAAAGAAGAGATTACGAGGGATGATATACTCAATTGCGAGGATTTTGATGAATTTTTTGATTTTGAGGTATCTAATGTCTACAAGAAGGACGAAAATGATATTGATTTCGACGTTTTCTTTGAAGTCTCAGAAGAATTATAATTTATTAACATATTTTATTTTTATGGGAATTTGATATTTTTGTTAGTTAACACGACCTCGCTAACAAGTAGGAGGCTTAGGGATTTCTTTAAGTCGACTGCTCATGGAGAATATTGTCTCTGTTTGTGGGGAACTCTTTCTTTTGTCAAAACCACTAAATACTTTGATTTGTAGTGGCAATGAGACTGGGACAAAGCTATCATTAGCATGTTTCTTTGATCGGGTGTTGAGAGACTGAATCTAACTGTAGGCCAAAGTCAGCTCATCGAAAGTCAAAGTAAATGTATAAACATAGCCAGAAGATCTGCTTAGTCAATGTAAGCAGGTCTTGCTTTCTTGACTACTGCAAAACGGGCCACCTTTTTTATGTCATTGTCCGCCTTCGATTTCTGCCCCACACGAGATATACCTGATAGACATTTGGAAACGTGCGTTACTTTCCTGTTAGCCAAGATGTCTTCAATTTGAAGATAATAATTTTTAATAGGGACACCAAAAGAATTTAGTACTCATTTTCAAATAGAAAAGAAAGCGATGGCTAACAATAACTACCAAAAGCGGACAGTTCCAGAAATCATTAGTTTTAAAGAGGGTCGCCTACTCGTGAAGAAAACTGAAAACTGCATGATGCAATACAAGTATTATAAACTACTGAAAAGGTTAGAAACTAAAGAGAAGTACGAAGGGCTCCTGGACTGATTCACGTTCCGTTCTTTAGTTGTCAAGACAACTAGGGCAAAGTCACTTTCTTTTCTAAAGAGACTGTGACGTCTGACTACACTTAACAAATTCAAAATGCTAAACCAAACACACAACCATCAAAGGCCGAAACTATAAAATTGATAAAGCAAACGAGACAAGTCAGTATAATCTATCATTCGAAAACCCCCCACAGTACATGCAAACCATGAAAGCAATGAGTCCCCCAATGGAACAAATCACAATCAAAGCAATCGAAAATCCCCGTTTAATCTTAGCTTTACTATCAATCCCAAGATTTTCTTCCATCACCATCAACATTACCGTTATTATCAACACGTGGAGTATCCATTAAGATGTCGTCACTAAATCGATGATCCTACAATCAAACCACCACCAACCTCCTCATCCAAACTAAGAACACGTAACGAGATGAGCTCGTGGTTATCTAAAGTACCACCATCCACTACCAGTCAAATCCCCGGTGGCAGCGGTAACTCCAAAGTAGAGTCCCCCAGGCAAATGTACCCCAGGGATAGAAAAACACTCTTCATAGCCTACGTGGGAATAATGACTGGACTTGGGGTTTTTGATGTAAACCTAGCAAATAATTTAAGTAGAATAACCGATAAAACATTCTTGTCGTATATAATAAGGGCTCTTGTGGGTGTCTGATCGTTCCGGACATTTTTGGAACATCCAGCGAGTGCAGTGGAGATTCCGTCCGTTGAGTGGTCGTACGGTACAGTCATGTTGTCCACGGAAGTCGAAATATATGGATACTCCAGCTGACATTAGTCATAGGGATACAGAACTCTCCTGGTGGTTGTTAAAGGTGTCGAAAAATACACCCATGCCGTAGAAGAGATTTTGATTTCCAAGGGCAGTCCCTGATTTCATGGTGTCACGTGTGTACCAAAATGCCATTCCGTCCCCAAAGAGGCTCTCACTGCTGTATATTTTGAACTCCAACTCCACGGCCCAGTATTTTCCGTAATATGGCTAAAAGTGATTACTTGATGGTACATTAATGGACCAGATTCCTCCCGTCTGTGACTTCTGGTCGTTTGTGAGAACAATTTTGTTGTTTAAGATGATGGAACTCCCAACAAGATCCCAAGTGTAGTAAACCCCATGTGCTTTGGTTATTAGAACGCATACAATCGTAAGGATATGATATCGCAAAGTAGAGATCATCGTCGTCTTGTAGTCTGTCCCATATGTCTGAGATGGAATTAGTCTTTGAATTCAGACAGTTAAAGAATAATGCAAAGAATATCAATTTACAAGACATTACAATGAGAATAACCTATTTATTACGATTTTATGAATTTAAATTTAATAATAAATTTGTTAAAATTTTTTAAAATAATTTGTTGGTCTACAGCCATGCGGTGGGGTCGCTATCAGTTTTGAAAAAGGGCACTCCGATTATGTTCGTCTGCAGAAATTTGAAAAGGCAATTTCGGAAGACGGTGGGATCGCTGGTGTACCATTAGTGGATAGTCCAAGAGTTACTAGAAGCTGTGATCATTTAATTAGTTGGCTTTGACACGAATTTTGGATACTCGGATGCACATAGCTTCTTGATCCATGAATTTTTTCTGATACACAATGGTTCTACGTTTGAATTAGGTTATGTCAAGGAATGGGGCGTGCAAGTAAGAGACTCAGATGAATATCTGGTTAAGCTGGTTTCCGGTCAATTCAATATCGTGATATTCAGGAAAGTCATTTTCTCAATGATTAAATAGTGCTTAACCACCATATTAATGAAATTTGAAATTAACCTCCTTCCTGTATATCAGGGGTTATTAATAATTTGAAAATAAAATATTTGAGTCTTTAATGCTGTTGTTTTATTTGCCTCTATCTTCAGCCTTATCAAGTTTGTTTAACTCATGCACATCAATCAGTCTCGGGAATGTTTACTCGTCATTTGATTCTAAATCGTTAACATATGTTAAGTTGGGAAAAGATTCTCCATTGTCATTAAAAGACATGCTTTTTAAGCTTTCGTGGTAGATTTATACAAAACCTAGGAAAATTTTAGTACTCAAAATCTAAGGAAAATTGGGAATCATTATCAGTTAAATTTAAAGGTGATTTTAAGCATCTCCCGTAAAACACTATTTAATAACAGCCTTCAGTAGGCTAGTTGTTTGTGGAGGATCGGATCAATGGTTTCAGGAGGAGATCAAAGGTCCAGGACACATACATAAAGCTGGGAGAATGAAGATTAAAAAGCTGGGAGAAACGTTCCGAAAAAGATTAATAATAAAAAAAAGGAGGAAGGGTCCAGGTGTGGAGTCCAAGCCTTATGGTAGGACTCAGATGTAATACCCTCCAGAAATCTCTTAACTCTTTTGTCAATAAATCGTTGTTGTTGTTAGGCTAGTTGTTTGCAATTACAAATTTACAGCATAAAAGCAACGTAGTAGTTAAAAAGTTTTTACTGCCATCTTTTAACTGAGAAAAAACTTAAACAGATGAATTATTATTAATAAGCCAAAAATCACAAGGTAAACTAATTAAAAGAAAAGCCCATCAGGTGATCCCGACTTCTCTCAGTGACAATCTCATCTTTTTCCGGTGTTGCTCTCGGGAACCGACACATTTTCGATAACACCGTTCTTCTGGCGGTTTTCTATTTTGGGTGAATATGCCGCCTGACTTCCTCACAAGGAGCCCCAAATGAGGTTGCCGTATTGGTAGTTGTGTGATTAAAGAGATTGTTTTTGTCATAGTGGATTGAACTGAGTTGTTCCGGCAAGTTTGTTCCCCAAGCGTTCCCCAATTTATTAACTATAGAGTTAGGGAGTTTTCTAGAGGGTTCCATAACTCAAGTTGCACATCTAGAGTTAAGGAGCACATCTATAACTTATAGTTTGCTCGATGAATTGAGTGTACAACTTGGATAGTCACCGTTTTAAGGATCCTTTAAATTGAGATGATTCACATGATGACATAATTAAATAAATATCATTAGTTTTTTGTTAATATTTAAATTAATTTTATTTAAATCACAATTAAATAATGATTTTAGGAAATTCTGTAACTACTTTGTTGTCTTTTAAAACTAATAAATCTGAGAATATTTACATAAATGACGAGCTGTGTGAGGTTAACCTATTTCACGGCATTCCTCTCCAAATCTTGTATTTCTATGACTTATAAGTAGAGATAACCTTATTGCCAACCTAACAGAGCAATTGATATATATAAGTGCTAATCAAGTATTGATTTGGTTTCATTAAAGCCCAATCACCCCTTAGTCAATGCAATTTATGATTTAATCCCCCTGTACCACAAAAGGGCTACTTTTATGAGAGAAACAGGTTCTAAATCACCTAAGTTCAGATCTCACATGCAAATTAAGTCGATTCAAAGAGTCCGAGGAAATGAGTTTTTTGCCGATAAATTTTCACCTCCAAAGATTTTCCTACCTGGGGGAGTTGGGAAGTATGATTAAACCTATAAAAAGGCGGATCTCATGATATATTCACAATGGGTAGTCTTTCAACTCACGGAGCCGACAAACTCCGGCTGACAAAAGTTCTGGAAAGTTTTGACTTAAATTTTATTGAATTCGTGATTTTCAATCAGAAAATACATTTCATATACAAAAAATTGATTAATGAGGAGCTTTCACATCTTCCAGATTTGGTCGCCATTGGAATCACTCTTAGATGCACGTGTTCATTGATATTTTAGATCATATGGAGCGAAATGATATTTTGATCAAATTTACCAACATTTGTGGGGACCAATCAACGATCTATTACACTATTCTTAGTGGAGAGGGGGTACCTCATGATATGTCAAAGTCAGACTTTATCTTCCGTTTTGTGAGTTATCTTGGGTCATCTGTAGTCGTACATTCACAAACTTTGCGAGAACATTATCCCATTCGAAGATTCTGGTGAATTTTATGATTTTCTTCTGAAATTTGTTCCCGTCATCCAACGAATCAATTTAGAGATTAAAACCAGAGTTTTCATTTAAATAAACAGTTTTTCCCAGATTCAGCATTATATGTTAAACTACACACGTGGGGTATTTTCGTTGTTGAGCCAATCAGTTTGAATGTGGGTTTATCGTAGATTAGCACATTGGCGACTGTGCTACAACATCATTTGTCACAGAATTATCAAAGGCCTGAACTTCTCCTGCAACTGAAGAAGGGGACCGTGCTTGTTGGATTTGAATCGTTGCTCACATGCTACGGCAACGAATTCATAAATCTTGATGACACCCATGTTGCCCTCAACATGTCGACATATGCCCAATATCGTGCTGTGAAGGATTCGAGTGAACTGCTCAGTTGTCCTCATGTTGAGTTTGTGGGGTTCTGTTTGAATAATTCGATAGATTTTGGAAAGTTTGCATTCCAGTTTCGACCACGTGCTATGATGTGTTTGGTCGAGTGTGTGGGAGAGAATGGGGATGGCTATATACCCCTCAAACCCACGTGGGTATTATTCTCGATGGGAATTAATCAGGACCGGATTAAAAGCAAGCTGTAGATTGTGGTCTTCATCTTAGATCCAATGACGGTGTCCTCCAAAGTCAAATAAATGCTGCTTCTTTGTCAAGACTTGTTTCTTTCACGTCCCTGTTATTTGAAGAGGATTACGGCGATGGTGGTGTTTTCATGGAATCGGTGAATAATTCACTGAAATTGCTAACCTCTAAATTTGACCGTGACAAATGGGATACATCCCTACTGCAGACTTATTCGCAGGTGTTTATGGTTGTTTATGCAGCTGGTTAACTGTTTGTGTGGTGCACGTGTCACCTTCTGTAAAAGTGGGAAGGACCGGACTGCAATGTCAGTGACTTTGGAAGGAGCCTGGTTTGCGAAGAAGCTTTGGAACTTGAATGATGAATATTTAGACAAATTTTGAATGGCCTGAGAAAGTATTATTTAATGAGAGGTAAGAAATGGGACCAGACTGTCAAATTGTCTTAAAAACCAGGGAATTGGAAAATATAGTTTTTCCTTTTTACAGCTAATGTTCTTTCCTGATTTGTACAGACCCCCTGGAGGAACATTTACTCCACATATTTCTTGAATTTGCTGTTGTATTTAAATAATTCAAAACTCATTTTACTTTAAGTTCTCTAAAGGGCCTGCAGAAGTTGAACGCTGTACGCGCGCTTTTCCAGAGGACTCCTTTGAATTTGGATCCTTCTGTTGCAACACTCTACCGGCAAAGTATCTACCCGATTGTGGAGTATGCCTCTGTTGCACAAAGATTCGCGTTATCAGAGACTACACTCGACAGACTCAATTCAATATAAAAAAACTATTCATATGATGGGCCCTCATTCTGGATCAATGGCTAATCCCCTACTCATGGAAACTACCACCCATAGTTGTGGATCCGGATTTCTTCGGGCCTGTAAGGAGGGTGGAAACCCACTTAGCCTATCCTTTTCCAAAGAAAAGAAAGTGGATTGGTCAAGAGGTTCCCCTCCCCAATTGGATTCCTCTGCAGAGATGAAAGAAGGCTCTTTCGCACTGTAGTGGGAACAATGGGATACCACAACGTTGAATGGCTCGTTTGATTATAGAAACTGAGATTACCTAACTGGCTGACGTTCTTTCTTTCTTGGTGATCCCGGTGTTCTAAATATATTAATAAAGGGCATACAAATTAACGGAACGATGGACTTCTGGAAAGGACTCCTTTCCAACAGCTCTGGAATCCTTAAAAATCGAGGGACATGTCCGTTCAATTATGAATATCATTGATCTACAAAATTATATTCGATATTTATATTTATCCCAACTAGAACTACGAATCTTTAAGTTCCTAAGTTTCTCCCTGACCAAATCCACTGAAGATTACTATTATGAAATCTCTTCCGTCTATCAATGAAGACATTTCCGCGACGGTAGGACGTGTGATGAAAATAGAAGAGGGCGATCCCACTTTTCCATCACAAAAAACATAAAATTTTCCTTTGCTTTGCTAATAGGAAGGTAAATTATCGTTTCCTTGGAGAAATGATTAATTCAGAGTTTTCTTCAAGAGAAGACAAGTTTCATCGTAGTTAAAAATATTTTCCTTCCCGTATTGGACAATTTTTTCATTAGTGATACAAGGTCATCTTCCATCGCGAAAACATGCATTTTTGTCACCTGTAAGGACTTCAACTCGTGTATTTATTAAAGTTTTCTAACCACCCATTTGATGCCTTAAAAGTCTCTATGTGCAATGTTTGAACCTAAAGTCAATGTGGAGATTATCACTAAGACTTATTCGAGCTATTGTATAATGCTCATTCTGAAATTTTGTGCCAAGAATCTGTGAGAATAGACTTTTCGATATGAAAAGAGCTATTTCAAATTTGTATTGCTATTTTAGGCTCATTTGGCATAGTGGTTAGGCGTCGGGCAAAGTGACTTAGGTTACGGGTTCGATTCTCGCTGCTGTTCACCTGGTGGAAGGTTCCACGCATCTACGATGCTATAGGGCTTGACGAGTGACGCCGTCATCAGTGGACTCTCACTGCGGAACTGGATTGTCTAGAAAGGACCCACACACAAGAAATAGAAAATAGAAGTGAATATCATTCCTCTTCTTTCAGATATTGCTCTTGATTTTGAAAAGTCCATGCTCTCTTGATTAATCATCTTGACATTGGAAAGTTTCCCATGGCTTCTTTGAATAGCAGTAGACTGAGGATTTATTCCCGGGAACTCCTCTCCCAGTCTTCTTCCAAATATGTTTTTTGAAGTGTCTGCTAGAGCACGTCATTGGTTTAAAGTTTAAACCATACTCTCATGCTTGGGCATCATGACGCTTGAAAATTTGCCATAACAATATTGAATATCAGTAAATTGAGGGTTGATTCCCGGGGAACCCTCTTTCCAGTATGATATTTAAACTGTAAAAATAAATTCAGACTTCCAAATTTCGCATATACTAAGGTTCTTTAGTTTATCATTCACTTACATGTGTAAGAACCAAATAATGCATAATCTCCCTAACCAATGGTTATTAGTAGGGCGGAAATTGTCATATTTTAATGTGAAATTGTCCTAAAATAGGACATAATTATTTTTTTTAATTTTGTTAATTTTTTTTTTCATTTCTGTTTAAACTACACGTTATAAATTGATTTTGTTGTGTATTAGAAGTCTTAATTAATGAGGTTTGTATTATTTTCTCAATTATTATAAAACCATTAGATCTCAGAGGCAAAAATGGGAAACGAATTTCAAAAGCAATCCAAAAAATTATGCATATTTACAAGAAAACCTAAAGGAGATTTATTTTGCTAAAAATGCTCTAAAATAGTACAATCATCTTAACAGCACTACATCGATCAACATTTTAATGGAAAAAAAACATCAGACTGAATGTCAAAAAAGTATAGAGATCTTTCAAATTTTTATATAAATAATTCTATTTAATTTTTTAGAAGAAAATAATTTATTACTAAACAAGAAAATCAAAATAATCCAGCTGATAGAATGGAATAGTTGTTTCTCATGATCCAGAGAAATCCTTTGGAACAACCATTCGGTTTCCCGACGCTCATTGCTAACTTTCGAAATCATTGACTCAAGCAATCTTATAAAGAAACCCTCTTGGGGCCGAAGACTTCACTCGTTTCGACAACAATGGGCTGAACATGTAATCAATGGAGAGGCTGTCGTATTTTTTATTTTGAAATTCTCAAAAGTCCGAACAGCCTACCCAGCATTCAACGTGGAACCAGCAAGTCTCGACTGGGAAAAGGCCCCATCCCAAATCAAGCATTTCCCTCGAGAGAAGGGAAAGACAGCTACCCCGTCTGGGTGCTTTCCATCTCCACGATCCAGTCGTTTCAAAAGAGCACTTCACAACCCCGTTGATCGCTATATGCCTTGGAACCTTTGCCGTGACGTAGGAGAGTGGGTGAAGTCCTTTGCAGTCTACAACAGATCCACAACGGCATGGATGAGACTGGCACAGGTCGATCACAAGACGAATAGAAATCCCACTCCGGAGGGCGTCCTGTTCCAGAAAGGAACCAATTGACGATGATGGGAACTCGTTCAGCCAAACACCGATGTGACCCCTCTCTACCGACGTACGATATCCTCTGTCCTTTTTGCAACCTCTACGTGTTGACAACAAATAACCTATTTGAATTTCATGTATTGGCACAACGTTCGTCTTCAATGAAAAATAAAAAAATAATTTAATTTTCCTATTTTTTTTCAAAATGTCCTAATTGTTAAAATGTCCTAAAAATTGTCCTATTATTTTCCCCTAGTTATTAGTCATATTTCGATGAAAAACCACTTTGTTACCATAGTTACCGAATTAATATTTATAATCAACCTTGTTAATGAGTATTCATTTTCACATAATTAGTTGACGTAACTAAGAATAATGAGGAATTATATTAACATTCCTTTGATTATTGGTAATCTTAGATGTAATTGCATAACTCGTAGGTCAAATTGAATTGAGAGCCTCTCTATGAGGATATTATGTAGGATCCATTATTCAATTTTATGTATTCCCTTCTGTTTATTTACATTTTCGACTAAAATCATTGTGCTTGGATATAAAACCGCAGAAAGCGATTTAGAACTTGATTAGGCTATTATGAATATAGCAATTTCGATAAACTCTGAATTTCGATAACAAAATATTAACAAAACTCACATCGCATGCTCAATGCCTGCAGACCATAATAAAGCCCTTTGACTTTGATTGACATTCGTTTTCTTAAACTTGTCACTGTTATAAACTAAGCACATTACACGTCATAAACAGATACAACACACTATTCCAATCAACTTTGATACACTAATCTGTTAGCTTATGATTTATAATCACACCAGGATAGGCTAGCACGAGTCGAAATTCTCAATGAAAATATGCAACCTTAAAAGGACAATTCGTTTTTAGCCCGTTCCAGTCGAAACCTCGAAGAACATAGGACCAATTGTTTCCTTATTACGCACCATCGGATCGTTGATAGTAAAAAGACAACCGAAAAGAGGGATGGCGAAAGCATTTCCGTAAAAAAACGTAAGAGCAAATGTTCTGAATGGCGAAAGTTGCTTACTAATGTCATTTTGATACAATGACAAGTTTTTGACTTTATAAATATTCATAGTATTCTGGTCTTGTCTCATAATCTACTTAAGGAGAGATTTAATCCCGCATATTTTCATATATTGAAAATTCAATACTAGGGAGATCAAACAGACCATATAATGTAGACTATAAAGATCAGTCCATCTATTGAACCAGGTTTCATGCCAGTAGTTATAATAACCACACAAACAACCAAATAAACCAATGATAATTTAAAAAGCTCAATATTATTGATGAACAGATAGCTTTATAGCTGACTGAGACTTCTTCCGATCCTTCTCCTTCTTTAATTTGAACCTACAAATCCCCCAAACCACATACGAAGAGAATGATGGATACTGTTTAATCATTGCAGCCATCTCATTCTCAAAATCAGTCTTCAAACCCTCCAATTTTTGTCTTCTATTCGCATTCTCTTTTTGGTAAACTTGAATTTTGACTTCATACTGAAAATATAACCCCCAGTCCAACCGCATTCTGGCTTCCCTCTAACAGGGCCTTCTTCTGGGAGATCTTTGACCGGAATAACTCGTCCATCTTCTGCTCAGCCTCCCGTATTTTTTCTTCCATGGAAATTCGCTCATTCTCCAACAAACTGATGGGGTTACTTAATGCTCCCGAGTCCTGTTTATAGCCTATCCTCGAGGTCCTGTACCTCTTATAGGTCACAGAATCTGTATAATGGATCAGCTCAGGTAGACCCACACTACAATTCACTCAATCACTACCACAACAGCAAATACCGCAAAGCATGCAGATCAGAGTGCTTTAGATTGTCAACTAAATGTTACTTCAAACTACTCACTTTCAACTACCCCCCAATCGTAACTCCTTCCACGAATACTCCGGTCCTCCATCTTGCAAATTTCTTCACTAGCCACCACAGCGAAGGGTACCCTTTTCTGAGGATAAAGACTAAACTTACAGCCATGTCCTCAGTCATCAAACTTGCCTTATCACTGGCGTGCATATCCAGGGAGCGGAAGTCGAAAATCTGAATCGTCTCAGTCAAGAATTGGTCCATAAGGTCGGCTTTGAGTGACCGGATTTCCTCAGAGGTGAAGCAGTCACCCTTCGTAATCACGGGGACTATTGCCACGTGCTCCATAATCGTCTTCAATGTGCAGAGGTCGATTTGTCGGAGTTTTGAGCGGATCAGATACAGACAACAGTGGATCCGACAGTCGTCAAGAACACATGGTCGGTTCAGTGCGCTCTCAGCATTGAAATACTCTTCAAATCGGTCGGTTATGCATTTTTCGATGATGGACCAACTAAGAATCCATAGAAAAAACAAAAAACCAGTCTGAGTTGTCTATGAGGTTACCGAAGTCACGGACACGGAAAATACGGAGATGGAGTTTCACGTCGTTCTCAGTAAGGACGACCTCGGTGACGTTAATCTATGGAAATAACATATGAATGGGGGACTGATATTTTCTTAGCGTTTGGAAGATCGTGAGTTTGCTTTTGCATGATTTTGGCGTTAAAGAGAGAGTTGATTAATGTGGTACAACCAATGCCCGATTCACCTGGAATTATTGTGAGAGATACCGACTACAAGGATGTTGAACTGGATACCCTTCTCAGTTATCTTCTTATGTAACTGATTTGGAAGATTTCCGAATCCAATGTAACTTTTTTGACACCCGGTAGGACAGGAATCACCTCCATTCTCTTTGTTCTTCATAAAAGGTTCGTTTGTATTATCTTCAAATGGTTTTACCCTTTAAAATTATGATGATGTTTTATTTTAACAACAATAATAATACACACATAGCAAACAAACAAACGCGGTTACAGAGAATATTTTATTGTTAATTTAAAATGATGTTTTAATTAAAAATTTACTTTATTTAATTAACAAAAAATTAATATTTTAACAATTTATTTATTAACCCCGGATACATCGAGAAAGAAGTTAAAGTAAACAAATTTAATTTAATTAAAACGTGGTCTCATGTGGTCTACCATTTATGAAAGTTCTGGAGGCGCTCAGGGTGCACTTAATGCACCGCGGAAAAGGAACATTAACTACCTCCCATCCGAAGAAGGACTCTTCGGAAGACGGCCTCTATCTTTTCTTAAACCTCATCGGCTGAATGGGTTTCTGATAATTCTCGCTGGTGACATTGAACTTAATACGGGCCCCCACTCTCAATTCTGCAGATAAACATCAACGGAATCAAAAGCAAAATTCTCAAACTACGGTCTTTCATTAATGAACAGATCATTGACCTGATTTTACTTCAAGAAAGCTGACTTCCTCCATCATTATTTCTTTTCGTCTATCCGCCTTTTTCAGTATCCATGATTTTGCGCCGTATAGAAAAACCTGGAACACGATAGCATTAACCAGTCTGCATTTGGTCTTTAAGCAAATATCTTTGCTTTCCCAAATTCTATTCATTCTCTGGAAGGTGTCTCGTCCCATGGCAATTCGCCTCTTGATTTCCAAGCCTCCGTCACCATTCCGATTAATTAGACATCCCAGAAAGACAACATTATTGCAACTCTCTATTTTGTCATTCCCAATTTTTAGTTCCATTATTCCATTATTAGCAGTAGTCATAATTTTGGTCTTCTTGATATTTAGCAATAAACCAAAGACGGCGCTCTCTTCTCTGAATCTAGAATCAACTCCCTGAGGCCATCCTCTGTTTTAGCCAGTAAGGTTGTATCGTCAGCATAGCGCAAATTATTGATGTTCCTGCTCCCAATTTTAATTCCGTTATTTGATGCAGTATCTAATTTAGTCATTATCATTTTTGCATAAATATTGAATATGATGGGAGATAATAAGCATAAATATTGAATAGGATGGAGATTTTCTACTTACGTGGCCAAATACCAGTTTCCCAAATTTTTTGACATAGACTGGTGATAGCTGTCACCGGTATAGCCTTCAACAATTCGCTTGAGATGTTGTCAATCCCCCGTGCCTTGTTCCCCGTTAATTGCCGTGTAGCCCACACAGCATTCATCCTCAAGGATTTTATGCCCCTCACCCAACGTTGCTTCATCAACACATATGGGTGGGCACACAGTTTCTGAATATAGCCGTTCCGTATATTCTCTCCAACGATTTCGGATATTCTGTTGGCTTAGCAATTCTACACCATCCTTGTCCTTGATTTTGCCCATCATTTTCGTAAAGGGGGTTCGTAATCTTTTTAGTTGTTAATACGCATTCCTAGTGTGACCTCTCCTAAAGTCATGTTCCATTTTTTGCAGTGTAACCTCCAGTAGTCTTCTTTATTCTTCCTGGCTGCCTTTTTGAATTCAGAGTTAAGTTTTCTTATCTCGTCTATATTCCCAGAGACTTTAGCAGCTTTACGAGCCTCAGCAATGTTTAGGGTGTTGGTAGAGAGCCACTCAGAGCACTTGGCCGGCGTTTTGTATTTGACATGTTTTATTGCAGCGTTCCTGATAACCAACTGCATATCATTCCATAATTCATCAGGCATCCTTCCGTTCAAATCCAGTAATCCAATATTGTGCTTAACTTCCATTGCGTATTCTGGTGGTATGTTTGAGACATCGAATTTCTTTACTCGGGGGTATTCCAAGTGTTACTGAATTTCGTCCTAATTTTTGCAACAAGTAGCTGATGATCTGTTCCACAGTCTGCCCCTGGATATGTTTTGACGGCTGTTATAGAGCTTTTCCAGCGTTTGGCGCACAAAATATAATCAATCTGGTTCCTAGACATTCCATTTGGCGACGTCCAAGTGTATAATCGTCGTTTGTGCTGTTTGAACCATGTGTTAGTTATCTGAAATCCATTTTCCTGACAGAATTGGACCAGTCGATCCCCAGCATCATTTCTTTTCCCCAAACCAAAACTTCCCACAATATCCGTATGTGGCATACACCCAACTTTTGAATTGAAATCCCCCATTATGTAGGTTATGTCCTTTTTGGGTATTAGTTTTAGTGCCTCTTGAAATTCATAATAAAATTGGTCAATTTCGTCATCCTTGGCAATAGATGTTGGGGCATACACTTGCATGACCGTAATATTCAATGGTCGTCCACGGACGTGGATTAGTATTATCCGATCATTAAATATTCTATGACTTTCAATAGCACGTGCAATTTTCTTTGAAGCAATGAAGGCCACTCCGTTTCTCTTCGCATTAATGTTACCAGAATAATATATGACGAAATCATCAGAACGAAAAAAACCATTGTCAATCCAATGAAGTTCGCTTACTCCAAGCAGGTCAATACCAAGCCTTCTCATTTCTCTTTTACGACTTCTAGTTTCCTTTCGTTTAAGCCTCTTACGTTCCATGTTGCGAAATTGTGAGATTCTGTGTGACGAAGACTCGAGATTTGATGTTTTGCAGTAACGTTGCTTCCAAATAGATCGTAGGAGAGTTTGTTCATAAGATTTTCTTGGCATTTAAATACAGGGTAGGTAGCCAGGTCTTTCCCCATCAACAGCTCTTATATTGGAATAAGTTTTAGAGAATGTATAAACACCACAACAACACGTTGCAACAACACGTGATTTCCTTATTACGTCTTTATTTACCTCAGACAAACGACTTGGACAAATGACAGTGGACATATTTATCAACCAGACAAAAATTCCTTTCACGAAGAAACTGAAAATCTTGGAGATCACCTTCGACACACACATGTCCCTTTCATCTCACGTCGACGATGTCTCTGGAAGCTGCTCAAGAAAGCTAGGGATTATCAAAACTTTTTTTGGTGATATTAAAACCCTTTTCTCAGCTTTGAATTTGTTGTACAAACAATTCATTGAGACATCTGTCAGCTATGTCTGTACGTCATGGGGAATCAATCTGTCCTGGACGAACAAACGAAGAATCCGGGACACTCAGGCCTTAACAGCTTATACTATTAGTAATCTCGGGAAACTAGAAAAACTAATACCTTCATCACTTGAAGACCTTATCCGATAATTGGATAGGAATTTGCTACCCTGTGCAGGCGGTGCAACTCTCAACAATACACATCTACGACGTGTCTTATGAGAAGGGTATACATCACTCTTCTCTAATTTCTATTACCTAAAGCACCCCGCCCGGAGAGATGTTGGGTGGATCCCAGAAGGTGCACGAGAAGAAGATGAGAAATCTGATTGAGGCCTTCGAGATCAATTAATTTAGTAATTCAATTAACTATTGGTGTTCTTGGATTAATACTATGATAATTGGACTGTTTTCTCTATCAGATTCTCTCTTGATATGCGCGGACCAACACTGATTTTTGGAATATTTACCCTGACCGAGAGATTCTCTCTGGCTTAGATTCCACGTTTGTAGTTACGAAGGGGTATTTCCTATACAAGATGTTGCTAAAAAAGACACACAATGGTACTTAATGTTACTTGTAAGGCAAAATGGTTTTTCGAAGAACTTCCGAAAGCAATGTTGGGAGTTGGTATTATTTTTTATTTTATTGAACCAAAAAACCACCGTCATAACCAAAATAAACAAATTCAGGTGATCCCAGCCTCCCTTAGCAGTCTCCGCATCTTTTCTCGGTGTTCCGACTGCGTTCCTGGCGACGGAGTCCGCATACCCGATCCTTCGGAAGGCACTGTTCCAGTCGCCTCTATCATGTTTTCTAAGTTTCTTGGCAGGATTTCCACTCGAAGAAACTGAAAATCTTGGGGATCACCTTCGACACACACATGTCCGTTTGATCTCACGTCGACGCTGTCTCTGGAAGCTGCTCAAAAAAGCTAGGTATAATCAAATCTTTTTTTGGTGGTATTAAAACCCCTTTCCCAGCTTTGAAATTGTTGTACAAACAATTCATTGAGACATCTGTGTCAGCTATGTCTGTACGTCATGGGGAATCAATCTGTCCTGGACGAACAAACGAAAAATCCGGGACACTCAGGCCTTAACAGCTACTACTATTAGTAATTTCGGGAAGGATTTGCTACCCTGTGCAGGCAGTGCAACTCTTAACAGTACACAGCCACGTGGTTTCTTATAAGAAGTGTATACATCACCCCTCTCCAATTCCTATTCCCGAAACCACCCCGCCCAGAGTTGTGTTAAATCCCAGAAGGCGCACGAATTATGATTGAGACCTTCGAGATCACTTAATTAAATTAACTATTGGTGTTCTTGAATCAATTATTATTATTTATTAACCCCGGATACACCGAGAAAGAAGTTAAAGTAACCAACTAATTAAGTGCATCCAGTTTCCACTTCTACAGAAACAGAGTCCATCCGGAATCAGCATAAAGGGTAAGACGTCCATTACATGCAGTTGTGGAAACCCCTCCAGTGGAGTGGGGAAGAGCAAATGATCCTTTTTCATGCCGGCCTGGCACTGGGCGTCACCTAGACAGGTGGATCACATGACGCCACTCTATTAGGAAGAGAGAGGAGGAACAGACAAGCAAACAGAAAATTTAAACCAATCAATAATAATACAAATGATGACCCAATTCCCATAAATGATGTCCAAGTTATATATATTATAATAATAAATAATTTAGGGAAAAAGTATTTTATTCAATTAATCAATTATTAATTCCATTTACCCTTTCCCAAAAACTGTTGTACTTTTTTATCTTTCTTTTTTCGGCCTACTGTCTTGTAAAGATCACCGAAAGTAGGATCCTCGAGTCCACAGCTTTCGATCTTTTGTATACACCTGTTCAAACTCTTTTTACTGATCAAAGTGATCTCAATCAACTCTTCCTTTGTTTTAACTTTGTAAAGTCTTTTAATTTGATTAAATAGACTTTCGTTCATAAAAACCTTGCGACTTTTCATATCTGTATTAGTTGATACCATAATAGGGGAAATTAAACAAATCTAAAAAATTAAAATTTTAAAATATAGATTTACTTGTGTATTATTTATATATATAACTTGGACATCATTTATGGGAATTGGGTCATCATGTATGGGAATTTGGTCAACATTTATGGGAATTGGGTCAACATTTAAGGGATTGAGTGTAATAATAACTAAGTGTGTCCAGTTTCCACTTCTACAGAAAGAATCCATCCGGAATCAACAATAAATAAATAATTTTTAACAATTAGCAAGTCTCATCAGGGAGGTTTGATTCTAGTTGCTGAAAAGCTCCGAGAGTGTATTGTCTAATTGAACCTTCTGCCCATATGGCATCTCCGAGCTCTGTCTCCTATACTCCAATGTAAGGCTCTCTAAAAATGGCCGCGTGGCGTCATGTGGTGCTATGTGGCTAATATGTCAAAAATTATTTTCTCTCCCTTTGATAGCGGCATTGGATCCACCTTACTGAGGAGACACCCAGTGCCTGGCTGACATCAAGAGGATCCACTACTCTTTCCTCGGGGTCAATGTCGTTACCTGGAGACAAGTTATGAAACGCTGGAACGAGTCAGGATAAAGGAGTTAGTTTAAGTTACCCTTTGGAATAATTTTTTAAGGCTCTCTAAGGTTCGCTTTAAAACAGTGAACTGTAGGTACGTCTTGAGCTAACTGTCTTATATAACCATGGTGGTACTTTGTTACAATTGTTTCCCACATCATTACTATTTGAATAACGAGGACCTAGCAACTAACCATCTTCCATATCTCGTTTTCAAGGATGTCATACTTCCTTTTTTCTCCCCTCCAAGTCTGCAAACCGTCTTGAGACGTAATGCACTTTTATGATAAGCACTTGGTCAGACTCCTTATCGTGCCGAGTGGTTAAATGATCAATCGACATGCTCCTTGACTTACAATGGAGACATGTATTTGTTGATCGACCCCCAAAAATATTGCTGTCTTGCACATACGTGTACAATGCCTCCGATAAAGGTGAGTTGTCATTGTATCTAAGTGTGGACTGTGCAATGCTCTTAAGATAAAATTATGGAAGCTTTTTAAGTGATTTTTAAAAAAATTATAATTTAATCAATGTCTTCACATTTACTAGCCCACCATCAACAAAACCATAATTAGCAGACAAAAAGTATAATAGTGGCAGCCGGGTGGCATAGTGGTTAGGTGTCGGGCTTAAGTGGTTTGCTTTTGCATGATTTTGGCGTTAAAGAGAGAGTTGATTAATGTTGTCAGGGCCAGCAGCTCTATTGTTGTTTAATTTGTCCAGGGATTTTTTGTTTCCACCATCTCAAAATTAATTTTAAATTTTATTAGAGTTGTTAAATTAATCATATTATTATTAATCGATTTGTTCATTTTTGGCGAGTAAATATTCAGCCTATATTAATGTCTTAAAATACTAGTAATCAATAGGATCATCTGGTCTCAGTTTACAGCAGTTTATGAGTCCCTCGGTCAGTGTGGGCATCACATGGGTCATCAGATAGTTTCTTAAGGGAATAGATCGTGTTTGGATTAACTCTCTTTCTTCCATTCTCAGGTCGTCCAATTTTTTGTTCTATTTTCTTAGACAAGTCGTTTTACCCATTCTGCAATCTTTCTGCTTCTTTCTGTGGCTTCCTCCATTTGCTGAGCCTTGAGTTGAGATAGCAGCTTCTCGTCGTTCTTTTGTTTCTCCATCGCAGCTTCAATTTGCTGTCTCTCAATTTCCCTTTTTGTCGGGCCTGGTCTTAGCGGTTATAGCTTACCGTAATTCCTCGGTTTTCCAATCAGGTTTACCACTTTCTGAAAGAGATCATCAGGCGAGCTCATTCCGTGGGTTGAGATGTCTAAATAAAGAGATGTCTAACCAAAGACGGAGGGGATAATGTCCCAATCCTCAAAAAACGTACTCACGGAATGATCAATTGTATTTACGCTCCTGTAAAGGTTCAGTCTCCTGATAAAGTCTTCTTCGTTGAAATGTGTCCCGGTCACAACGGATTCTGGAAGATTCATAATTCGGTCCTTCAAAATTTCATCCCCGCCATCCAGTTGGATCACAAACTCAGGGATCATGACATTTTTTTGAGGATCGTTTGATTCCTCCTCATTTTCTTGATCTATTTCCGTGAATTTGACAAAGAACCTCCAAAAAGAAGTTGAGCCTGCTCTACAGTTTTGGGGAATCCGTCAATTATGAATCCCTGGTTTACATTTGACGGACTTTTCAGTCGCCGTTTGTAAAGGTTTATTAAGATCTCGTCGCTAAATCGATTGCTTTCCTGAAGTGACTCTGAGATCTCTTCCATAAGTTTTGTAACGTCAGATTCTTCTTCTTCCTCTTCTTCTTCTTCTTTTTCGTCGCTTCCCTTGGATAACAACGTTTTCTGAGACAAATAGACAAAAGGAGTACCATCGACTCAATTTCCTGTTCTATCACTTCATTGACGATGAGGTGGTTTACTTTATAATGTGAGGACAACTTCCTCGCCAAAGTAGTCTTCCCAACTCCCGGAGGTCCCAAAATGACAATTTTTAGTGGCTGTAATGTTTCAGCTACTAATTACCAAGAGCCCGTTTGTTCGACGGTATTCCTCAGCCACGAGATCGATGTGTTCGATTATCCCCGAGGTAGCCTTCCAAGAAAAGTTCATTGACTCTTTGACATAGTAAGCGTCGATTCTTAGATCCACCGTCAATAAATCGTAGTTCCATTGCTATAAGTAAATTATCAGGGATCACTTTGAGTTCTTCGTCGAGCAATGCTTCTTCTTTACTGATATATTCAGTTTTTCCTCTCCCAAACTTTTTTCCTATGCACTTTAGGGTGGATTCTAGCGTGGTGAGTGACTCATCCACAGCCACGATGTATTTCTGTTTAGGTGGTTTATCGATTATATTTAAAACGACACTAAATTAAACTTCTATCGACTTTGCCAAATCCATCACGTGGATTGTCGCTAAAATATTTTGCCCGTCTCCCAAAATTGTGAGCGGAATGTTGTTCCAAGCTCTCTTTAAGTTCACTTGACTTTAAGATACCTTGAAGAATAAATGAAACACGTGTTCTCCACAGCCGTAGGCCAGTCCACTAGCGATAACATAAGTTGAGAATTTTTTAGTCTAAATAATAAAAATTTGCATTTTACATTTTTTCCGAGTTTTAAAATTGTTTTTTCTGTGATTAAATGTTTTTTGAAGTTGAAGTGAGCCTGTCTCCGCCGATATTCTTCCTCAGTGAATGAGAGTTCGGGATCTTCCTGTAAAGTCAGTAGATATGACTACGGGATCCAGTGACTTTGTCCGAGCCCAAGTCATCACCGTGGAAATCAAAATGAAGACTTTGGCCGAATCGACTTTATCCAAGTTGGCTTCGATGTCTGACATAAAAATAGAATTTAACATTGGGCGACTTCTATGGCCTCGTCGATCGCTTCAGGGGACTCTGAAATGTCGTATACAATAAAGTCACAGTCCAGGACATTCTCTAGGAATTCTGACCTTTTTTGTTTCTGGCAATCAAAAAGTGACACGTGCCTTAAAATATTCTGAAATTGATATATTTTTGTTTAGTTTTTCATCCGAGGTGCAGATTTTATAACACATTTCCTCGTTGTTAGGAACCTCTTCGACTTGGTTTTCTTCATCCTCTTCGATTTGGTTCTCAGACTGTCCTGGGACTGATTCTGACAGGAACTGAAATATATTAGCCTTCTCTACCTTTGTAATATTTTTTCCGACATATGATGTTACATCATTTACAAAAATTCTTGGAGTAGCCATTTTACAGATATTACTTAGAAACTGGGTTTTATTTTCTATTAAAAATTAATTTATTCTTAATTATTAATTTTATAATATTTAATATTGTTCTTTACAGACTTCATAATGAAATACGTCCCCTGTATACCAATTTATCGAGCCTACTATCAGTTATTTTTGTGCCGCGTTGAGAAGATTAATTGTACTCAGTCCAAAGCTGTCAAGACCATTTATCGACTCTCAGGGGTTATGACAAATGCAACCCCTTTTGAGGACCAATAATTATAACAAATGTCCATAAACTTCATTTAATTGAATATCACTATGCGGTTAATTGTGTAATCGCAGCATTCCAATGTTTCACTTAATGCAATTTTAACATTATTGTTGAGGGAATGTTTAGCATCACAAACTAAAACTCCATCATACTCAATTTTGTTAAAAATTTGTTCAAAATTATTGAAATAATATTTTCTTAAACCAACTTCATCTGCATAAATTAAATAATAATCGCCATTGCGTGACTCACGCTCGCAACAGAGATCAACTGGAGAAGCCACCGAGTCTCACGTGCATCGTGGCTTTCTAGTGAAGCTAAGAGTCTGAGTTTTTTAGGAAACGAAACGATTTCCCCCTTATTCTCCCTGTTGTCTTAACTAAGATGGGACAGAACGTGAATCGATCGTGCAACGCTTCGTATTTTTTCTTCTTTTTTTTCATTGTTTTTTCCGCGGCATACAGTGTGTCTATCGCGCTCCCGACAATATTGGATGGGCAAAGGGGACGACGCACGTAGCATCCCATACCAAAATCTTTCCCTCCTCAAATAGGAAAATATTGATTCCGTCTCCTCTGTTCAGGCCAACAAATTCAAGTATGGAAGGGTATCCAGCAGGCCCAGGGCTCGCTTAACAATTCCGTTGATCGCCTTATGTCTTGGGTATCGTCTGCACTTCTTTGGCAAGAAAGGGCATGATTTCAATAACAGTCGACGGTACCACCACACCGACACTTGTGAGTCTGGCAAATCTTCAGTCCAAGTCTGATGGAGATACAGTATCGTCATCAAGGTGGGTCCCGACTCTACCTACCGGAAAGGCATTGATAAAAGCGCACTCCATTCGCATCTTCAAGTGACTAGACAGGCACGTCAATGTTAGTTTGATTGGTTCAGAAGCCTCTCATTTATTTTCGCATATAAACCTGTAACGGTCTTGTGCTCGGTGAGTTTTGAGTTGACATATTTTGTAACCAATTTATACAATATATGCCTTTGTCCTCATTGGTAAGGTTCCAATAGAACCTACGACGATTTACTTCAAACGAAAAATTATCACTCAACACATACAGATTTCGCTCACTGAGTTCTTCGGAAACCATCTTCTACATTCATCCCTTCCTTCTCTACCTTAAACAGTTTCTTGACATTGGATATGCTTTAATTATTGGAGAAGCGGGAATTGGAATCAGCAATAACTTGCCATCCTCCACTAGGGATCCTTCCAAACCTGACTTCGGAACATTTAACAGCTTCAGTCACCTACTCGCATTTGTCTGATTGGTCAACACTAGCGATCACAGCCTTAAGAGGAAAGAGATGATTAGACACAAGTCGTCATTCAATGTCCTAACAAATCTCACAGGTTTCACGCAGTTCTGGAGTCAGTCGTCCACTTTAAGAGGTGAAGGGCCACCAGAATTTGCTTTTGCGAAAACTGACATAAAAGGTGCCACATGAAATTCAGAAATCTAATAAAAGTAAGTTAATAAAAAGTTGATTATAATCCATCGATTGGGAATTAATATAAATCTTATACTATAATTACAATCTGATATATTCATACATATCAGACAATTTAATCTAACCAATTTTATTTATCCGCAAATTAGTCAAAATTTAGTTGGAATACTCATTCAGACTCTCTTTCCACGTCTATAATTAGATGGATAAATACATCAACATTTTCTCTTAGCAACTTTAAAATGAGAATAGAGTCTTCATTAGAGGTCTCCCCTTTATGGTCTAAAGCCTCCTCGGCAAGTTCTATGGCTTTCATCGGAGTGTTTTTGATTTCAAAGTAAAAGACTGCGAAATTTAGAATAGCTCCCAGTCTTTGAGGATTTGTATCATCGAGGAATTTGACGGCCAGGTTGTATCCTTCATTGTAGTGTTTAAATGACTGGTTAATGAATTCTAAATTACTCAAATCGAGGACCTTGTCTGAGATTGTTATCATCAGTGACTTCAGTCTTATAGCGGAGATAATCAGCAATTGTCTTGTAGAAGTGAACCTTGCTTTCTGCACTATCACCCTCTCTCTCAATATAGGGGATAATGAGGGACTGAAATATTAGATAGATTTAATACAATGACGTCATCAGATATTTGATAAACTTTGTTTCTTTCTTCACAGATCATCTCATTAATAACAGAGAGGATCAAATCATCAATGCCAATGCTGTTTCTCTTTATAGCTGATAACAATCTAAATGAGGACGATGAGCCCAGATCTTGGATTTGAAGGCAACGGAGATCATATTCTTTTCGTCCTCGTTCAGTTGATAAGAATCTTCAAGTCTCACCAACTCTTTAACAGATTCCACCATTTTTGTATAATCCTCAATCTGTTCCAAAATGAGGATTTTTATTATAAGGGATTCTTTTACCATATTATCTTCTTTCATTGTATACTCAGAAATTTGAAGATTAATAATTTTATATATTATTTGAAAATTATTATTTTAATTTTATCTTTTATTTAACAAACAATAAAAAAATTAATATATTTAATAATCAACAACCTTCCTCGCCTGCCTGTTCGCCAGCCTCCTCAGGCAGGTTCGATTCTGGTTAATGAAACAACTCCGAGAGCGCCTTGTCCAATTGAACCCTCTGCCCATATGGCATCTCAGGGCTCTGCCTCCTATACTCCAGTATCAGGCTCTCTAGGGTCCGCTTTAACACAGTGGACTGTAAATAGGCCTAGAGCTTCCTATCTACCCCCAACTGCTTCAGATAACACTTGTGGTACTTTGTTGCATTTCCTTCCCACGTCATTACTATAGGAATAACGAGGACCTTGCAACCAAGCATCTACCCCATCTCGTTTGCAAGAAAGTCATATTTTAATTTATATTTTAAAGTATTTTTAATTTATTTATATTTTATTTTAAATTTGCATATTTTATTTCCAGCGCATGGGAATAAAAATTTAGCGTGGCGTCATGTGACTCACCGGATGCAACAACTCTGGAGCATGCTCCTAAAGCATTTCCAAAAAGAGCCATTAGCTCTCTTCCACCGGGGGCACATGTCGCCGATCGACGGATTACTGGTCTGGCTACAGCTTCTCGGATTTGCAACCTACAAAACTCAAAGGACCGGATATCCATTATACAACTGAATGTGAACGGAATAAAAGGCAAAATTATTGAACTTAGAACTCTGATTGTTAAACTTAAAGCTGACATCGTGTTCATCCAAGAATCGAAGCTATCAGCAAAAGATACTACGCCCCTCATTCCCGGATACAACATAATACGTGATTGCACTAAGAAACGTAGAAGAGGACTGCTTACATTAATCAGAAAAGGCTTAAAGTTTGAGGACCATACACTCGAAGTGAATAAACTCTTGGGAAGTGATGAAACCACGGAGACAATCGGAGTATCTGTTGGCACAACAAAAGGAAGACTATATTTTATAAACATGTATATTCCGTCTCCGGGCTCATGTCCGAAACATTACACTATGCCGGACTTATCAGCACTGGAGATTTGGAACGAAGTCATGATATGCGGCGATTTGAATGCTGAACACCCTCTCTGACTCTTAAATCAGTTTGCAGATATAAGAGGAAATTTGCTGTTGACACAGTCTGGCAATCTGACTATCATCAATTACCAATCAAAAAGCACAAGAACACCTCAAAAGAACTCTGACAATCCAACCTCCCCAGATATCACACTCTGTTCACCACAGCTTTCAACAACGATTAATTGGTCCGTCATCTACGACACCCGAAGTGATCATAACCCTATTCTGCTAAAAATCAAAAGCGAAATTACCAGTGGAAAAAGAAACCTGCATATACAATCTTGCAAATTGGCAATTATTCCGATCAGTTACGGACCAACATTTGGCTAATATACAGCTGGAAAACTTTACCTCCCTTGATATAGTGGTGCCTACGTCAACAAAGTCATCCTGGAAGCAAGACAATGGCTGTTCCTAAAAGATATGTCGTTTACACGAGAGAGGAAGGAAGGCTCTGGTCAAGGAACGAAACCGTTTCAAAAAAGTAGGGATCCGTTCCTCCGAAGTAAGGATCCGTATATAAGTGCTGAACGAGGAAATAAAAGCCAATGAATTCAAAATTCAAATAGCTAAATGGAAGATGGTCCTTACGTCATTAAATCGTAACCGGTTAAAATCCGAAGTCTGGAAGACTATTCGAAATATCTCGAAGGTGGATGAGAGGACACCCGGAAATGACGAATTCAGCCAAAAGGACCTAAACGCCCTAAAATAAATCGAAAATCTCTCACAAAAACTACATGAGGACTGACCCACCCAAACCGCCGCTAAGAAAACCTAAAATGGATCAATTAACTTATTTCACGGAAAAGGAGGTAATGACATCCTTAAGCCAAACAAAAGTAACACATTCTCATGGTCCAGACGGAAATCCCATAATTCTCATGAAAATCCTAGGCAATGAGGAATCGGTACCTGACCAAAATCTACAACTGGTGGATTAATTATAATTCAATCCCAACCATGTAGAAACTTGCAAACATTCGCCCAGTATTGAAGCCAGGAAAACCGAAAGAAGACCCTGCTTCCTTCAGGCCTATTTCTCTCTTATGCTCCATGTCAAAAATTCTGGAAAAGCTTATCCTCGCAAAAATCTCTGAAAGGACTCCGATAAACCATTCCAGCATGGTTTCAAAAAGGATCGGTCCACAACGAGCTTCCTCACATCCCTGACAAACTTTATTCGCTCTGGATTTCTGTGCAAGCCAAGACACCAGAATACTGTGTTATACTCACTCCACAAAGCGTTCGACTTTGTGCCGAGGAAGAACCCAACATGGAAAATTTACCAATCAGATATCCCTGAAAACCTCAAACGCTGGCTGATGAACATCCTTAGCGACGAAGAGGTAGAGTGTGCATTGGAAACATTCATTCTGTCTCCCGTTTATTCCCAAATGGAGTACCCAGGGCTCGCCTCTATCACCATTACTATTCAACTGTTTACGCTGACATTCCGACGCCGAATGGAGAAGACGACTTGCTTCTGGTTTATGCAGACGATATCGTCTTAGCCTCACGGGATCAGAACACCCAAACAGCGACGGAAAAAATACAACAGCACATAGATCGACTACTCGAGTGGTTTAATGAAAATCGGATGTCAATCAATACCGAAAAATCTGTTACAACTCTCTATACCTCGGACGAAAGATTGTCGAACTGGACAGTAGAAGTTACTGTGGAGGGAAGAGAATTGCCGTTCAGCAAATTGCAAAAAATATTAGGTCTGACTTTCAATACGCACATGAACTTTTCGAAACACGTCACTAACGTGCTGAACAAATGTGAGAAGAAAATCAACCTTTTGAAATGCCTAACAAGTCTATGGAAAATAGGACATCACCTATACTTAAAACGCTCTACTCACAGTAAATCGAACCATGCATTTCATATGCGTTTACTTTATGGGGACCACTGGCCTATTATACGAACATCCAGAAAATCTCCGCAACCCAGAAAAGTGCCTTCAAACAAACGGAGAGATAGTACACAGGGAGAACATTGAATCACCGACGCCCATGGAGAAACTAATAAAAAAAACAAAAAGGACACCAATGCCAAAAAGAAAGTGCTCGTCCGCAACGAACTTGTGTAGGCTCAAGGATCAACACCGAAAAGATGAGAGCCTTGATCCAAATCGTCGGGATCACTTAGTTTAGTTTTTTTCGGTTTAACAGTGGTCTTTGGAATTGATTTAATTTAATGGCGCAGTGTGACGGTTGCCGGCAAGAGGCCTGAAGGTCGCTAGTTCGAATCCTGATATTGCACATTTCGGTTGAAGGTTCCACACATCAATATGATATGGCTTTACGAGTGACCCCGTCATCAGTGAACATTTCTCTGCGGAACCGGATCGTCTATAAAAAACATACACCCAAGAAAAAGAAAACAAAGAAGTGAAGAGAATTCCTTGATCCTCCCTCGATTAGCTATAATAACTGTTCTTTGCTTAAAACAAAGTGTGCGTTCTGCCTGAGGGGAGCGATAACTGATATGGCTCTTCGGAAAGTGCGAAGTGCATGTTGCATATGGGGTTTATTTATTTTTTGGACAAATGTTTTGAAGATCGAAGCTAGCTAAAAAAGAGCTGCTAAAGTTACGGAACGATGGACCTCAGGAAAGTCACAGTCTCCAATACCTCTTGTATCCTTAATACAAAAGAACCGAGGAACGTGCCGTTGTGACTACGAAGATCCAGTTATTCGGCCGATACGTGCTTGTGTGATGTCGAGGGAGGAGCATCGGCCCAGGTCTCTGTTAGAGCGTCCTGGGTTCACACGATTATGTAGTATGGTGTTACCGTGGTCTTTGGTATCATTATCTTAAAAAATGTTATGATATCATTTGTGGTGATGTTTGAAAAGAGAGAATCATGTCAATCAGCAATCTCCATATCCTTCGACTAGAATAGACCGATGAGGACCCCATATACCTATGCCGGGACATTAAAATAAACACATGACCTCTGAAAATTGTGCGACTATCAGTGGAGTCATGAATAAAATTATTGAACAAATGAACTTAATAAAAAAAATGATGTCTTATTTTTAGAGAGTACAAACTCGGAAACATAACACAAAAAGACTATACCACTATCAAGTTGTCAACATGGATTTCGGCCAGCCACTTCACTAATACTCATCTTATTCCCTCACTCAGTTTATTGTGGAAGGATTCAACATAATGAGACCGCATCAAATATCACTCTATGTAAACAATGCATTCGACTAGGTATAAAGAAATGCCTTCAAAAAGAATATTGGACAAATGTTTTGTCACATGGGTGGCTTAATGCATAGTGGTTAGGTGTCGGGCTTAAGTGGCTTAGGCTACGGGTTCGAATCTCGCTGCTGTTCACCCGACAACTAGAACTCCGTGAAAAATATGGGACGGTTTTTTTCGTAGTATATATCTGACCTATAAATCACTAATACCTTCGGAATATGAAAAGAATGAATCTTTGACGTTGATTCCTACAGATATTGGACCAACCTCAGCCACAACAACCATCAAATCAGTCTCGTTTTGAATCTTTATACTTGTGTATCCGTTCAATTTCAATGTGAATGTTTATAATTGCATTGATCAGACTATGAGTTTGACACACCTGTCATAAAGTGTCTTCTTTATTTAAAAGTCTGAAATCATAAATCATACGACCATATCAGTAAACTGATATAAATTTTATAAAAAACTTAAATAAAAAAATAATGTTTATTTCAAGATAAAATCATCATATATGACAGATAAAAATAATTTCAAGAAAAAACATCTTAAATAAAGTGTGTTTCCTGCCTATGCGGAGCTATAAATATTATAGCTCTCGTGAAAAGACTGTTATTATATATGACAGGGAAGCGTCTAAAGAATTAATGGTTTTTTAATGAAAAAAATTATTTTTAAGCAAATTACATTTTTAATTGTTAAAAAATTATTTTGTTTAAAAAAAAGAAAAAAAAAGAAAGCAAATTAAAGAATAAATAATGATTAAACTATCAGACAGTTTATCAAAACTTAGAAAGATAGGCAAATTAAGGACAATGCATAAATTTTCGCTGCAGTCCGAGGAAAGAAAAAAGCGACAGTACATGTTATGGATGGGAAGGGGAAACTTATCAAAAAAACAGACGAACAGATAGAATTGATTGTTTCACATTTTGAATAACTGCTCTATGCGAAGATCATGAAATGGCTCCTTTCAATTAAGAGCCAAGGATGCTGGAAAACAATTATAACATCTAAGGAATTTGAGAGTGCGTGCAGAGAGCTAAAGAATCACAGGAGTGCTGGACCTGATAGTACCTCCCACGAACTGATGAAATATGGACTTGTCGTTCGACATTCCTTACCCTTATACGACCTTCAGAAAGGTGACCTATTAATTTCCTCGTTTTCTCTTTGCTACTTCTTGGTGATGTAGCACGGAATTCGGGTCCCGATTTTATACTGATTATTCTACAATTAAATGTAAATGGAATCCGAAATAAAGTGTTGGAACTACGCTCCCTCTTATTCCATTTGAAAGTGGATATTGCCCTCATTCAAAAATCGAAGCTCTCTCGAACATCCTCAACCCCTTGTTTTCCTGGATATTGTGTACTTTGCAAGGACCGAACAAGAAGTCTCGGAGGAGGATTATTGAAAATCTTTATGATGGAATTAAGTTAAAGATCACCCCATTTGTATCTTCTCTCTGCGAAGGGGATTTTATTATGGAACAGATTTCTATTGAAGTATCTTTTTCTCCGACGACATGTTTTACACTATGTAATGTCTATATCCCGCCTCAAGGGTTATGTACTACTTCATATATCCCTAACCTATCGAGATTATGTGGACTAAAGGATCTGTTAATATGCGGAGACTTAAATGCCAAACATCCCCTCTGGCTCTGGTCACAATCAGCCAACAATCGCGGAGAGTACATCCTATCTATACTTGACGATTAACTATTCTAAATAATCCAGATTCCCATTTTAGGACCTCAATCCGAATAGGGGACAGCCCAACCTCCCCAGACATGTCATTAAGTAATCCCTCTTTTGCTGATATCTTTGTGGGATGATTGTTATGGTTTTACAAGCGACCATAACCCAATTGTATTAGACTCAAAAGATCTGTTTGTTTGCCAAGATGTTCTACCAAGTTCAAGAACTATTCGAAGGCAAACTGATTGGTTTCACCACGTTTGTAGAAAGTTGTTTATTGAGCCTCGCCGTTGAAGACTTTCCTATTGACAAGTCAGCTCAGATATTAACCTCGATAATCCTGAGAGCAACAGAATGTATATCTCACGGTCGTCTTACAAATCATTCAATCCGAAACTATCTTTGGGCATCCTGGTAGTTATCAAGAAACGGAATGCCTTGAAGAAAAGGGGAATGCAGTCACATGACTATAAATTGTCCATACGCACTCTCAATTACAGAATTTCCCGACTAATCTGTGCTAACCACATACATAAGTGCAGCCGGTTTGTTGGTCGACTATGACACTAAAACTCGTGTGGCACCATTTGAAAGACAGAAAAGTATGGTGACGAGTGGGAGCCATTACCCCTATTTCCTCGGAACCTGCACGGAAACTTGCAAATAATCTTATGAAATATTATGTGTCGATCAGCAACAAGAATTTCTCTCGTTCTCTGAATGTCAAACTATGTGGTCCACAACAGACGCCATATACTCCGTTCTTCAGTCCCTATGAGTGAACAAGACCATTAAATTTCTACTCTCCACCCGAACCTGTGGCAAGACAATGTCTGTGCTATTCGCCTCAAGCACCTAGGATCTCAAACACATATTGTGTTATCGAGGACTATTCCATCAACTCCCATACATTACCAAATATATGGAATAATTTACTGATTACACCAATTCTCAAGTCTGGAAAATCAAAGGACAATCCATTTTTTACCACTCTGTCTTCATAACGTGCTCCTTCTCAAAAGTTTTGGTGAAGCTTGTGTTAATGTTAATCTCCCCTTTTCTATAATTTCCTGATTTTCAGCATGGCTTCAGAGCAGGCCGTTCTATAACGACTCATTTGGGGTCTGTCTCCCAGTTCATCACAGACGTATTCAACATGAAGACGCACTTACGGACAACTCTGGTGTCCATAGATATACAGAAAGCCTTCGATTCTGTGTCTAAGTCACTCCTAACAAAAAAGATCTTTAATTCAAATTTACATCCTTACATCATGCTATGGCTGGAAAATTTATTAACTGACCCACGTGGAATTGTCCGGATTGAAAAAATTACTTCAAAATAAAGTCTACTCCCAAATGGAGTCCCATTAACCTATTTCTATACGATTTACCTACCACCAAAGATCAGGAAACTATGTTTTTATCTTACGCGGACGACCTGATTATCACTGCAAAGGACAAATCTCCTTCCAGGGCTGTGGCGGTGGTTCAGTCACACCTCAACCAGGCGTGTGACCGGCTATCTATGAATTTGCTGTCTGTGTCTGCATCCAAGTCTCAGTTCACCCTATTTACTACGGACGTGAGATTTAAGATGGACTTGAGATATTCATCCGGAAACATTCCCATTCCCTATACGCGAATCCCTGGAGTGACATTATACTCTCTTATGACGTTCTTCAGTCACATGGAGGAAGTCTTCGAAAATGGAACGTCCTAAAAGCTATCATAAAGAAGATCCCCTTCCAACCTACTGGTTGTATCAGAAATCTATATCTCCAAGTTATTGTGCTGACGATTGAATATGCCTGTTCTGTTCGGAGATTCGCTCTTCCTTCTTCGAGGGTCGACCCTATGAACTCTTAGGCAGAAGATCATGCAGCATATGCAATCAGACACCATATCCATCCCCAGTTTCTTTTAGATGACGTTGAGAAATGGTCAGAGCTTCCTCGCTGGCGAAGCACTTGAAGAGAATTCGAGAGATGTTGAAGGCTAGGATCACTTAATTAGTGAGTTAATACTTTCTTGGTTGTTTTGGGGTTTTAAAATAAATAAATGCCCAACGACAATTTGTGGACCAATCGTTGCAAAGAATTATCCGAGTACTGCTATCTTGTACTTCAGTCAGGATTGGAAGAACTACACCCATGCCTTTCAAAACTACAATCGGTATTCCTCTTGTACGCGGATGATGTGGATTTCATATTCGAGGATACAGAAGCTCTCTCACATCTAATGAAAAATGTACCGGATAAATTGATTTAATGGTTCCTAATCGTAAACTGGGACAAAACCGAAATAACCGAAATCAAAAGAATGAACGTTAGAGACATGTTAATTAAGCTTGGATCCCTACTGGAGAGACAAAAGACATCAAAAGGAATGCAAAAACTCAAAAAGGGATGGCTGAAGGTACTATGTTAATCTACTGATGCTCATGTTAATAATATCATCCCAGTTTGTATTGCTACAGCCAGCATTTCTTTTCACATTGATAATGTCCATATATAGTTTTGGATAATTACTAAGGATTACATTATAATAACGAACGAACATTTTAAGTTGACAAAATATCAGTTTATAATCCAATTTTCTTAACCTTATAAAAATCACATCAAAGTGAACAGAAACACATTTACATATTAATGATAATATCCCATCTTCTCCCTGGCCAACTCCACTAGTGAGGATTATCACTATGACAACTCTTCCTTCAAAGACGAAGTGATCTTTCTGACGGTAGGACTTGTGATGAAAATGGAAGAAGGTGGACATATTTCTCACCTCTCTTCGAAAGTGGATGTCCATAATGAATTATTGGAGGTTGGACTTGGTTGGCAAACATTCTCCCTTTAGTTGCTTCCTTGGATTAACCCCTGGATCACTAAAAAACACAGATTTAACGTCAGACAGTTAGGTGATCCTAGTTCCTTCAATCAACTCGGCATCCAAAGTCTTTGGTTTTCCATTGTCACCACTACCGTACAAAAGAGCCTTCTCTCGTTTCTGCAAGGGAATAAAATTGGAGATTTTTGTACCAATCAATTTTCTTTGCCTTTTCTTTGATGGTTTGCTGATAAAGTTGCAATAAAGTCATCGACATTTAGGGGTCCTCTGAACAACTGTACGGACAACATCCATCTTCTGGAGTGCTTTGGTGGAGACTTACTTCGTATGTGAGTTGAAACCTGTAGCTAATTATCTCCTAATGAAATAAGCCACGTAACCGACTCAACCAGTCGGCTAACCATTTTTATCCTCGCACTTGTATCGATACCTGAATCGATAAAAAACAATAAATAATCTTTTAGTGAAGAAGAACATTATTTTTGAAAGATTCTAAAAAATATCGACCGTCTTTAAAAACTGCACATAAACCAAAGTTCCCATAGCTTGAAGATAAGTTGGTAGAATGGATGGAGGTAGTAGAGCCTAGAGATATTTATCGAAAAATCAATTTTCTAGGTCGTTTTCTGAATGATGCCTTAATATTTACCAAGGCCGCATTTTTGCATTCAATGAAAATTCATTAGAAGATTCAGTAGTGAAAAATAAGAAGAAAGATATTTTAGTTGGATTATCTGCAACAGAGAGGGGAGTCAGCCAATGTTGAGAATGAACATCAAGTTTCTCTAATTTCTTCAATAAGAAAGTACAAGCAAGTATTATCGAATCAAATAAAAAACCGTTAGAAATTAAATTTTATTTTAATAAAACTTAAATATGTTTTTGGTTCATTTAAGGATTTAAAAATTCTTTGTTCATGTTCCTCAAAATTATTGATTTTATTTTTTTAAATTGGTCACAAAATTCTAAGGAACCAAAAAAGGCCAACTGTACTTGATTCCAGATTTGGATCATAAACAAAAGAAGATAGCCAGATGATGCAATAACCTTGAGAAATTGATCCAAGAAGCTTTTCATTCCGTTTCATGACGATTTTTTTATTTAAAAACTCCTGGGGTGACCGGGAAAAAAAGACAAAGGTCAAGCTTTTATACCCGTCCCTAGGATCAGTTGTCTCATCGTGCGAGTATGGGCGTTCATCATGCTCAATGTTGATTCGAAACATCTCGCATGCTTGCAAAGAAAATTAACAGGGGAACAAAATTTATGAGACGGTCGATTTTCTTTAGCATTGGATACAGTAAGACGAAGTGGAGTTCCTTAACAAACACGGAGAAAATCGCCCCATATCTGTTGATCGAACTTTCCGTAAATAGGGATTCGACGGGTATTTATACTTGGGAGCTCATCGCACGGAGGGTCTGTAATTCAGCCGGTTGAGTTTTTCGAGTCCCAACTAAGAAATACCGAACCTGCCTTAGTTGAGAAATGCTTTAGTAAGTCAAAGTCTTTTAATGGATTCGTCCAAGTGGAAAGTAGTCTTGAGAGCGTATGAGGTTTATTCTTTGGAGTCACTTTGTGAAAGTCTTTTCCGTGTAGGTCTGAGATGAATAAGTCCAGGATGACTTCGTGATTGATTGTCGATCTTCCAGGTCAAAGTCCGTATTAATCTTTGAGGACTTTGTCGCTCAAAGGGGATTTTTCACTTATTAAAATGATAAGGTATATTCATTCAGGAACAATTTTAGCGTCGTGGGTATCAGATGAAGGTGTCATATTACAGCGAAGGGCAGTTCTTCACAGTGCATTAATCGTTAAACTATCAGCAGGATGTAAAATTGCATACGTCCACTAAAGTGTTGGTTGGTGATGTGGAATAATAAATGGCTGATTACGTCAGCTATTATACACATCTTGGAGAATAAGGGATGCATATTTAAGTTCATGTCTTCAAATGAACGAATGCCGCAGACTGTTCATTAAATCTGTCATGACTTGTTTGGTAATGTCAAACGACGGTGGATGACTAATTATATAGCCAATAAAGTTTATTATTAGTTGACTCTGGATAAATTTCACTGGAATGACCTTTTACCTAGAGGTCCCATCAACGGTGAGGAGAAACAGAGTTCGATCCGGAGACGAAGGATAGGAAAATGGTGTTAGATATATGGACTGCAACAGATGCGAAATTTATGAGAAAAAATAGCGCTTGGTTAATAGTAGAAAGTAGTGATTATCAAGATCCATTCACGGTGGATCGCTTAAGGTGATGTCTAGAAAGTAGTGATTATCAAGATCCATTCACGGTGGATCGCTTAAGGTGAGTTACTTCCGGAAAACCACAGTCAGAGGCTAAGGGAAAGTGAAACTTACACCAATTGATTGACACAAGAAGTTGAGGCTAATTTGATTAAACAGAGAAAATTATGCGTTAATTAAATAAATTTATGATTTTCAATGTTTATTATTTATTATTATAAGCACTTCCAAGAAGTCGAAAAGTTAGCTTCCCTTTTGACACGTTCATGACAATTTCGTTAATTATCCTCTTCCAATTAGCCCTGTTTCTTGCTTTTTCTCTGCATTTTCAAGTTTCTTTCCGATATTTTTCAGTTCTAGTGTAGCTCTTGGATTGTAGTGTAGCTCTTGGCCTTCTACGGAATGGTCCTCGTATTTCATGAAATATGTTTCCATTGCAATATTTGCATATCTATTTATTACTATTAAAAATGAAAACTAATTTTAATTACATAAATTAATTTTTTAATTTTTAAAAATTTTTTAAATTAATGGATAATCAAAAAGGCAATTCACAATGACTGAGACAATAAAATGGTATGTCTTTAAGTTATGTTCAGGATTGAAGACTTTTATGGTTACAAACATTGGCCCGTTAAGGTATAGAAACACCTTAAAGTGCTTAGATCACAATTCCACATAGTGCATACAGGATCGTCGAAAATATGGTCCTCGTCCGTTGTTTGGGGGTCGGCATTTAGTCGGTTTATAAGATTATTTTTAGTCGATGGATGTATCCTACGGATCTGCACGACTATTCAAGTTTCACATATGATATCATGGACTACCTTCAACCAGTTCATCATGACTTCCAAAAAGCCTTAATTGAAGTAGAAATGAATCTTGATTTTATAAATCCAATTCCGACGAATATTGCAGAAACGTCCCCCAATTTTCCTGAAATTAACGAAAATTTGGAGGACAAAGTAAAGGTGATTCAACTAGTATTAGCTTTTGTAGACCAAATCGGGCAAACGTGGTCGAAAGAAGGTACCTAACTCTATCATCCTTAGAAATCTGTCAAAATTGCGAATCCTGACCCTGAGGTTACGCAGAAGAATGAATCGGACAAAAATGGGAAAAAATATAGAAAGAAACGAAAACAGAATTTATAAGTTATTTTTTAGTTAAAAGAATAAATCTGTTTATTTCTAAGAAATACATTTATATAATTTCCACTTAATTTTGGAAGACCATAGGATTAGTTGGGAGAATAAGGGAGTCGTCAACAAAACCGGAAATTCGGTAGCGGCACGACTCAGAGACCCTCGCAAACTGAGATGGTCTCCCAGTGTCCGTGAATCACCATCGTTTTTTTAAATGACAACTGTCTCTTGACAGCTAGACTGGGGACCCCAGACTGACAATGAGCAAGTCGAAACCGGCGGAGATAAGCATTTGGAATTGTCATTTATGATGAATTTGGCGTCTTCTAGTATCTCGGGTAGTTTTGGGGTATTTGATAAGAGAGTCTATACTGGATTAAGCAAATTCCCCATATAAAATATTTAGTCATTAAACATGTTATACTAAGGGAATTGTCTGCACGTTGAGACAACTTTTTAATCGATAGCTGAGTCATCTCTGTTGGAATTTGACGATTTGAATCTGAAATTTTAAATATATTAGCTGGTGCGTCGATGGAAGTCGTATCTTTGATGGATCGATATTTTTATTGCATGTCAAGAAAAAACAAAACAGAGCAACTGTGGCTTCGGGGGAGATTTCTCGAATGCAACATTGTCCTTTCTATGACGATCTCTTTACTGGGTTGGTTGTCATAAGCTAGTAAGCACGGAAACAAGAGTACATAGGATTGTTGAATCCCGATGTTGACTGACTATCAACCTTCTAGGTTGAATCTCCTCGTGGTTGACTGTACACTACTTACACTCGACACAGATATGTGAGATAGTCATATTATTACTAAGCACAATAATCCTCGAATAGTGAGTTCTCCTTTTTCTGTTATAAGACAGGAAAATAATTATATGTAATCTTACACAAGTAAGGTTCAGAACGATTCAAAAAAACCCAGTTTGCATCATATTTCTTTAGGTCGTCAATCACTCCATAATTGTTGGAAAACCCGAAGGGATACATCGACGATAAAGACATTAGAATTATTGCTGTTGGTTCTAGATTACCATTATGAAAAGTCTTCCGCCTAAGAATGAAGTGATGTCCGCGACGGTAGGGCATGTGGTGAAAATAGAAGAGGGCAGACCTAATTCACCACGACGGAAGCCTGTAATGGAGTATTGAAGAATGGATTTAGTCGGCAAAAGCATACGTTCTCCCTTGAGTTTTTGCTTTGTGAATGTGCTGGGCTTACTAAAGATTACATGACCGGGATTAATAAATAAAGAATTATCACTATCGTCAACAATAGTCAAATTGTATATGAAAATTAATAAATGACGTCATTTACAAAAATGAGCAGATAACTAAATATATAGGCCTTATATAAGACGAATCCACAAAAGGGTACAAAAAGAAAACTGTTTTTGGTGAAATGACGTAAGAGGAAAATTAAAGAAAATTATTTCTCAAATGTGCCTAAAGATATTAATTAACGAGAACATTATTCAATCGGTTATAAATGTAAGATACCAAAATGATTTTGCTCACAGATTTTTTCAGCAGATCTCTACGAAGATATCGAAAGTACTGGTCCAATGCGATGGAGTATGTATTAATCAGTAAACACTAGAAATCAATATTATTTGTAAAATCAATTGTTTTTCGGAAATGTTCATCCGTCAGAATTAATAACTTTGAATATTAATGGAATGTACGAAAGTTTATCAAATGAATATTAAAATAAGGATGGAGAAATTTGTTAATATTATCGGACGTGATAATTTGGGGGAATATCTGGGGACAGTTGTATTCCTTGTCTTCAAACAGGCGGCTATAGCGAGTCGTTTAAAAACTCAAAACTACCTTGCCCAAAATCTGAGCATCGGAATTGGAGTCATGTTGGGGTTTTATATTTCCAATTCTGTTGGAGGAGGACAAATGAATTCAGCAGTTACTCTTTCACTGTGCATTATTGGGCATGTAAAATGGAAGAAACTACCTTCTTTTGTCTTGGTTCATTTCCTGGCCAGTTTTACAAGTTGTTTCGTCATTTATGGACTTTGCAATAATGAATTTTACTTGCATCAACCCTGGTATAGCCCTCGTTTGAAAGAAACTATGTCCACATTTTGACGACTTTGCCGAGTGAATATATAATTCTTGCGTTTATGGAACAATTCCTTGCAATCAGTTCAATCATGGTTGGAGTGTTAACAATAATTGACAAAAAATCTAAACTACAGGAAATAAAATTTCATCCTCTAATGCTCGGGTTGTTGGTAACTGGTGTCCTCTGTACGTTCAACGCTTCAGGATCCACCACAATTCATCCAAATTTGGATCTTACGGGGAGAATAACAGCATCTATCATTGGATATGATAATTATATAATTTGGAAATTTCCGTACTGCATTATTTCATTATTTTCTCTACCACTGGGGCCATTTTTGGCACATTTGTATACCAGTTATTTGTGGAGATCTGGATGAGTGACGGAGTAGTAGAGAGTTAACAATTAACCTAACAAATTTACTAATTATGTCTCAAAAAGTGAGATTCGATATTATTAGTCCTTGATATAATCTCCTGTTATATTCACTATTTAATCATATATTCATGAAATCGTTAAAATAACTAAACATATTATTCAATTGAGCGTGGATGCTCTTAGAATCGAAAACGCATTCCTCCTAAAATTTGAAAGGAATACGCTCAATATCTAGCTCTTCTCTCGCTTATCTTTTTTCCTCTAAGCGATAAGCGATCCAATATGGTTCAGCAGGGTCTGTCCCCAATGACTGCTGATGTTTCGCCGGCGACTAGTTAAAAAATGATCTGCCCATCGAGACTTTCTATTTATTTTTCTTAAAAGTCTCGACCCTTTTTGAGACTGAGCTTGGGTTAGTTGCCGCCAGTGCAAGGTTGTAAGAGGAGAGGCCACTAAGGAAGATGACGACCCAGGCGAGATATCACCCGCTTTCCCATGCAAAAAGAGTTATCCATGCAAAAGAGTTATCCTGTAAGGCGTAAAGACATTTAGCGTCGACTATCCTTCCGCGATCACACAAAGATCCACTCAGAGGTGGACGCAGATCCATATTCCCGTGGAGTAGTCGTCCAATAGCATACCAAGAGATTAAGCTAGATAAACAAAAAGAAACAAAAATAAATCTAAAATTTAAAGAAAAACGAATAACTTAACACCATAGAGTAAATATTCACTTTATCGTCATGAAATTCACTCATCACCAGATTGTGCTTATGTAACTTCTATACATCGATTTGCTTTAAAGGTAGGCTTATTACCACTTTATTATTCTAGAAATCCGGGACATTTATCGATTTCAATAATCAAAATCAGGGACTTTCCGGGACAAAAAAAATTAACAGAAAAACAAGAAAATATCTTTAGTTAAAATTAATTAAAAAGTCGATTATATCTTTGAATGAATGAACTTTATCTAGAAATTTTTGATTATTTCAAAAAATCAATACATGGCATGTCAATGTTCAATTTACAACTCAACAATGATTTAAGGATTTCTTATTGAAAATATTCTTTCTACAAGAGCAGTAGAGCCGGGTAAGCAAAAAACATATAATTTTAAAAAGTTAGTAATTTGAATACTCCTCTCATTACAATAGTTACAAACATCCAATTTAATTCGCAATTATCCTGATTAGTTTTCCATTCCCACATTACTAAATAATTATCCGGACACGTAGGGACAAAATCGGGACAAAATCCGGGACAAGGCTCTAAATCCGGGACGAATGGTAAGCCTATTTAAAGGTGATCTTAAAGATACCTGGCTTATTACAACGTACTTTTGTTTCCGTGCTTATCGTATCTATTCTAATTTCAAAAACTTCACTAGTGATTGTGGAGATAAAATAGTTAGAATTTTCCCTTTACTTAAAAAAACATGTTACAATCTTGAGTCAGTCATAGCGCGTACCCATTAAGTAACCAATTGAAGACTCAGTTACGCCGACAGTTGAACCATAATGTGTGTATTTGTTCAAAGATCTTCACGTGTGAATGTCAGAGTTTTTAATTTTATGGAGATACTTAGGATTTCTCAGTCAACCGTATTCATCCCAAAGGTATTTTGAGAACTAGAATTAGTTGTCTCCCAGCGTTAATCAAGTGCGAATAATGGGACACTCAACATTCGTATAAGTTGTGAATAATAGTTTAATAGAAGTTTTTGGGTGATAGAAAATTGGCGTATTCGTGAAGGAGTAAACCCACGTGTGAAAATTTAAATATCTCAAAAATTGTAATCCAATTCATGTTATTAAAACTAAACTTAACTAGAATCGGCAAATCACTTGAATCGGGTATGTTAGGAGAGAATAGTGAAAACTATATAAATATTATTTTTACAGTCAGTCATGGGGGATCAACTTATTTTTAATTAACCCCGGATAAACCTGAAAGATGTTTTATCCACTTCCCACAGTCATAATGAGAAGCATCCTTTCCAAGCATTATCAGACATCCGTATCCCCTATTATGAGAACTTTTCCATTGGAATAGGGAACAGAGGGGTCCTATCTGATGCCGTGGCGTTTTCTAAGTCAGGTGGATCCCATAACACCTCTTAAGAATTGACAAGGCAGTAAAAATCAGTTAGGGAATCCAACCTACAGTTAATCATGAGCCGAGCGACAACACTAATAACGACACAGCGAATTTTTGACTTTTTAGACAAAATAAAAGTAAATAAAATTCGCAAAAAAAATAAGTATCAATCAGTCCCAACCTTTGAACGGTTAAATAACTTTCCATTAACTTGGAGAGATTCAAGCATTTGAATATTTTCATTAAAAATCTAAATTTTATTAAGACGCAAAGGACTCGTGATTAAATACTTTTCGCATTTGACGATGTTGAACAGATCCTACCCTCGTCACTCCACTGTCGGAGTCGCCAATACAAAAAAATGGCTGTGGATTCCTCAGTTCTGTCGAATCCAAAATGGGCGATTTTTTTCAGACACCCGTCCCTCATTGACTTAGTGTGTAGGCACAAGCGCAAACACTTCAGGGAAACAGAGGGTTCCCTCGATGAGTACAGGATGAAAATAGCAAAGGTGATAAGGTGAACCAGAATTACCTAATTAGTTCGCTCTCATAGTTGAAAACGCATTATTGTAATGAACTCATAAGTCATCCTCTTCTAGGCTGTCCCTCTTGTTTGTTATCAACGATCCGATGGTGCGTAAGAATGGAAACGATTTGGATCATATGATCTCCGAGGTTTCAACTGTTCTCTTAAAATGTGAGATTTTCATTCTTTGATGGTCTCTGCTCTCGCTGAATCTTGGCTGTTTATTGTTTCTACAAAAATCATTAACTTTCCATAGTCACATACCCGACATTTAGTACAAACAACGAAAATTAACTAAATCGGACGTCTGTTTAGCAGGGTCGGAGATTTTTCTAAAATTTTCACTTTTTAAATTCATCATTATCTTCCAATCAACTGGTAGTTGATCCCCCATGACTGACTGTCTCATTGGAAAGAAAACAGACGACTGACTTTGATTCAGGAAGAGGCATCAAAATGAGTTTGTAATTAATGTATAATTTATTATAAAAAAAGCAAATTTAATATATTATTCAATTGCTCACAATCATAAACAGATCTCCAAAGCATCACAATTTGAAAAACTCGAAATATATCTGATTTTAAATTATGCTTAGGCATTATGTGATTCACTGAAATATTATATATGTGTAATAAATTTATTCACAAAAACACAGTTAATAATCACTGGCGGCTCTCAGAATTGAGAACATTTTTCCCAGCAAGGTTGGAGAGAGAAAGGCTATCCCCACAGGTGGCCTCTCAGGCGAGGTATCTACTACTTTCTCATGGGAAGAGAATTGTTCCATCAGGCCTTTTGTGGCTGGGGCCAGTCCAAGAGGCTTTAACTGGACAGGAAATTAGGCCGCTTATAGTCTTCACGCAATAACTCCGTTGATTGAACCGTGTATTGGACTTCTCCGGTAGGAGAGAGCGTTAAAACCTTTAATGTCTACCATTCTTCCACATCTACAGCGATGGATCACGCAAACATCCACTCCGAGGTGGACGCTAACCACAACTCTTGTGACGTCGTCATCCAATAGTGCCCCGAGTGAGGTATGGGTAGGCTCAGATCCATGCACCACTTTCCTTCGTCGATGCAGAAGCTAGATATGGCAGACAATGTTGGTCAAGTTCAGGTTTTATCTCAATAATTTTTTAGAAAAAGTTTATCAAGGTTCTTCAGGAATTTCACACTTAGACGCGTCCAAACTCCCCCATGTCACTGATTCAGCGTCCGATCCGTTAATATAGCGTAGGATCTGGCGCATAAGGATTAACTGAAGATAGGAAAGGAGGACGAGTTCGAGTGGTGACCGCATCCCGATTCCTCCATAAAGAAGCGGAAAAAATAATAATGGCATTTTATAGTAATGTTTCCACTACTAACCACCACGTGGGCAGGACACACTTTATTTAAGATAAGAACAGTTATGATAACTGGTTAAGGGGTGCAAAGCATAAGGAATGTTAACTTTTTTTCTCTTAGTTGCATGTGAGTCCCAGTGATCTATCACTAATGAGTTAGTCACTTGTCAAGCAATATTTAACGTGGATGCCTTGAACTTTCAGCCAGGATCGACAGCAGCGAGATTTGAATCGAGAACATCTGAATTCCACCTCCACTTATAACACTTGACACTGAAAAATCTACAGTTAAACTGATCATAAAAAAGTTGTAATGAAAAAAAAATTTAACAGTTCATGATAATAATAGACTTTACGCAGAGCCATGTTACCTATATCTCCACCCAGGCAGACATACACTTTATTTAAATTAAGAACAATTATGATAACTAATCGTAGGAGTACCAAGAAATGCTCTTTAATTCTTTCTTTTTGTTGGGAGAATCCTTTATAGACGATCCGGTTCCCCAGTAAAATGTTAATAAATGACGGCGTCACTTGTCAAGCCAAAGCATCATAGATGCTTGGAGTCTTACTGTACAGTAGAGAGATTCGAAATAGGGATCATATGGCTAATAATCTAAATAGGGATCATATGGCTAACAGAATTCATCTCCTGGTAAGTTATTTTTTCTATTACTTTCTAATAACATTCGAAATCATCTCTCAGAACAATTGATTCCCTTGGTTCCACTTAGTAATTTACTTCAACTTCAGAGCCTTTTAAAATTAGATGATTAGTCTTTCTCGTAACTTAATCTTCATAGTCTTCAATTTTCAGCCCATGACTGTCATATTCTCCAACATTTTTAATCAAAAATAGGCTGAATTTATGCTATTTTTAGACTTAGTACTTCGTTACTGTTGCATCTCAAGTCAGGCTAATATGAATTATTGTAACCTTGGTGTATTGGATCTTATATCAAAATGAGCACAATATTTAACGTTTTATCTTTTTCTTCTTTGAATTATTGAATGTCAAACTTATTAAGTGAGGTTGTATTAAATTTAACAATCTTTTTTCCAAGGTTTTCTCTCCATTCACTATTTATCGTGCTTTTCTTGTTATGTTTTCATTAGAGTAGTAACCAGCATAAATCAGAAAACCATATTTACAGTAAATCATATTTAAAACTGCCATCCATCCAAAGTGGACCCCGCCGACATTATTGACGTTGCGTTGCCTCTCACGATTGCAACAGAGATCAACTGGAGTAGCCACCAGCATAAATTATATTTCGCACTGCTCCATTGGTGAAGATAATATATAATTCGATATCACCGCTTTTATTTCAAAAAGAACATCTTAAGCATTCTATGGGGAATCCCTAGGAAGGCCTTCTTGCTTTTCGTGGTACTGATCGAATTCTCTGGATTTGGACCTTAATATAAACTATTTATAAATTTTATATTTATTTAATAATAAAATATAATTAAATTTAAAATTTCTATAAAAATAATTAATTGGATGGGGTGTTGTGGGATAAAATGTACAAGTTGTTGGCTTATTATAAGCATTTGGGGGACAATCATGCTGGTTTGGCACATATATTAATATCTTTTAGTTATTGATGGGAATATTTTTCAAAATTGAGTCGGTTGCTCTGATAGAAGATCTAAGCATAGATGAAAAGGAATTTATTCGTCTGGGGACTCCTACATCTCACAACAGTACAAAATAACCTCAATAAACTGCTTCATAGCTTCTTTTATGTACTTTATCCTCGGAGTAGTTCTTATTTTTCACCTTAAATTTAATCTTCGTAGAAAAACCGCAAATTAATTTTATCATTACTAATATTTCATAACTTTATTTAAACGTGTCTGTCTTTGTCATTTTAGTAAAATACTCTAATGTCCTCTCCATGACACGTGTGTGACCTAGTACCGATGTGTCGCTTTGCTGGTGTTTGAATCCCACACCATTGCCTATTTGATCGAAGGCCTTCGCTTTGCTTTTTACCTTCTTAATTCGTTAGAGGCGTCATGGGTTCCACCCATCTCAGAAAACGCCTAGTGCTGTCCCACCCTCCAAAAAGAGTATATATCTTGCCTACTCCATTGAATGGGAGATGGATTGATGTAACCGCCGGATAGGATGTGTTTAACTTCAACCATATGAACTGGATATACTTAAATCAGACTCCAATCGTCAAAGGACACTGAGCATTGCCATAAGAACCATCCATCACTGTATGAAACATTCGTGAGATATCCTCTGTTTTTTTATACAACATCTCCCGTTTGACAAAAAATGTTTTGCGAATCTCCTGTACATGCCCTGCAAAAATTGACCGATCTATAGATGTGACCGACATTTGGTGGGTCCAACTCAGTATCCACTGGTCTCATACAAGTCGGTGAGGTCGGGGTAACTTAACTAACCATCTCCGTTCAAGGATGTCTCTGATTTGCGATCGCATTCTCAATTTCATATACAAATCCTTCCAACCGGTCCAAAGGTTTCGAAGGCAATTGGGACGAAACGGAAGCTATCTCCGAGGGCTAAGTATTCTTCAATCTTTTCCATTCAGTTTTGTCGATGATGATATTTTCCTTGATGATGCTTAATACCTTATTATAAGCTTATCCATTTTTCCTGCACGCAGAACAGTGAAAGTGGTAAAGTCTAACAAGTTCAATCCCTTATTGGGGGATAAAAATTGGTTTCTAAAATTTAATTGGGAGTGGTACGAGAAGCCAGATATTCAATGTTGTAGCTGACAAGGTTTCGGATAGTTTCTCTGTAAAAATCTATCAAAGTGTTATTGTATTCGGTTTTCCACTCAAGTGCAGAGCAGAATGTAAAATCCATGTGACTGAAGTAAAAATTGTGTAAACTGTAGTTCTAGGGATCACTTACCTAATTATTTATGAAAATTATCAAATCCATAAAAAAAGAGAATTACAAAGATTTCGAATGAAATAAGTCCCAGTCGGAATGTATGGAATGGCTGGATTAAACAAACTTCATGTAAACTTGACGACCGAGGGACAAATCACTTTTTCTCGTGTCTTGGGCCGCCTTCTGTTTCTCCCCCGCTGGATCTCTGAGAACGTGCGTCATTGGTTGTTACAATATTGTTAGCCATCTATTTCCCTCACTAAAAAGACCGGAGGTAAAAAATATGGACTGTCTGGAATGCGACAAAAGTTGGTAAAAAACGAATGAAATTGGTATACAGACAGATGAGTTAATGATTACTGATTCGTTTGACTAAATGACCTTGCTAATATTGGGAGAGATTCTTTTGTTAATGTCTGTAATCAGCTGGGTAAAGGAATCAAGGATTCTGTCAGGAACAAGAAAGAAAGTTTTCACTTGGTCTGGTGACGCTCTTAAAAGACGAGGACAGCGACCTGTTAAATCTGAAGTAGCCAGGATCACCTTGGTAAATGGCCGCTCTCCTAGAAAGGTGGTTTTGGAGCTGGTAACTCTTTCCAGCATATATGTATTTCAGAAATGTGTTGTTCTGATAAAAGGGAAAGGAGATAATTCTCAAATCTCATGATGGTGCCTTAATCCCTAAAGGAGAAATACCAGAAGTCACCCATCTTTCATTATTCCACATGAAATTCAAAAAGAGTTTATTGATTGAAATACCATTAATGGTTTTCAAAATGCAGACTTGCCAATAATCAATGGATTGTTGTTTCAGTTCAAATCTTTGTGGAGAAAGGAACAATTATTTGTATGATCCCAAAGAAAGATGTCAAATGCAGAAAATTATAGGCCATTAGTCTTGTTTGCACTGCGCGGTACTCTCAGGTAGACTAGGAAAAGTGAAGAGATGGCCAGTATTCTAGTCGTCAAGAAGGCATGATGGACAAAGTGGAGGACGATTGTCCGATTCTGTTCAGATATCAACGTAAAATCACGTGGGGACCACAATGAAAGCCGCCAAATGAACACAAACGCTCCGTTGTAGGGAAGCTTCGCTTCCGTTAATATTTGATGGAAAACGTCCCAGAAGCTTGTTAGAACAAAGGATGGTAGTGGCATTAGTAGATATCCAGCCATGGATTATTTTCAGGAGTGACTGTGAGGGCTCATTCTTAGGGATTGTTTGGAGAATCTGAACTTTATGACCAATTCTCCTTTTGTTAGTGAAGAAAGAATTCCTTGACTCTATTCCTTGTTATGCTTCGATTTGGATAGCCACGTGGCAGCATGTGATGCTATGTGGCTAATGGTTAAAAATTCATGTTCTTCTCTCTGATAGCGTCATTGGATCCACCTTACTAAGGAGACGCCCAATGCCTAGCCGTCATCAAGAGGATTCAACTATTCTTCCTACTGAGAGCAGTTTCGTTACCTGGAAACAAGTTATGGAATCGCTGGAATGCGTCAGGATCAAAGAGTTAGTTTGGATTTACCCTTGGTCGTTGGAATAATTTTATTTATTTATTGTAGTTTAGTATTGGGGATACGGTTCATCCGTGGTTAAGAAAATGTCTTTTTGGAAGAGTCATTTATACGTATTGAAACTCAAATTTCAAAGAAAATTTTGTTAAGATGGGTTCCAAGGGAACTGTTCCTAGTCCACTTTTTGAATTGTGTGATGAGTAAGTGATCCGTTTTAGATCCAAAAATACTTCATCCGTTGAATAATCTACACTTTCTTTCTTTAGAATTAAGTCTATCCCCCCAAATAATTAACTGTAATAGTAAACTCTCTTAGTGTTAGACAATTTCTCGATAATAGTGACTGGATCCCCATATGGCGTTCGAATTTTTAATCGAAGAGAACGCTTTATCCCATAATCTTTTTGAAGCTGGATTTTTTGATCATCTGATTCCACAAAGTGGTGGATCCAGGAATACTTCGATATCTTTGGAACGAGCTATCGCTTAAAAGTAACAAATCCAATTTATCCATCGATTAGTGAGATTTTCAAACTCACAAAATAACATAATTTTATACAATTTTAGGTCAATCAATCGGAATCTCTCATTTGTTACACCAGCAACAATATAACTCACAGGCATGCAAACTGGCATATATTGCAGTCTCTTACCACTTGACGGATTGCACTTTTTAATAAGGCAGAATGTTTTATGACACATTTCCTCCAAAAAATTGTGTCTACAATAATTGGCTTCATATATCTTTTTATCAATTATCCGCATCTTTCCTGTGTTTGGTGTTGTGATTACAAGCTTGTGATTACTATTGATTGCGTCTGGGCCTCCTGACATAACATCTCCACCATACTAAGTCATCGGTTTTAACGATTAAATACATAAATGAATCAACTAGCTTTGATTCTCGAGTGTATTCTTAAGCAAAACAGATTGTATACTATTTAAATTCTCCCACTACCAGTGTGGAGTATAATATGAAACCATGTGAATTCTTAATGTTATTATTTCTTTACATTGCTACTTCAATGGCAAATAGGTTTTCGGGCAGCATTGAGTGATCGGGCGTTTATTTTCCAATATTTTACTGACAACAAGAACAATGACTGCTACCTCCATTATTTCAAACTAAACAGCCTATTCCTGTCGAAGCAAGTTGTGCTTGTCCTAATAATAATAAAACATTGAGCCTTGAGGTTTTGCTCCTCATTTGAAGAAAGCGCAGCCTCAAATTAACTTCCTATAAAAAATAGTCATCCCTCTTCTTGGCTGTCCCCTCCTTTTTGCTATTGACTATCCGATGGCACGAATAAAGTGATTTGGGTTCTAGAATCTCTGAGGTTTATCTATGGATGGCTCTTACGAATTTTAAGAGGAAATGCACTCTCAGCTGTCGTCAAAATATAATTGGCAATTGAAGCATAGACGCCAGAATGATACGTTGAGGAGTAGCAATGTTTCCATTACTTATTTCAGCCTAGGCAGAACTCACATTTCTCGTTCTTCTCTTTTTTGCTTGAACTCTGAGACAATTCAGTTATGCAATGATGAATCACTGATGGCGTCACTCGTCGATCTTAGAATGGAAACCTCGGGGTCACAGAGAAAGAACTCAGGAAATCAAAATGTGGTAGCATTACTTACTTAAAGTATTGAAAAAGAGTCACCAACTTTCTATCCCGTGAATGGAGTCACATCTTATTCCTCTACCACGGGGAAGTCGAAGAAAATCTTGTACCAGATTACTATAACTAAGCACTCTCGCTGTGCCATGGTCATGCACTAGATCCAGTAGTCCACCCGGATCCTCTCCCTCACTGGAGCGTATCCAAATCTTTTGGAAGTCCCCTCGGTCGTCCACAGAATCAGGATTCCCGACGATAGTCAAGGACTGCCAAAAAAGTCTTCCATGGTCATGTTAGTTAGGGTCCCCAGATCAATTGAAATTTAATATATTTTTTTTTATTTTTTTTTTAAACAAAAATTTATTAACAATAAAATATTATTTATTAACTATGGGGGAGAGCGGCTGCTGACATCACGGAGTAAGCGTTTCCGCGGATAACTGCGATACCAATTCTTTGCCTCAGCCAGACCGCTTCCCGCACGTCTTTCTTGCGGTGGGCCAATTTTTCCCGATTTCCTTTAGGAAAGAGGCTGTAATACTTCCAGCCGCACCAGACGTCTCGATTGCTACCGGTACAAAACGGTAGCGGTCTCCAATTTTTCCATATTTTTAATCTTGATTTTTTCGGCCAGATCGGCTGCCGATCCAGCAGACTGCGCCGAGCTGAGCATCATCGAGTTCGAGAAAGAATCCACAACAGTGCAGTCCCATACGAGCGATTTTCCCTCAGTGAACGGAAAGATAGTTAACCCATCCGGTCTTTTCCCATCTCCGCGGTCCAATCCCACAGGTTCCAATACTGCCGGGAAGCCTGCCGCTTCAAGAGCTCGCAAGACAATGTTGTTCATAGCAGCATGGCGGGGTGCTCTGCCCGCACTCCTTTTGCACGAGAGCGGGTGCAGCCCTTTGGCATCGACGATCCCTCCACAACGACATTGGTTTCGACGCAAACATCAGCTCCCAGGCGTTGTGCGATTCCAATCCGAATACAGTCATCGTCCAATAGGGTCCCCAGGGAGGAAGACGGGAGTGCATCCAGCCACGCTCCGCTCCCATGGTTGGCGGCGGACACGAGGCATGCAAGACGATGCTGGTTGGCCTCAGACTTTAGCACGTCGAAGATATTCTTGGAGTAAATATCATCCCAGTCACGTTGCCTCGAAGGATCGTTCGGCATATCCAAACCAGTTTCACACCATTCGCAACGAGCTTCGTCGAAGACTTTTTCCCAAGAGAGTCCGGTTGTAATACGTAGGATTTCTTGGACCAAAAGGCTTCCACTTGAGAGCGATGACACATATGCTGGATAGGCGATCTCCAGCGCCGACCTGACATTTAATATATTTAAAACTAAAATATGATAATTTTGAATATAAAAATAAAATTAACTAAATATTTATATTTCAATCAACTTAAAAATAATAAAATATTTTGCTATAGTAACTCTAAACTCTCAAAGAAAAATGGAGCGATTTACGATTAATGTTGAATCCGATGATAAGTTTCATTAATATTTAACATCAAGAAATTATCAGTCAAAAACGATAGAACAGGTCAGTGATGTCTATTCCATAGTGAAAAAATTTATTTATAAGAGAAGATTCAGCGATTCGAGTCTGATTCGGTCTTATTAAAGGCAAGCAAATATTTTCTGGAGTTTCCTCAAAGAAGGAGGAAGAAAATTTATATAAATTGATCAGTTACTTCGGCAGCTTCAACAAGTTCTTGTTATAAAGTAAAACAGGCTATCCCTGAGTCGAGATAAATTTCCTGATATTGATATCAATTTTATCGAATCAGCAATCGAAGCAGGTGCTGATGTGAATGAGGTTGATGATTATGGGCAAACAATACTTCACGATGTAATCAATTTCACTTTAATCGTTGCTAGGCAGCCTGTAACTGGTCAACCGATGTTGTTATGTTTCTGCTAAAACATGGAGTCAATGTAAATGCCATGGACACCTTTGGCAGAACTCCTTTGCACGTGGCTGCCACCGCTGACTATCCAGAAATGGTTCATTTTCTCGTCGGAAATGGGGCTGACATGAACGCCTTGACTGAAAGAGAGATGCAGACTCCTGTCCATTACGCAGCCAAAAACGATTCCACAAAGTCACTGAAAGCTTTGATAAAATTGGGGGCAAACTACAAAACTGTGAAAGACTATAAGAAGAGGACTCCTCTGTTCCTGGCTGCAGAATTAGGTCCCTTTCCAGTTATTGCTAGACCGAAGTGAGACAGCCACTGTCCTAATAGACAACGGAGCTCCGGTAGAGGAACGAGACTACTGCGGACAAACAGCCATCATTTGGATGGCGAAAAAAAATGCCCAAAATAGTATTTTTAAAGCCAAACCATTATAGGCTGTGGAAGCTCTCAATACACTCCACACAAAGGACAAACGAAAGCGTAAACAAGAGTATCGTCTTGATTGCCTCGAAAATGTCAAAGGTATTTCTGACAATTTGGGGTCACATTTAGGATCTTTCATTGACTTCTCTCCACCGTCTCTGTTTATATTAAGTTGAAAATTTCATAGTTAGCTTAAGGCAATAGCTGACTCCGAAAATTATGATTTCTTTCAGTGTCCGATAGTCAGAAAATTCATCGACATTAAATGGCGGAAATTTGGATTGTAAGTTTGGTTTGCCACGTGCGTAGGTTGAATGCCTGGGTGAACTGATAATCACTTTACTCTTCAACGTATTGTGGACTGTTATATTTTTCCTACTTCCCAGCGGAAATGTCTACAAGTATGTCTACACGAAGGATTACGGAATCACATTTACCTGGGTTTGTTTATTTTTATTATGAAAAGGTATTTGCCTTGTTTTTCTTGCTGCTGATTTGGATTGTGGAAATTCAGGACTACAGGATTTCCAAGGCTTACAACAGCGTTGTGTTGCCTAAAAATGTTAGAAATGGGAATCTTGGAGGGAAATAGAAATTCGGAAAGACATGGAGTTTTGTCATCCTCGATACCCGGAAGAACAGACTTATTGGGATATTGAGTTACAGAACACCAAGGAAGAGAGTCCCTCGTACTTTTCGGACAAAAAGTTTGAGTTGATGCCAAATTCAAGGAATGTGGTGGACTGGGTTGTTTTTATACTATTGCTTGTCTGTTTTATTATCCACCTAATCGCCCTGGCGAAGGAAGATTCAAATCTTGGGTACAATCTTAAAAGGGTCTACTCATTCGCCCTCATCTTCCTATGGATGAGGTTCTTGATGTGTGCTAACTTTTTTGAAAGTCTTGGTAATTCTGTTTATTCATTTTAAGGACCCTTCATTGTGATTCTGTCTCACACCATCAATGACATTGTTCGCTTCCTTTTTATTTACTTTATTTTTTTCATTCCATTCTGTAAAACGGTAATTTGACTCAAAGACTGCTGCTTCTGGGTATTCTATGGAGGTTCTACGGGCTTTCCGGTCGACAGTCAGAGATTTTCCACAAATGTCACAAAAATTACAGTCCAAGGCTTTGACAGCGTAAGACAGGGAATATTCACACTTTTTCGGATCTCCATGGTTGACGACTATGACTACACTGTTTGCCTGAGTTAATAATTCCCAGAATATGTCATCTATCGACAATTGGGACGAAACGGAAGCTATCTCCGAGGCTAAGTATTCTTCAATCTTTTCCATTCAGTTTTGTCGATGATGATATTTTCCTTGATGATGCTTAATACCTTATTAAGCTTATCCATTTTTCCTGCACGGTAAAGTCTAACAAGTTCAATCCCTTATTGGGGGATAAAAATTGGTTTCTAAATTTAATTGGCGTGGTACGAGAAGCCAGATATTCAATGTTATAGCTGACAAGGTTCGGATAGTTTCTCTGTAAAAATCTATCAAAGTGTTATTGTATTCGGTTTTCCACTCAAGTGCAGAGCAGAATGTAAAAATCCATGTGACTGAAGTAAAAAATTGTGTAGTTCTAGGGATCACTTACCTAATTATTTATGAAAATTATCAAATCCATAAAAAAGAGAATTACAAAGATTTCGATGAAATAAGTCCCAGTCGGAATGTATGGAATGGCTGGATTAAACAAACTTCATGTAAACTTGACGACCGAGGGACAAATCAATTTTTCTCGTGTCTTAGCCGCCTTCTGTTTCTCTCCCGCTCAGGATCAACCTTTTGGATATCTGGGAACGTGCGTCATTGGTTGTTACAATATTGTTAGCCATCTATTTCCCTCACTAAAAAGACCGGAGGTAAAAAATATGGACTGTCTGGAATGCGACAAAAGTTGGTAAAAAAACGAATGAAATTGGTATACAGACAGATGAGTTAATGATTACTGATTCGTTTGACTAAATGACCTTGCTAATATTGGGAGATTCTTTTGTTAATGTCTGTAATCAGCTGGCTAAAGGAATCAAGGATTCTGTCAGGAACAAGAAAGAAAGTTTTTACTTGGTCTGGTGACGCTTTTAAAAGACGAGGACAGCGACCTGTTAAATCTGAAGTAGCCAGGATCACCTTGGTAAATGGCCGCTCTCCTAGAAAGGTGGTTTTGGAGCTGGTAACTCTTTCCAGCATATATGTATTTCAGAAATGTGTTGTTCTGATAAAAGGGAGAGGAGCTAATTCTCAAATCTCATGATGGTGCCTTAATCCCTAAAGGAAAAATATCAGAAGTCACCCATCTTCCATTATTCCACATGAAATTCAAAAAGAGTTTATTGATTGAAATACCATTAATATTTTTCAAAAGGCAGACTTGCCAATAATCAATGGATTGTTGTTTCAGTTCAAATCTTTGTGGAGAAAAGAACAATTATTTGTATGATCCCAAAGAAAGATGTCAAATGCAGAAAATTATAGGCCATTAGTCTTGTTTGCACTGCGCGGTACTCTCAGTAGACTAGGAAAAGTGAAGAGATGGCCAGTATTCTAGTCGTCAAGAAGGCATGATGGACAAAGTGGAGGACGATTGTCCGATTCTGTTCAGATATCAACGTAAAATCACGTGGGGACCACAATGAAAGCCGCCAAATGAACACAAACGCTCCGTTGTAGGAAGCTTCGCTTCCGTTAATATTTGATGGAAAACGTCCCAGAAGCTTGTAGAACAAAGGATGGTAGTGGCATTAGTAGATATCCAGCCATTATTTTCAGGAGTGACTGTGAGGGCTCATTCTTAGGGATTGTTTGGAGAATCTGAACTTTATGACCAATTCTCCTTTTGTTAGTCAAGAAAGAATTCCTTAACTCTATTCCTTGTTATGCTTCGATTTGGATAGCCACGTGGCAGCATGTGATGCTATGTGGCTAATGGTTAAAAATTCATGTTCTTCCCTCTGAGAGCGTCATTGGATCCACCTTACTAAGGAGACACCCAATGCCTAGCCGTCATCAAGAGGATTCAACTATTCTTCCTACTGAGAGCAGTTTCGTTACCTGGAAACAAGTTATGAAATCGCTGGAATGCGTCAGGATCAAAAAGTTAGTTTGGATTTACCCTTGGTCGTTGGAATAACTTTATTTATTTTTTGTAGTTTAGTATTGGGGATACGGTTCATCCGTGGTTAAGAAAATGTCTTTTTGGAAAAGTCATTTATACGTATTGGAACTCAAATTTCAAAGAAAATTTTGGTAAGATGGATTCCAAGGGAACTGTTCTTAGTCCACTTTTTGAATTGTGTGATGAGTCAGTGATCCGTTTTAGATCCAAAAATACTTCATCCGTTGAATAATCTACACGTTCTGTTTTTAGAATTAAGTCTATCCCCCCAAATAATTAACTGTAATAGTAAACTCTCTTAATGTGGACAATTTCTCGATAATAGTGACTGGATCCCCATATGGCGTTCGAATTTTTAATCGAAGAGAAGGCTTTATCCCATAATCTTTTTAAGCTGGATTTTTTGAACATCTGATTCCACAAAGTGGTGGATCCAGGAATACTTCGATATATTTGGAACGAGCTATCGCTTAAAAGTAACAAATCCAATTTACCCATCGATTAGTGAGATTTTCAAACTCACAAAATAACATAATTTTATACAATTTTAGGTCAATCAATCGGAATCTCTCATTTGTTACACCAGCAACAATATAACTCACAGGCATGCAAACTGGCATATATTGCAGTCTCTTACCACTTGACGGATTGCACTTTTAATAATGCAGAATGTTTTATGACACATTTCCTCCAAAAAATTGTGTCTACAATAATTGGCTTCATATATCTTTTTATCAATTATCCGCATCTCTCCTGTGTTTGGTGTTGTGATTACAAGCTTGTGATTACTATTGATTGCGTCTGGGCCTCCTGACATAACATCTCCACCATACTAAGTCATCGGTTTAACGATTAAATACATAGATGAATCAACTAGCTTTGATTCTCGAGTGTATTCTTAAGCAAAACAGATTGTATACTATTTAAATTCTCCCACTACCAGTGTGGAGTATAATATGAAACCATGTGAATTCTTAATGTTATTATTTCTTTACATTGCTACTTCAATGGCAAATAGGTTTTCGGGCAGCATTGAGTGATCGGGCGTTTATTTTCCAATATTTTACTGACAACAATAACAATGACTGCTACCTCCATTATTTCAAACTAAACAGCCTATTCATGTCGAAGCAAGTTGTGCTTGTCCTAATAATAATAAAACATTGAGGCTTGAGGTTTTGCTCCTCATTTGAAGAAAGCGCAGCCTCAAATTAACTTCCTATAAAAAATAGTCATCCCTCTTCTCGGCTGTCCCCCTCCTTTTTGCTATTGACTATCCGATGGCACAACTATCCGACGCAGAACTCACATTTCTCGTTGTTCTCTTTTTTGCTTGAACTCTGAGACAATTCGGTTATGCAATGATGAATCACTGATGGCGTCACTCGTCGATCTTAAAATGGGACCAACAGGAATTGAACTCCTGACACTAGTATCCTTCATTTATTTGAACCTTGGGGTCACAGAGAAAAAAAAATAAAGTATAGTCAAACAGTTAGGTGATCCAGGTACCATAATTCCATCAGGTCTGTGGTCCTCTACTGTAGCGAATGAATCTCTACGCGGGAGAGGAATACGGTGATGTTTGTATTCTTCATAATGATTTAAGAAATTTAATTTATTTACTCCGAAATCACAAGAATTATGTTCTAAATTAAGTTAACCAGGACAGGATCCAGATATAATAAGACTTCCAACCAAATGGGATGCTCAGGAAATCAAAATGTGGTAGATTAATACGGGACGGTGTAGTATAATTTTATAGCTTTGTTCATGCCTGTCGTTAGAAAAGCTACTACAAAGAAGAATACTAAAATCAAAAAAAGTAACTCGGAGAGGTCTTAAAGGAGAATTATATTGAAAACGATAAGACTACCTCTGAGGGGTTTTAAAGAATAGCTGTATTGAAAATGTTAAGGATCTGTCTCTGAAGCCTCCTTTTGAATACTCTGGGAATGCTTTTATACAAATCACTGTTATGTCAAATATGGGAGCCATCAAAATCTCCAACTTACTGTACTCGTTCGACCCGACAGGGTCTATCAGATTGAGTCACAAAGGCTCCGGCATCTTCCGCCTCGAATTCATGAAGGAGGAGGACAAAAGGAACTTTTGTGAACATGTGAATGCCACTTCACCTTTTGGTCTTGGAAACCATTGTTTCAGTGAAATCCGAGTGAAACCGTCCGAAATTGTGTTGAAGAACTTGCCATTTTGGGTTGATGATAACGACCTTCATGAATTTGTCAAGGAAATAGCTTCCTCTACTACAAGCATATGTCGTTTCTACAAGGGAGAAAGACTCCCTCTTGCAAAAGTTCTAGTTGGATCAAGGGCGGAGGCTACATCGCTGGTCCGTCTTGGTTTCAACATTGCCACGTGCCGATTACATGTGAATGGTACAGGAGAGGCTCACCTAGGTGTTTCAAGTGCCAACGCTATAGACACATATCCTCCTTCTGTAAGGAGAAGACAAAATGTCTCCATTGTGCAGGGGAACACGACCTGACTGCTTGTGGAGAGACTCCTGCGAACACAATGAATTGCATAAATTGTGGCTCGTCCTCACATTGTGCCAGATATGGTGGATGCCCAGCCGCCAAGAAATCTGATCAGAGGAAGCAACTAAAAGCGATGGACAGGCGATAATAGGCGATATTGGGAGAACGTGGACAGCAAAGACAGTTACGTCAAAGTCGGCACCTAAAATTCGTCGAAAACTGAACGATGTCCCACCCAATCTATCAGAGAAGATATACACTGAAATATCGGAGATTATGTCACGGCTAAACTATCTGTGCTCGATTGCACATGTGGATTTAATGGAAACGGTGACTTTGGCTTTGAAGAAGCAAGGTCACCCAAATGTTTGAAGCAAGGACTAAAAATAGTGCTATTGAATGCCCGATCTCTATGGAAAAGGCATAATGAACTAGCACTACTTGCAAGGGCCTCCAAGATCGACATCTTGGTGGTCAATGAGACGATATTAAAGAAAGCGAAGAGTAATATAATGACTGGATACAATTCTGTGGACGTTTTATGGAAGGCTGGAGCAGTTGCTGTTACGAGCAACGTCTATTTTCAACCGGGACTGCCTCCGAATTCGTAATCCAATAGTCGTTTGTGATGTATTGTGTGAATTTGTAAACATGGACGTTTGTTGCGACGGAGTATGGATTAGTGTTGGAGGTCTATACTCCAAGAATCTTGAGACTTGTTCTACAGATATCACTGAGTTCTACAACAAGAATCCCTATACTATCTTAATTGGGGATCTTAATTCGAAGAACACTAGTTATGGTTGTAGCAAGACAAATCAGGATGGACGACGTTTAGAATTATTGTCTGATTCATGTGGCTTTGTGATCCTTACGTCGGATGACCCAAATCATTTTTCTTATCATGGTGGCGACAAACTCGGCGTTTTCCTAGTATCGCCAGCTCTATCTGTGTATGTGGGAAAGCCAAAAACTCTATGGGATATCGGGAGTGACCATATTCCACAAGAATTAGTTATTACTTTGAGACCAGATGTTATGGAAGATGTCTTCTTGAAGTTCAACATATCTAACTTGGATTGGGGCCACTATAGGGTCTTCATATCCAATAATTTGTGTGTTCTACCGAGAGAGTTTTCAACCATTGAAGGTATCAATGCTGTAAGTAGAGAATTAACAAATCTACTGCAGTCATATCTTCATCTGTATTCACGAAGAGTTTTCTCAAAAAAATCATTATTTTGTGTCGCCAATTATTATGAGGCTTATTCGGGAGAAGAATCGCCTAAGGGCAAAGCAAAGACGTTGTGCTGACAAAATAGACGGGGAATTCATATCAGCCAGAATCAGGATGATGAAGGAAGCAATCAGCAATATATGGAAGGAGGAGACTGACCGTATATGGAGGGCTGAGGCTGCAAAAATTGATATGAAGAATCCCTCTTTTTGGAAATGCTATCAGAAGATAATGTGTCCGAAGTCGGGTGCAGAAAAAATTATACTGGATAAACCAGACGGGGGAGTATGCATAACGGAGGAAACACCTTCGATATTCAGGGATCAGCTCCAAAAAATTCAGGGTGTGGATCCGTGGAGTTTGATCCCTGATGACAAAAAGAAGGTGTCTGCCGATATATTTAAACACTCCGACGAGGAACTACCTATTGCTGATAGCACTGTCAGCATCTTTGAAGTGATGACAGCTATCAGGGAATGCAAGGTCAATGCTCCAGGATATGACCACATATCAATGAAACTTATCAAAGAGGGTCCGGATATTTTGTTTGACTATCTGCGATGTCTTTATGATGGGTGTTTACGACTTGGCCACTTGCCTTTAATATGGAAGAAAGCTGTTGTGAGGATGATTCCAAAACCAGGGAAGCCAAAGAGAGATCCGGCAAGCTACAGACCAATTAGCTTAATATGTTTTTTCGCGAAAGTGATTGAACGTATCATTTTCAAAAGGCTAAGCAGACATATAGAAGAGAATGACATTCTGATTCGGAACAGTGAGGTTATCGTCCCGGAAGAGGCTGTGCAGACTGTTTCTTTCTACTGAATTCTGAAATCATGAAAGCAAAGGATTCCAAGAGGCAAATAAACTTATTATGTCTTGATATCTCGAAAGCATTCGACTGGTATGTCATGAAGCGTTGTTAAAGCAGCTTGTATCAGCATATGTTCCAAGATACCTATTTGTTTGGCTAGTAAATTATCTTTAGGAAAGACAATCTTTTGTGAAGGTGTGTGGAAATTTATCCGATGCAACATCATTCAAAAAAGGAGTACCACAAGGTTCAATATTGAGCCCTATTTTGTTTAATAGATTCATGGCGAGCTTTCCACGTCCGAAGAATATTAATACTAGTCTTCTTAATTATGCGGATGACGAAATCGTGGTGAACACATCTCTAAAATCTTCTATATCTGAAGGAAGAATCCGGGAGTATGTTGACCAGATTGAGCATTGGTGCAACTTGAGAGGGCTAAATCTCTCTGCTGAAAAATCTTGCGCACTCTGAATAAGCAATGTGAAAAAGCACCTGAAACAAGAATACACACTGGGAGTAAACAATTCACACAGTCTGCGCTACCTGGGGGTCGACTATGGACACGCAGGAGATTACATGGACGACATAAATGGAAGGAGAAAGAGAGCCTTTCAGTCGCTCCTATGTACACGGAAGTTGCACGTCACACTTACCTGTTTATCTTCAAGGGAGTTATTCTCCCTAGCCTACTTTATGAGTGCGAGGGGTGGTTCTTCTCTCCGAAGAGGGACAAAATCTTATCCCTCCTAGAGAAGACTAGAAGAGTTCAACTAAGCTCTTCTTAAACAAGAAGCTGAAAGACTGTCTAAACGAGGACGAAAACAAACTCTTGGAACCGATTAGCAAGATTGTGGAGGATCGGATCAATGTTTCAGGAGGAGATCAAAGGTCCAGGACACATATATAAAGCTGGGAAAATAAAGATTAAAAAGCTGGGAGAAACGTTCCGAAAAAGATTAATAATAAAAAAAGGAGGAAGGGTCCAGGTGTGGAGTCCAAGCCTTATGGTATGACTCAGATGTAATACTCTCCAGAAATCTCCTTAACTCTTTTGTCAATAAATCGTTGTTGTTGCTGTTGTGGTAGCATTACTTACTTAAAGTATTGAAAAAGAGTCACCAACTTTCTATCCCGTGAATGGAGTCACATCTTGTTCTTCTACCACGGGGAAGTCGAAGAAAATCTTGTACCAGATTACTATTACTAAGCACTCTCGCTGTGCCATGGTCATGCACTAGATCCAGTAGTCCACCCGGATCCTCTCCCTCACTGGAGCGTATCCAAATCTTTTGGAAGTCCCCTCGGTCGTCCACAGAATCAGGATTCCCGACGATAGTCAAGGACTGCCAAAAAAGTCTTCCATGGCCATGTTAGTTAGGGTCCCCAGATCAATTGAAATTTAATATATTTAAAACTAAAATATGATAATTTTGAATATAAAAATAAAATTAACTAAATATTTATATTTCAATCAACTTAAAAATAATAAAATATTTTGCTATAGTAACTCTAAACTCTCAAAGAAAAATGGAGCGATTTACGATTAATGTTGAATCCGATGATAAGTTTCATTAATATTTAACATCAAGAAATTATCAGTCAAAAACGATAGAACAGGTCAGTGATGTCTATTCCATAGTGAAAAAATTTATTTATAAGAGAAGATTCAGCGATTCGAGTCTGATTCGGTCTTATTAAAGGCAAGCAAATATTTTCTGGAGTTTCCTCAAAGAAGGAGGAAGAAAATTTATATAAATTGATCAGTTACTTCGGCAGCTTCAACAAGTTCTTGTTATAAAGTAAAACAGGCTATCCCTGAGTCGAGATAAATTTCCTGATATTGATATCAATTTTATCGAATCAGCAATCGAAGCAGGTGCTGATGTGAATGAGGTTGATGATTATGGGCAAACAATACTCCACGATGTAATCAATTTCACTTTAATCGTTGCTAGGCAGCCTGTAACTGGTCAACCGATGTTGTTATGTTTCTGCTAAAACATGGAGTCAATGTAAATGCCATGGACACCTTTGGCAGAACTCCTTTGCACGTGGCTGCCACCGCTGACTATCCAGAAATGGTTCATTTTCTTGTCGGAAATGGGGCTGACATGAACGCCTTGACTAAAAGAGAGATGCAGACTCCTGTCCATTACGCAGCCAAAAACGATTCCACAAAGTCACTGAAAGCTTTGATAAAATTGGGGGCAAACTACAAAACTGTGAAAGACTATAAGAAGAGGACTCCTCTGTTCCTGGCTGCAGAATTAGGTCCCCTTTCCAGTTATTGCTAGACCGAAGTGAGACAGCCACTGTCCTAATAGACAACGGAGCTCCGGTAGAGGAACGAGACTACTGCGGACAAACAGCCATCATTTGGATGGCGAAAAAAATGCCCAAAATAGTATTTTTAAAGCCAAACCATTTTAGGCTGTGGAAGCTCTCAATACACTCCACACAAAGGACAAACGAAAGCGTAAACAAGAGTATCGTCTTGATTGCCTCGAAAATGTCAAAGGTATTTCTGACAATTTGGGGTCACATTTAGGATCTTTCATTGACTTCTCTCCACCGTCTCTGGTTTATATTAAGTTGAAAATTCATAGTTAGCTTAAGGCAATAGCTGACTCCGAAAATTATGATTTCTTTCAGTGTCCGATAGTCAGAAAATTCATCGACATTAAATGGCGGAAATTTGGATTGTAAGTTTGGTTTGCCACGTGCGTAGGTTGAATGCCTGGGTGAACCTGATAATCACTTTACTCTTCAACGTATTGTGGACTGTTATATTTTTCCTACTTCCCAGCGGAAATGTCTACAAGTATGTCTACCCGAAGGATTACGGAATCACGTTTACCTGGGTTTGTTTATTTTTATTATGAAAAGGTATTTGCCTTGTTTTTCTTGCTGCTGATTTGGATTGTGGAAATTCAGGACTACAGGATTTCCAAGGCTTACAACAGCGTTGTGTTGCCTAAAAATGTTAGAAATGGGAATCTTGGAGGGAAATAGAAATTCGGAAAGACATGGAGTTTTGTCATCCTCGATACCCGGAAGAACAGACTTATTGGGATATTGAGTTACAGAACACCAAGGAAGAGAGTCCCTCGTACTTTTCGGACAAAAAGTTTGAGTTGATGCCAAATTCAAGGAATGTGGTGGACTGGGTTGTTTTTATACTATTGCTTGTCTGTTTTATTATCCACCTAATCGCCCTGGCGAAGGAAGATTCAAATCTTGGGTACAATCTTAAAAGGGTCTACTCATTCGCCCTTCTTATGGATGAGGTTCTTGATGTGTGCTAACTTTTTTGAAAGTCTTGGTAATTCATTTTACCCTTCATTGTGATTCTGTCTCACACCATCAATGACATTGTTCGCTTCCTTTTTATTTACTTTATTTTTTTCATTCCATTCTGTAAAACGGTAATTTGACTCAAAGACTGCTGCTTCTGGGTATTCTATGGAGGTTCTACGGGCTTTCCGGTCGACAGTCAGAGATTTTCCACAAATGTCACAAAAATTACAGTCCAAGGCTTTGACAGCGTAAGACAGGGAATATTCACACTTTTTCGGATCTCCATGGTTGACGACTATGACTACACTGTTTGCCTGAGTGAATAATTCCCAGAATATGTCATCTATCGACCCAATAATGTCAGATATTTTGATTGGATGCTGGATTTTCGCTACGAGCATAATCTGCATTAACCTGCTGATTGCTCTGTTGTCTGACACTTTTCAGAGGTTTGCCAGTTGTTATTTCCAGAGTTTACGACAACGCCTTTTTCAACGCAATCATGCAGAGAACGAAGCTCATTTTGGCGGCTGAGGAGAGTTTCATATACAAAAACTGCGTTCACGGATGTTACAAATATATTATAAGACATTGCAACCCTGTTGAGGAGTTTTTCGACGACGATGATATGACGGATCATGATCTTCAGAAGGTCACCTTTATTGTCAAGGTTGAGTGCGGTCTGTTAACCAACGCAGGATAAAGTGGAAGAAATGTACGAATATATCCAAAATAAGAACGACGATAACCTTAAGCAAATCACTGATATGTTTAGTGAGATAAAAACGACTGTTACGAAGTTATCGGAAATATTTAAAATTAAGGATGGGTAATGACATTCAACGCATTAAACGACATCTGCGTGCTGTCCACGGAGGCACTAGGGAATAAATATTAACATAATAACAATTAACATTCTCTAATTATTGGTTTATAGAATACGCACACTGTCACCATATTCGATAGGGCTGTCTCTTGAGTGTCGATTAGCTAGGGCAGGGGTCAACAACCTTCTAAGCCAAAGAGACAATTTTTTGGCAATTAAAAAATTGAAGATCCATTTTTTTAATAATAAAAATAACAAAATTATATTTAATCTAATTAATGAGATTATTGACCCTGCATTTCTTCGTCAATAGTGCTATGTTTGGGTTGTAACTTGTCATTTTTAACTTAATACAAGATTCCAAATCAGTAATTTGACTCCTTAATTTTGAATTGATCTAATTCATACGGTGTATTTTTAATTTTATTTAAAATCTCTGTTTTATTCGTAAAATTTTGGAATAGTTGTGGCATTTTTAGAAAACAGGGTTTGATTTATTCACCATCTGTGAATTTTTTTAAATGGTCATATAGCGGCTTCCCTGACTGCGTGGCTATTCCCTCTAAAGATGGCAAGCGAGATTCACTCAAATAACCAGCAGCGCTCACGAGGGTCTCTTGATCGTGTAGCGATCCGATTCCCTAGACCAGGGGTCGGCAAATACTTTCGGAGAAGAGCCACTTTTTGACATTTTCGGAAATTGAGAAAAATTGAAGAGCCATTTTTTATTTGCTTATCACTTATTCTAATCAAAAGTCCAACAATTATTAAGTAAATCATTTCAAAAAAATAAAATTAATTAAAGTCTCATTAATGAAAGATATGATTCCTCATTTCATTCGACAGTTGTCTGATGTCTGAGTCGTAACTAGTCAATTTTAATTTGAGGTTTGATTCTAGATTCAAGCCTGTAATTTTGTTCCAAGTTTTGAATATGAGATCCTCAGGTTTCTCCAGTTTTATATCAATATTGCTGCTTTTGCATTCTACAGAATAATTATTTTTTTCCATGTTTTCAAGTTCTTCAGAAAGACGAACAAATTTTGACGCCCATAAATCTTTACATGTCAAGTCTAATAGTTGCATTTCAAACTCAGCTGCGTTAATTTCAAATGGAAATAAATTAAAAGTGCTCATTTTAGCACATAGAGGATTTATAACAAACGATAAAGTTGCTTTTTTTTAAATCCTGAAACCTAATAAATTAAAAAACCTATATATAAACATTACCCGGGTGGCATAGCGGCTAGGTGTCGGGCCTAAGTGGCTTAGGTTACGGGTTCGAATCTCGCTGCTGTTCACCTGGTGGAAAGTTCCACGCATCTACGATGCAGAAAGGGTTTGACGAGTGACGCCGTCATTAGTGGATACTCACTGCGGAACTGGATTGTCTAGAAAGGACCCACACACAAGAAAAAGAAAAAAAGAAGTGAAGATCATTCCTTGGTTCTACGATTAGTTAAAATTAACTGTTCTTTACTTAAATAAAGTGTGTGACTATGCGGAGCTATAAATATTATGGCTCTCGTGAAAAGGCTTTATTATTATTATGTAAACATTAATTTTGAACCTATCTTTAAAAGATTCTCTCATATACGAAAAAACATTTTAAAATTTTTAGATTTTTAGGTCAATTTTTTAAAGAAAAAGAGATCAAAATTAAGGCATCTGAATGGCCATGCTATTTCCCCTAACAATAGCCAACGAGATACGTTCTCGGAACAACCAGTCTCTCGCGGATCCTTGGTTTACAGCTTGAATCATGGAGCCGATCTTACGAACCAACTCATCTGCTTGGGGGCCAAGGATTCCTGACGTTTCCACCGCGAATGGAACAAATATATACTCCTCCGAAATTCTCTGGTACTTCCTCCTCTTTCGTAAAATGGGTTTATTTATAACTTGATTATTTTTTTTCTAAATATTGATGTAATTTAGAGAAATTTAAAATATCCCGTTCGATATCCTCTTCAAACAGAATTAATTTTTTTCAAACAATATAACTTCCTCAAATATGGAAAGGCTATATTCCCACTTTCTTGCAATTTTGAGTTTAGTTGGATTAGTTCTGATGTTACGTCGACCATAAAATAAAATTTCTGCAGCCATTGGTCATCAGTAGGAAGTTGTTTCTAGCACTTAAAAAATTTTTAGAGCTAAAAAATCACAAAATCTAGCAATTATAATTAAAAAGTTAGCACAAAATGATAAAATCTAGCATTTAAAATTGTAAAATCTATAACTAAAATAATAAAATATAACATTTAAATTTTATTTATTGTAATATAATAAAAGGTAATGCTTGATGTTGTCTGGATGGAAGTTCCTATTTTTTAAAATATTTTTTAGCATTTTAATAGCTCTTTCAACAGATGCAGAGGATGCCTGACAGCGTGTAAGAGAAAACTACATCACTTAATTCGTTATAAGAATTTTTTTCTTATTAAAAAAAAGTTTGATTTCTCGCATACAAAATGAAAGCCGAGAACGTTCCCCTCGGGAGCAAACCAACTTTGATGTACTGGAGAAGATCACTATACTCATTGTTCGCTTCTTTTAACAAATTTTTAAATAGTCTGTCAGAGTCTGATAAATCGTCAGTTACCCGTTTGGGGGTAAATTCCTATACTTTGCTTCCATACTCTTCATATACTTAACATAAAATGTTTTACTCTTTAAAAATTTAAAAAAAATTCAATTAATTCAAGTCCGGAAATATGTATTTCTACTATAATTTCTCCGCCATTTTCAGGTTCTATGGAATAAATCGGAAAATTTTGCTCTACTACACAGTATTTAGCAGTATCCAAACCATCATATAGTGGATACCTCTTCGGCAATATAGCGATTTCTAGGACCCATCGCGATTATGGATTAAATTGTGCTTAGCCTTAAATTAGTCTAAACGATTTAATTACTTCTGGATTTGAGTTTCAATTCAATATCTTCAGCACAAAAGAATCACAACTTGTAACCTTTCTCCTATGGTAAGTTCCTTCTTAGTCAAAAATAAAATTTATAGCTATTTTCGATTGAACGATCTCTTTCCCGTCTTAAGATGTTTAACTCCTCCTTTATTTCCTTTATTTTTTTTGATTTCTCTTTAAATTTGCACCAGACGCATTTCACGCCAATTTAATTAATTAATTTTTAAGATATTTTATTTATCAATTAATAAAATTTGTAAATTCCAATGGTTTTTAAATATTCTTAATATTTTTTAATTCAATCTGTGGAAAATGGCGATTTATCGGACTGCGACATATTCGATGGTTAAGTCCTTTAAATAGATAATAAATAATATATTACTTTTGATTTAATGAAGTTAGCAATATTTATCACCAATTCGATTCTATTAAGTGGAATAAAATTCGTTTCCAGATGTTCTACAACTGTGTCGACAAAATCTTGATCACGAGTTTGACCCTTTAGAGGCAATAATGCCAAAAGTTCTTATCTAAGGAAGCCTCAAGACACATAGCGAACAAACAGAGACACCTAAGGATAATATTTAAAAAAATATCTGTGCAATGTCATTTATATCACATGATTCATCTATTGCTATCGAAATCGAATTAGCTTTATTTCAGGTCAGTAACTTGTTGAATAGTTGCATTCGAAAACATCTTAATAGTCCCGTCTGCTACTTTTCCCGTTTCAACTTCTCGCCTTTTCAACGGCAGAACAGGCTCCAGAGGCACTCTATAGTAGGTCGCAAAAGGCAAACGTGTTGATGCAGGTGACATCCAAGACAAGAGGTTTCTCGGCTCTAAAAGGGAAGATTGTCATCCATCTGGTCGCTTCCGTCCGCCTGCATGACAAACTGGTTCGAGCATGGAGGGGTGTCCGGCGTCGTCCAAAGCTCGCCTAACGACTTCGTTCAAGGCCATGTGTCTGGGAATCTGCCTGCACTTTTCCTGTAACCATTTCTGGATCTGTGAATTGTTTTTCCATTTTTGCAATCTCATGACTGACGATTTAGCTTCAATATTAGTAGTCCTGGCAGACTGCTTCTAATAATGAAATGTTGAACTTTTAATTTTAATATTTTTTGGAGTTCTTCCACACCTAGTTTTGTGCATTGCAATTGGATATTTCAGTGAATAATCACCATGTTTTGAATTTACGTGTCTCTCCAGATTTGACTTAATGTTCTGATTGAATGTTTCGTGGCGAAGGAGACATTTTGAAAGTGATCTGATATTATGACAAAAGTCTCAGTCCATCGAGGTTAAAAAACGTTTCTATCCGTTTTTTACTTTTTTCTTATTTATAGTCATTATTTATTTATTTTATTTATTTAATAACCCCGAAAAGGGAACACCAAGAAAGAAGGAGTAAACAAATCAATTAATTGATTCCTATGTTCCTTCAGAGTACCCACGGTTTTCCTGAATAGACGACGATCATTTTTTATTAGAGTTTGAAGAGAGGTGGGTATTTTCCCAAATTTTGTGTATTTGAGGCCTCCAGCCTTGAATGGAAGAAACGACTTGTTTCTTGACCACACAGACCGATGAAACCGGAGCCGTTATTTTGATTGCGGAGTGGTCAAGCATTGGGGGGAAAAGATCGGGGGTAGATTTGTTAGACGTGCAAGTTTGCCTGTTAGGGAGTTGATCTTGTATGAATTGGACATTAAAGCTCCATAAGCCAATGGAGTTTTAGAAGTTGATCACGTCTCTACCGTCAGTTTTAGAAGTTGATTGAACAAGACGACAGCGCATTCCCGTGACGGCCTGAACTTCAAGAGCGGTTTGATTATATTTAGTTTCCTGAGACCCTTTGTCATAACGTTCTTCACATGTTGAGAAAATGTCATCAAAGGGTCGAAAGTCACTCCTAGAATAGTTGGATGAATCTGTAATGGTAAAGAGTCTCCATAAATGTTCAAATCCAGTGTATGTTTTTCTTTTCTGTCCGTGGTGAAGATTGTATACTTTGATTTATCCCTGGATATGGAGAGACGATTCAACTTAAACCAGGCTCCCAGGTCGTCAATATGTGACTTAAGCTCTGATTTTGCTATACTTACTTATTTGTTCCTGCAAGCGATGATTAGGTCGTCAGCATAAGTGAGAAGCATTTATTCTGGTCTTCCAGGGCAGGGTAAATCGTTGAGGAATAAGTTGAATAACGCCGGAGAGAAAGGGGATCTTTGAGGGACGCTATTTGGTAGGAAACGGGACCTCGATCTTGCATGGCCTATAAATACACGTCCTCTTCTTCCGGAGAGAAAATTGGCTATCCATCTTTTCAAAGCCGGCTGAATGGTGGAGTCAAAAATCTTTTTCGTGAGTAATGTTCTCGGACAGAATCGAACGCCTTCTGGATGTCTAGGGAGACCACTATTGTCCTTAGATGACGTTTTGGTTCGTTGAACTCTTCTGATATAAATTGAGAGTAAAGTCAAATGTGTCGTAGTTGATCGCTCATATTTTAAACCATGTTGAAAGTGACAGTCGGGCAAATGGGATTTAATTTTCCAAAGTACGAGTTTCTCTATTATGCGAGATAATGCGCACGTTAATGAGATTGGACGGTAGAAAGAAGGTAAGGTTTTCGGTTTTCCTGGTTTTAGGATTGGTATTATAAATGAGTTCTTTCCATTTGCATAAGATGACGTTCTTGTTAGAAGACAAAAATTAAAAATTGACGTAATCGAATTGATTGCAACATTACCAAGGTGTTTTAGCAAAATTCCCGGATGCCGTCAGGACCACACGTATAAGATCTCTTCATCGATCTTATAGCCAGTGTGACCTCGGCATACGTAAATAAATTGATCCACAAAGTTGGTTTAGGCATTATAGTCATAAGTTATAATTGAAGAGCCACAAAAATAATTTATGATTAAGTAAGATTTTTTAAAATTAATGTATGAAAAATATATATTAATTTAAATAAAAATAACAATTTAATATAAAATAGTCTGACCGCCTCTTTTATTCAGTAACTTATTCTTAGTCATTACTTTACAATATTTTTATAATTTAAAATATATGCGAGACGTGATTCGTGTATATCGATACTGTTATGGCACCGAAGCTTGACGGATTTGGAGGTTTCCTTTCTTCACACTGGTATCCTTCTTTAAGTCGTTTGATTGGATGATTATTGATGGTTTTGCAATGAAATCGGTTGTTTGATTGGCTGATTATAGAGACCGCTTGAAATTGGATTTCCCATTTCTTGAAATCAATGAAGTGGGAAATAAGTCTTCGGACACATGTTTTTGTGATAGGATGTTTAGGCCTATTCATAATGTCAATTGAAATATATTCCTAATCATATATGTCTGTAAACTCATTCAGGCGTATTCTGCGTCATCATAAGTCAGACAGTCCTTGGTATGGACAATTGTGCAATCTATGAAGAATATTTACAAAAGTTGATAAGAATTCAGAAATCTAAAGATATTATATCACTAATTCTCGCTTAATAAAGTCTTAGTTCAATATTCGAAAATGAAATTGTTCTTATTTAAATATATGTAAATTAACTCATACGGTCATTGTGACTGCTTTGACACTTCTCATAATGGATCCAACGGTACCATGAATGGAAGTACAATTGAGGACGATCGAGATGCAGTCCAAGAAGACCTAAGGAATTCAAAAATAAAGATCTACAATGTTGAGGACCTAGATGCTCTCCGAAAAATCCTCAAAAGGCCACGTGGTGCAGCTCAAACGACAGAATCTCCAAGTTGTGCTCAAAATAAAGGCTGAGTCATAGAAACTGTGGTTATACAATCAGGACCTAGATGCTCTCCGAAAAATCCTCAAAAGGCCACGTGGTGCAGCTCAAACGACAGAATCTCCAAGTTGTGCTCAAAATAAACGCTGAGTCATAGAAACTGTGGTTATACAATCAGGACCTAGATGCTCTCCGAAAAATCCTCAAAAGGCCACGTGGTGCAGCTCAAACGACAGAATCTCCAAGTTGTGCTCAAAATAAACGCTGAGTCATAGAAACTGTGGTTATACAATCAGGACCTAGATGCTCTCCGAAAAATCCTCAAAAGGCCACGTGGTGCAGCTCAAACGACAGAATCTCCAAGTTGTGCTCAAAATAAACGCTGAGTCATAGAAACTGTGGTTATACAATCAGGACCTAGATGCTCTCCGAAAAATCCTCAAAAGGCCACGTGGTGCAGCTCAAACGACAGAATCTCCAAGTTGTGCTCAAAATAAACGCTGAGTCATAGAAACTGTGGTTATACAATCAGTTAAATATTAATAAAACTCAGCGTAGCATTAATAATTATAAATCTACATAATTTTGAATGTCAGAAATGAACAAAGACCAAGTTGTTAGTTTTTCCACTTTACTTTTAAGAATAACATTTTAGAAGAAATCGAACGCAAAGTAGAAAATTCAGTGACTTCTGAGATTGGGGGGTTCGATTTGTATTCATGTCTAGTATGTCCGATTATTCAAATGATAATTCTATGTATTTTTTGGCTTATTTTTAGAAACTGCAAAGAAAAACTGTAATATATTTATATTTCTTTAGATACGAGACTGTCGTTAAAATTATAAACAACGTCGACGATCAGCTAAATAATGATAAATATAACCTTTGAGGGTTCTGAAACCTCACACTAACAATAATTTAGAAATTTAGGAATTAACAAATTTCAATCAAACGTTAAATGTTGGTTTATTAATTGAGTTAATTCTTTATTAGCACACAAGTTAAGTGGTTTTAATGTGAGGGATGGTTGAAATATTGTGGGTCCTGCCTTGTAGGGCCTGGACCTTTCACTGGAGTACCTCCACAATTGTATATATGATGACAGTCCACAGGCAAAGACATAATCTTCTATTCCACAGGCTCTAATTGTTTTTAATAATGCCTCTTGATACATAATCAGTTTTTTGGTAAAAGTCAGTTTTTTATGGTAGAAGGTTAAACCTTTCTTTCCTTGGAGTTAAAAACTACACTTCGCATCTCCGAACAAGCGAAGGCAGAATGATTGCCTAAATTGAAATAAGGGTGTCTCAAAGAATCCGGAGCTTCTAGAGGCGTGGATTGGAAGACTTTCTTTTTCTCGGCCTCAATATTCTAAAGTCTCCTTTTCGCTCAAAATGGACCCTAAGACATTCTTCACCCCTCACAATTTACAGTCTGATCTGAGAATTTCCTAAGATTTGCAATTCAAATCGCGGTCATTTAAGATCAGCCTCTTTCTCCTACAGCAGTAATCGATACATTCCACAAACTGCATTAATTTTCTTTCAGAAAGTTCATAGCTATTCGACGTGTCTGAGATAAGGATATAATTCGCATAGATTGGTGCTTGTGAGCTCGGTTAATATGGTTGGTGGAAGTCGTGATAATAATATTAAAAAGGGGGCTTGGGACGAAAAAGTTGGTAAGTGATCAGACTATCATACTCTCCACCAACATTTGAGTAACGTTTTTAGGAAATATGTCCCATAACAAGAGTTATTCTTCTATGGCTATGCTTGAAGATTATATTTTGAATTTGAAGTTCTTTTTTTTTAATTTTAAGCCATAAAATGTACATTTGTGAATTGACTACATTTATGGTCTCAGTTAGTTATATTGCACTGAGAAAGTTGAGTGAAGACCAGATAATTATCTTGCATGAATCCTTATTTATTTTTTAAGCAAAGTTATTTTATTTATAATAACTTTTAATTGTAGAAAAATTAAAACCATAAAATATAAAATTAATTTATCATTTATTTTTTGTATATAATCGTCGGTAAAATGATGCTCATGGTTGCCCTTGGGTTAATTAAGTCATTAAATTGTGCTTCCACCATGTATGCGTAAGTTCTTAAAATCAATGGTGGGGTACTGTTGTGCCTCGTGGGCTTATGGTTTTTTATACCACACCACGAACCATAAGATGACTATGATTTTTGATGGAGAAATTATATACTTCACCACACTCACGCGTCTTCCAATCGGGAGCGCATTTGATGACTTATGAAGTCTGGTAAAATCTGGCAGCTTTTTTCCGCATCAGTAATTCTTTTACTGACAACATCATAAAAGCAGGGTTTCTCACTTCTTTGGTGCAAAATATTTTCCCGAAAGTTAGGCATTCCAAAAGAGGCCTCTCCCCCCTGCACTTGTTACAATGCACCACCTAGCCTTATTATTTTTTTTAAACTCCGAATATACCCGAAATCGATTTTATCCAACTTTCTGGGTTGGAGTTTTTTGTTGTTGAAGCCAAGCTTTGGGTATTGCCTGAGTTAAGTGGATCCATTGAAGTGACCACAAAGCAGAATCCTTTAACCAGGTAGATAGTGTGCATAAATTATAGAAAATCGTGAATGGCTATTGGGAAATCAACTGAATTGTGTTGCTACGGTTCATAGACATACTCATAATTAATTTGGAAGCTCAACCTAGCGTTGTCATATAGAATTGCTTCACCTTGGAGGATCAAAATCATTTTAAGCCACGATTTCGGTCTTAGTCATTATGTCCCTCTTGTCTTCTATACGACCATAAGACAAAACACCTCTTCTCTTGTCTGAGGTTAAACCGGATAGACCTGACAGATCTGAGAGCGTCCGCTTTTGGTGGTTACTTTAATGTTATGTTGTCTCTCGAGTCCCGATTGGGTGTGTAAAGATAAATTTGAATATCTGAGCATGTATTATTTTTTGTGGTAATACAATCTCTCTTTTATGTCTAAACACTCGAAATAGTACTCGTCGCTGAGTCATTGATTTACAGGAGGCTATTTTCGATATTTTGTTTAAGCAGATTAAGTTTTCTCAAGTGAACATTCTAATGGATTTGTCATCGTTCTGACATTTACTGATTCTCTGTTTTATAAGGTTTTCTGACCAAGTGAGATCCTTACATTCCGACCATAACGAACCTGTTTCGTGAACTGGCTAAAATCCATCAACTACCTCCCATAAAACCAAGTCAAAGGCAAACATGACCACATCTCTACAAAGGCTATCCGAAGACTGATCTGGAACGATCTGCTGGATTACCTTCCTCCATTTGTGAATGAATCGAAGACTACACTCGACAGAGAAACAAGGAGGACCCTAGCATAACTACGTTCTTGGCACTTTTTCCTTATAGATGAGTTGGGTCCTTGACTCCCATCATCGGACCAACTATCATTGATTTTGCAAAAAGCTTTCTCCTTCCCGAAACTTCGGTGAACATCAAAGACTTGTGGAAGCGTCCAGTTGGTGTCGCCAGAGGATGGATGGCCTCTTACAGGGTAGCGAGGTCAAGGTCGATAATTTATGAGTTGAAGTGAAATTCCAAATTAAAGAATAGTCGTAACCAAGACAACAATAATAAATTGGTGTGACCATGCCTACAGCCCAGCGTCCTTTAATACTCTTGATAGGACTAGACGGATGCGGTAAAACTTCATTGATGAGAAATTTGGTACCCTCCGCTAAACCTAGCGTGGGAATATCGGAATATTATTTTAACTTCAAATCCCGTCCAGTGGAAGTAATTGAAATTTCTGGACATGGCCGGTGCAGTCATTTCTTTACGTAGATGTCGTCATTTGTGGGACAATTTTCTACAGGAATGTCAAGGAATAATTTTTGTAATAGACAGCGAACAGAAAAACCGCTATGACGTTAGCTATTGCGAGTACAAACGTATTACAGATAATGATCTCACCAAATATGTCCCCATAATATTGGGAGTTAATAGATCGACCGACGAACAACTCAGAAAAATTGAGTCTCTCTTTAGCAGTGATGAATTGGCCATAAAGCCCATTATTATGGTAATAGATTGTCTCAATGGAAATGGAGTTGACTATGCTTTTAATTTTATTTTAAATAAATTTAACATTTATTTTTTTTAATTTCAACAACTACCACAGACTGAGTCCTTCCCACACTGAGTCCAGGCTTCGGATATGACCTTGATGAACGGAGATAGAAAGGAGTTATGTAAGGTATCAGCTAAGATCATTAGCTTTAAGGGCATGAGGACAAATAGAGTAGAAGTGTAACGTCCTTCGCCAAATGATGACCAAGATCATCTATGGCAATCGAAAGTTTTAATTAGGACAAGCCCGGGCTGTTCAATCGAATATTCAGGACATTTTGTGTCGAACTCAGTAGAATCAAGTGATCTATGGATGTCATCATGTATGAAGGCATTAGAACATTTGAAGTTTTATGTTTTTCGGTATATGAATACGATCCTTTAGAGACAACACAGAATGGCAGACAAGTACCTTCAGTTTTCAAGACGTGGAATATTTTTCCTTTAAAAAGGGAATACCAATAAAGGTCAAATACGAAATGTGGGATGATTTGGCGTCAGACGACAATTCCTCAAATTTTTTCAACAGCGGAAATATTGGCCTAATATACGCCCACAATGATTCTCTCACCCCTATCATTGATGCCTATTTTTGAGTTGGTCGATATAATCAACAAATCTGCACAATCTCCCGGACAAACATTAACCGGTCTACCTATGTTACCAAACTCCAGCCAAGATTGTCTTTAACTATTATCTAAATATTATTTTATAACTCCACAAAAATGAATCGGATTATATCTTCAAGATTCAATTTAGAGATCTCTAACCATGTTCCTGATTTATGTAACCGCGTTCCACAGGGCTCCCCATTATCTCCCCTATTGTTCAACGTTATGATGGATGACTTGCCACTCCCTCAGGGGGACGATGACTTATTATTAACGTAATCTGATGATATAGTCATTGCCTCGAGGGATGTGAGTATTGTGGAAGCAACGAGAATACAGGACATTATGAATAAATTAAGTTTATGGCTTTGGGAAAATCAATTGACTGCTAGCCCAGAGAAGTCGGTGTCGACCCTATTCACGACAAACAGAAGACTAGGGAAATTGACGTCACACTGGATGGGAAGATTATCCGTAAAACAAATACCAGAAAATCCTGGGAGTCACCTTGGACACCTTCTTAAACTTTACAAAACACGTTGAAAATATGTTATTGACTTGAACGAGAGAAAATCAACTTCTCGAAGGCGTTCTTGAGAAACTTAAGAGACATAAAAGATGAGTGGTCTGGATGTCATATACAAACAGTTCATCGAGGCTACAATAGGATACGCATGTAATATCTGGGGATCGAACCTTTCTGCAACGAATTTGGACAAGATATGCAACATTCAAGTAAAGGCAGCAAACCAACTAAAGAAATATTCCCGAGTGGAAATCCTGCCAAGAAACTTAGAAAACATGATAGAGGCGACTGGAACAGTGCCTCTTCCGAAGGACTCGGGTATGCGGACCCGCCATTAGGAAATGCGCAGGAACGCAGTCGGAACACCGAGAAAAGATGCGGAGACTGCTAAGGGAGGCTGGGATCACCTGAATTTGTTTATTTTGGTTATGACGGTGGTTTTTTTCGATGGCCTCAATCAGATTTCTCATCTCTCCTCGTGCACCTTCTGGGATCCACCAAACATCTCTCCGGGCGGGTGCTTTAGGTAATAGAAATTAGAAAAGAGTGATGTATACCTTTCTCATAAGACACGTCGTAGATGTGTATTGTTGAGAGTTGCACCGCTTGTACAGGGTAGCAAATTCCTATCCAATTATCGGATAAGGTCATTAAGTGATGAAGGTATTAGTTTTTATAGTTTCCAGAGATTATTAGTAGTATAGGCTGTTAAGGCCTGAATGTCCCGGATTCTTTGTTTGTTCGTCCAGAACAGATTGATTCCCCATGAAGTACAGCATAGCTGACAGATGGCTCAATGAATTGTTTGTACAACAAATTCAAAGCTGGGAAAAGAGTTTTAATGCCACCGAAAATAGTTTTGATAATCCCTAGCTTTCTTGAGCAGCTTCCAGAGACATCGTCGACGTGAGATGAAAGGGAAATGTGTGTGTCGAAGGTGATCCTTAAAAATTTCAGTTTCTTCGTGAAAGGTATTTTTGTCTGGTTGATAAATATATCAACTGTCATTTGTCCAAGTCGTCTGTCCACATCCACTGTCATTTGTCCAATAAGGACGAAAAAGATTTTCAGTAGATATATCAAGCCGGTTATAATTTAGCCAAATTTGAATCTTGTGAAAATATTCTTGTAGTCTTTCTGATGCCTTAATGAGATCTTGATCGCTAGAACAATTTCCGGGTTAGGATTTTCCTTAAGACAGAGTCGAAGGCCTTTTGTAAATCGATCTAGCAAACGACTGTTTTGAGGTTGCGAGGATTTGTGTTAAAGCCTTCAAGGATAAATTGGTTGAGGGCAGTGAGGTGAGTGACCTTCTTAATCCATGTTGTGAATACAGTTTCCATATAGTGTTATTGTTTTTTTCCATTCTAAAATTTTTTATTTTAAACCATATAAATGTAAAAAAGGTAAGAGATTTTATTTTATGAATAATAATATCTATCAAGTCGCTCTTTAACGAAGTAATCGGTTATTTTTCCTCCAATTTTGTAACCATTTCGGATGTTTCTCATTACTGCCATTCGAAATTCGTAGAATTTTTTTAATGACTTTGGTGTTATGCAGGGAATGTTCTGTTCCAGAGTATTCAAAGTTTCCAGAATTTGTTCTCTGTCACGTCCTCGTTTTTAACTATATCTCCATTATAGATAAAAGTGTCGCATTCAATTGTTTCTTCATCATCAGCCTCGGTTAATATTTCATTTATAGGTTCGGTCATTATTTCATCAGTTAGGCAATCATCAATATTTAAAACATCACGAATTTTTTTCAATTTGTTTCCAACAATCTGTGACTGAAATTTCTGTTACTTCATTCCAACTTTTTGAAACCAGCACTACAACCTGACGAAGGTTTAGTTTTGAAAGACGTTCTTTAAGATCACTTTCGATGTCCTGAAGACATAAAAATTCGATTAAAAAAGTAGAGTAATAGTTTTTGAATATATTTTATGATCCCCATATATAGGGTGTCGTATTTTTAGGCAAAAAAGAATTCGATATTGGAGCATTCAATAGTTTTCCTGCATTATCAAGTAATAATAATATTTTTCTTTGATGAGTAACCAATTTCTCATTTAGCTTGCATAACCAGCTTTTAAAAATGTTCCCAATCATCCATGCACTTTTGGAAGCTGAATATAAAACACCAAAATCTTCAATCGAAATTTTGCTCCGGTTTGGGGCTCCAGAAAAATTCCAAATTTGTAAATTAATGCTGGAAAATAGATTCCAAATGAAAACTGCCCAGAAAAGCGGGGGTGCCCCACCCGGGGTGTGCTCCGAAACGGGGTCGGACTGTAGTTGGAATTGTATTCATGTTTATTGAATAGTTAAAAATCACTGTGCTTGCATCAATCGCAATAGGTCCAAGGTGTTTTAGTAAATACCAGTGATAGAATCAGGCCAACATGAGAGGGAAGAATTCATCCTCTTCAAACCCTCACTGACATCTGAAGTTAATCGGGTGGGTTCTATTCGGTCTTAATGAGGATAATAAGGCCCATCCATTTTCCTAATAATTTTGTGGCTTATACTGGCGCAACATTTCATGAGCTTGGTAAGACTGTGCTGATCCGTCTGTTGTCTTTTAAAATTTCCTTTTGGGCCAAATTGTTTAATTTCTCTCCATATCGTCTGAGCGGATTTCTGAAATAAGGGAAGATCCATTAGTACCATTTGTTGGCTTCAGCTTTTCTCATCCTTTTTGATGCTTCGTTATTTAGAATCATTATATTGAATTTCGATAACTGGGATTAACAAAACAATAAACTAATTATTAAAATTCAATTTAAATAAAATAAAATTACCATTGTCAGAATTAATTAATATTCACACTGTGATCGAAAATTCCATCAATTAAATGGACCGATCCACCTGTAATGATGAAATGAATGTAGAAAATGTTGTTTATTCCTTATATTTCAGAAGCAATTCAATATTTCCGAAGCCTCTTCTTTCATCAATCAGGTGGCTGGCCACACTGACGGAAAAGTCAAAGGTCCCCCATTCGATAATTTCAGATTTTCTCAAATATGGGGACGACAAGCTCCTGAAGAGACTCAAGCCCGACAGAAGGGGAAAAGTCGAAGAGTCCTACTATAAAACCATCTCGAGTTCATCAGCGGACGAGTTCAACTCCCTATTTTACAAGTTCACCCCCACCTACTACTATACTCTCTTCAACCCTGAGTCTGCCAGCTGTATGGTTTATTTCTCACCGAGATTACCTCTGCCTCAAGGACGTCTCATCCATGTTTAAGAACCCTTCGTTGATCGACATCAAGATCGGTCATGTCACGTGGGAACCTGATTGTGTGGACTCTTATAAAATCAACAAATTCCCTCATTCAAAGGAGATCAAGTTCAGAATCTGCGGAATGAAGGTTAGCTTAGGTTCCGGCCAGTATGAGGTCTACGGAAAAGAGTACGGAAGGAAGCTGAACCCCGATAGCACCTTGACAGGTAGCCATGCGGTATACCTTAGCCCTAAAACTGTTTTTTATTAACGGGAGTAGGTTTGTGAAGCCCATTATAAAGAAGCTAAGGGACCTACTGGATTTGTTTGAGAGGCAAAGAAACTGGCAGTACATTTCGAGCTCACTCTTGATTATATATGAGAATTTTGAAGAGACTGAGGGACTTAATGATGAATTTGAGATTAAAATGATTGATTTTGCTCATGCATCGCCCACAAATAAATTGGACACGAATTATATTGAGGGACTCACATCGCTCATAGCATATTTAAATTCAATCAATTTTAATTAATAAATTGTTGTATTATTATTTTTAACTTTAATTATGTAATATTGACAGTCGGTACGGTGTCATAAATGGTAGACAATATTTAGTCGGTTCATGAATCTCGTGCAGTCTATCCCTTTTGAAGGTTCATCTGCTCTCGCTATAGTTGGCGAGACTTTCCAAAGTGGGCAAGTCTCCTAACATCTTTTTAGACAGGAACTCAGATTATATATTTTCGAAACACCTCTGGTGACAGACTTGACCACATCCAAAGTCTCATATGGAATAAGGACATAAAAGGAATAATTAATTAATAATTATTATGTTAATGTGACCTTTGATCTTGGTGAAGGTTCATATTTTTGATTTAATAGGTACTCTGATGTCTCCTCTCCCAGATACTCAAATTAATTATCTCTAAGGTCGTCTGTGCGAATCCGAAAGATAAAGATCTCAACCCTTGTCAAACTGATCCCACCAGTGAGGCGACTAGTTCTTCATGCACGACACAGTAGTTAAAAGAAATCTTCATACCTTTCTTCCTGACCAAATTCTCTGATGAAGATTGCATTTTGAAAACTATTCCGCTAAAGTAGGAATTTGGAAGTAGAATTGAACATTTTTGCCAAGACACCACAATCAAATAACCAGCAGCGCTCATGTGCAGAAATCCGATTCCCTAGACGATTCAAGAATTCCAGCGTCGCAGTCGCACGGGAACAAGACGTCTCAACGGTGAGTAGAACAAACACAAAATCATTTGGGGAAGATGGTCATCTTATCTGATCGTTCCCTGTTATATCTGCAAAAACCGACTGTTTCGTGCATTGAGGAGTGTCCGGCAGTGTCCAAAACTCCCTAACGACTTCGTTCAAGGCCATGTGTCTGGGAGATTTTCCGGCACTCTTTGGTTAGATGACACCAGCAGATCTTCAAAAGACTTGGGGCATTGTCCAGACCCCGTTGAGAAAACATGGAAGGTTGGGAGAACTGATACGTACGACTCCAGGCTCAAGAGCATGACCTGCGTCCTGGTCAGTAGGGAATCCAGGGAGAGTGTAGAATCCTCTGAAAATGGTGTCACAGGCCATTAGCGACGAGAAATATGCTGGGAGAGAGATGTCTAGATAGTGTCACTAGCCCTCCGAGTTGACCGGCAGTGTGGCCTGCTTCCATGAGTAATCTCAAACCGGACGTCGAAGATACGCTCCGCTTTCGAACGGAAGATCCCGTCAATCTGTGCGAGTTGGTAACGCTGGGTGAAATAGGGAGCAGTCCTCAGACATATATGCAAGCCTCTGTACGTCGAGGCTGTTCTTTAGGAGGAATAATGATGTGTTCAACACAAGCGGTCCAGAATGTTTTAATCGGGAGGGAAATACTTCCAGGTAGACAATTAGCTAAAGATGACACAGCTTGTGACTACTTCTATTCTGAAAGTCCAAAAATGTATATTTCGCATTTACTGCAATTTAATTCCAGTCCAGCTTCTGACAAGGCTGGAGTTATCACTTCCAAATCCTGGAAGACAAGATCTGGGGTTCTTCCGAGGACCGCATTATCTAGATACTATTGGTTGAGGGACGATCGCGGAAGTTTAGTGATTCTCTCGAATGCAAGACAGAACAACAGGGGTCAGAGATCTCCTTGTTGCACTTCAGAAGACGAAGGGATTAGGTATTCCCAGAAAAATATGGATGAAGATAGACTTTAGGACTTATTCAAAAATCGAAATATTAGAACATCTTTCTATACACGCTCCAGGATATTTTCTCTCCTAAATTGTAGATAACAGATAACATAATTTATTCGCAAAACCCCAACTAACTAAACAAGGTAAGAGCCATTAACTAAAGAGGAAAAACCAAAATTTGGGGTCGTCTATATCGGGGCACTCTCATGAGACACCGTATGTCTCTTCTCCGTAAAAAGCCCCAATTACAATGCGAGTTTCCACAAGCAATGTAATAAATCACCGATTCTTCTCGTTTTTCTTTCGTATTCGTCATCAATTTCAGATGCTAAATCCAATCCATGTGTTTCAATTTAGTTTCGTTTATAATTAGAACTTCCATCTGGATCGTGCTGGCTATAGCAACCAGCACTGAGGCCCGTTTCCGAAGAGAACGGGCATTAATCAGGGTTATCCTGACTACTTCTGGTTTTTTCGGTGGCTGCCCTCTCTTCTTAAGAGCACCACTCTCTTCTCTGTGTTGAAGCTTCTACTGTTTCTTTTTTAGAAGGTTTCTTATTATATGTCTAAATTGTAATTATTTATAACTTTAAATTACAACCTCAAGCGTTCCAATTAGAGGTCGGACTGTATTACACTTCTTACTCATCATATGGTTTAGTAGACTAGATTTTTTCTCATTGCAATAAGTTGTCAATTTTGTAATAAAAATTTTATTATTGTTTACAAATCAGTCAAATTGAAGCAATCTTGCAAATCAAGTGGAATTCAATTTAATTTTCAGGGCAGCCGCTCTATGACCTTTTCGTTTATTTTATTCTGTTCTATTATAATTATTATTATGTACATTCAACGAAAAGAAAATTAATCAATTACGTCGCTTCTGCCACACCTCAGATAATCTTTGTTGTCGGACGACTCCACGCTCCTCTTGAGATTGCGATTTTAGGAGGTCGTTTAAGTCATCAAATTTTTCCAGTCGCATTTCGGCATTTTTAAGTCGTTATTTAAGGTCAGTGGAATGGTAGTCCGTGGTCTGCCCCAAAATGGACCAGTGCTTAGGAAGTATGATTCCATGATATCATTTGCAGGAGCAGCAGGATCCATCCCCAATATATGTCCACATAATCGAATTAATAATAAGCCAAAAATCACCAGGTAAAACTAATTAAAAGGAAAAAAGCCATCAGGTGATCCCGGCTTCTCTCAGCAATATTCTCATACTTTCCCGGTATCGCTCTCGGAACCGACACATTTTCGATAACACTGTTCTACTGACGGTTTTTTAAAACTGTCTTGGGGCAAGAGCACGTAGAATCCACTGGGGAGGCAGTCGAATTTTCTTATTTTAGAGTTTTCAAATACAAATGAGTAATTAAAATGTTTTAATCAGTAATTGCTTTTACTAGTCTTATTGACGATAGAAATAATAATTGATTATAAATGTCCTTAGAACATGAAATTATAATAACCACCGTAACAGAATTAACTACTCACGTGATTTCGACATGGTTTAGCAGAGACCTCATCTTTCTCCTTCGAATCTACAAAAACACGTTTCTTACGTGGAACCAATGCTAGTAGTTGAATGGGCACGCCCCTTGCCTCTGACGAATTAGGGATTCAGGGAAGATTTAATTAACGCCTAATTAAGATATATCAAGTTCCCACAGTCGGAGCGAAACATATTTTTCCAACTGTCACGTCTATCCATATCTGCTATTGTAGAAACTCACTCAACTGAGTAGGGGAGAGATATATTCTTTTTGGATGCTGGCCAGATATTAAGCGTCTCGTAAGATAGGTGGATCAAGTGACGCCTCTTATGATTTGAAGATGGCACAGAGAAATGAATTCTTCAACCAGGTTGGTAGCGACATATGAATCAAGTCCACAGCTAATTGAGTCAAGCGACATCACTAACCACTATTCTACCAGGTCAGGCTAGTAAATATTTTATTGCACAATTGGACACTTTAATGATCTGAAACATCAAAAATCAGTTTCACGAATGTAAAAGAAGTTCTGGGGGTGAAAAGAATCATTTGTTCACCTCACTCCCCAACAAACAGCTGTAAATAGAACTAATAAAGTTAAATTTTGTTAATTCAAATATCAATTTATTATAAAAGAACAATTGAAGAATTAGTGTTAGTAATAACCCCGAGAGGATCCTCATCCAAATTAGCTCTTCCTCAGATATTTTAAACCAACTTTGAATCTTAATCCTCAATGTATGAGGTTACACAAATACATTCGGACAAGAGAGCCGCATAAAGTCCTCACCCTCACTAACATATAGAAGGCCAGCTAGCATCTATTGTCCATGTTAGTAGTTGTAGTAAACTAGTTAGTTGCCCCGACCCTCACTAGGGGGCAGGATGCCATCAAACGTGTTGGGGGCTCCCACAAGTCCCTTGTAGCGATTGGTGTCCGTACTCGTTATAGTAAATCTGTCGTTTATTAAGTCAATAATTAAATAGGCAGTTTATGAAATTCAGTTTATTAATGTAATTAAACTAATTGATAGGTAAAATCAATTTTTTGCGTGTTTTATAATTGTGCTACTCATATTTCTCTGCTAATTTCATTATGTGGAGTAAAGTTAAAAGTTGGTTCACGAATACACTCAAATGCTACAAAGAGAACATGTCGAGGATTTACTTGGATGAGAGAAAACGAAAATATTTGGTCCTTACGATTGTTTGTTTGGCCTTGTTTTTGGATAACATGCTGTATATGGTCGTTATTCCTATAATTCCGAACTACATTGAATCCTTCGAACAAAAAGGACAAATTCTTAATTTCAATGAAACCACAAAACGAACTGTGATCCCTATTGATAGAACATCTTCTACTAGTTTGAAGACAGGGATCCTTTTCGCGTCCAAAGCCATAGTCCAACTAATCGTGAACCCCTTTCGGGGACATTAATTGACAAATATAGCTACACCATGCCTCTAATGTTTGGTCTGCTTGTCATTTTTATTTCTACGACTATTTTTGCCTTTGGTCAATCATATGGAGTGCTTTTCCTTGCTAGATCTCTACAAGGAGTGGGCTCAGCCTTTGCAGACACGTCTTCTCTTTCAATGATTGCAGAGATCTACAAGGATCAAATTGAAAGAAGCAGAGCGATGGGGATAGCCATTGCTTGTATATCATTTGGGTCTCTTGTGGCTCCTCCGTTTGGTGGATTTATGTACGGACTTGCTGGAAAAGAAATTCCGTTCCTCGTGCTTTCCTTCATTTCACTGTTTGATGCCATTCTGTTGTACCCCTTCATATCAAATTCTCATCAGTTACAGAAAAGTCGGGATGAATCATTCCATTTCACTCCCATTTATAAATTGTTTCTTGACAAGTCGATTTTTATTTGTGCCGGTTGTCTTGTACTCGCCAACATCTCCTTGGCCTTTCTGGAGCCCACTATTTCCCTGTGGATGGAGAAAACTATGAGGACGACAGAATACGAGATAGGCTTGGTCTGGCTCCCAACATTCTTCCCCCACGTGTTCGGTGTTTATATGGCCTATAAATTGAACAAAAGTTATCCCGATAAGAATTGGCTCATTGCAATGATTGGCTTAGTCATTGAGGGATTCTCGTGTCTAATTATTCCGTTTTCGACAGTCTATGCATCACTAATGTTTCCCCTAATGAGCCTGTGCTTTGGAATTGCACTGGTGGATACAGCTATCCTCCCCCTGCTGGCCCAGATTGTTGATATCAAATATTCCAGCTTATACGGCTGCGTCTATGCCATTGCTGATATTTCCTATTCCATTGCCTACGCCCTCGGTCCGATTGTTGCTGGGGGAATTATGTCTTCAATTGGCTTCATGTGGCTCAACGTCTTCATTTTCTTATCCAATGTTTTATACGCTCCTGTAATGTACTTCCTTACATCCACACATAAATATCACTCCCTCAATGAAACCGAGGTGGATATTATGAGATGTGACCTCGAAACTCCAGCTTTCAGAAGTCAGTCAATCGAAAATGACGACTTATAATCAAAATCTAATCACTAACGGCTTTTTTAATAATTTATGTTGTTTTATGATCAATAAACTTTATAAACAAGACTATCAAGACAAACTACTTTATCACGTGTCTTCGCTTCCCCCTAGCCAAGATTTTGTTCACCTCTTTACTATTATTTTCTACTATTGTAAGGTGCATAGAAGCATGGCGTACATTAGGAGACACGTTCTCAATGGTTCTCTTTAAGATAGTTGCTTGTAATAGATATTTCTACTCCCAATTCGTTTGCGGGGAGAACGTATTTCCGTTCTTCTCCACCTCCACTGTTTGCAAACGTTCTTGGTAAGTGATGCCACTTTTACTTTTACTCTCCATACGACCAATCATAGACCTAGGCTGTACAGCCAGTCTATGGTCCCCCACCTAATGTGGACATGATTCTCCCTCAACACTTGACAGATACTCAGCACCACCAATTTGGTAATTAATTCTTATAGTGCTGGCATTCATGTAATCATCCTATACTCACTCTGGTTGTCTGCTTTAGGAATCAGGTACGTGATCACAGTTTATAACCATTGGGGAATAATACTTGGATTAGCTACATAATCGCTCAAATATTACTCAGATTGCCACTTTTGATAAAGAAATTAAATATTTTATCAACTTCCGGGTTTTCCAGTTCGACAGCTTGCCGGTGGCACTTGTCATCGGACTGTGAATCCCAGCACTGCCACATAATTCAGTCATGCGCTGATAATAGTAATAATAAGAAAGATTTATTAACAAGAGTTAAGGAGTTTTCTGGAGGGTATTACATCTAAGTCCTACCATAAGGCTTGGACTCTACACCTGGACCCTTCCTCCTTTTTTTACTTTTTGTTCAGGACGTTTCTCCTAGCTTTATATACGTGTCCTGGATCTTTGATCTCCTCTGAAACTATTGATCCGATACTCCACAATCCTGCTAATTGGTTCTAACAGCTTGTTTTCGTCCTCGCTTCGACAGTCTAGCAGTTTCTTGCTAAGGAGAGCTTAATTGCAGCTCTCCTAGTCTTCTCTAGGAGGGATAAGATCTTCTCTTTCTTCGGAGAGAAGAACCATTCTTCGCACCCATAAAGTAAGCTAAGGAGAATAACTCCATCACTTCCAAGAAGCTGACAGTGCTATCAGCAATAGGCAGTTCCTTGTCGGAGTGTTTAAATCGGCAGACACCTTCTTTTTGTCATCAGGGATCTAACTCCACGGATCCAAACCCTGAATTTTTTGAAGCTGATCCCTGAATATCGAAAGTGTTTCCTCCGTTATGCACACTCCTTCGTCTAGTTTATTCAATATAATTTTTTCTGCTCCCGACTTAAGACAAATTATCTTCTGATAGCATTTCCAAAAATAGGGATTCTTCATATCAATTTTCGCAGCCTCAGCCTTCCACATACGGTCAGTTTCCTCCTTCCATATACTGCTGATTGCCTTCTTCATCATCCTGATTCTGGCAGATATGAATTCCCCGTCAATTTGTCGACACAACGCCTTAGCTTTGGTCTTAGGTGATTCCTCTCACGAATAAGCCTCATAATAATTGGCAACACAAAATAATGATTATTTTTTGAGAAAACCCTTCGTGCATATAGGTGAAGATATGACTGCAGGAGATTCGTTACTTCTTGACTCGCAGTATTGATATCTTCTATGGTTGAAAACTCTCTCGGTAGAACACACAAATTATTGGATATGAAGACCCTATAGTGGGCCCAATCCAAGTGAAATATGTTGAACCTCAAGAAGACTTCTTCCATAACATCAGGCCTCATACTAATAGCAGTGCGGAAATAATAGGACATTTTTAGGGACATTTTAAAAACAAAATAATACAATTAGGACATTTAAATACAAAAATATGAAAATTTTATTATTTTTGAAATTATTTTGTATTTTTAGCGTTTAACTATAAATAAGATATAACAAATACTCAATCTGAGCTTTAAATTATTCTCAAAAATAACCAATCTAAAAAATCATTTTAGGACAATTTATTTTGTTATGAGCAATTTATTTATTTAAAACATTAAAAATTTATTAACAATAAAATATTCTTTATTAACTATGGAGAGCGGCTGCTGACATCACAAGAAAGCGTTTTCGCGGACAACTGCGATACCAGTTCTTTGCCTCAGCCAGACCGCTTCCCGCACGTCTTTCTTGCGGTGGGCCAATTTTCCCCCGATTTCCTTTAGGAAAGAGGCTGTAATACTTCCGGCCGCACCAGAAGTCTCGATTGATACCGGTACAAAACGGTGGCAGTCTCCAATTTCGACATATTTTTTAATCTGATTTTCTCGGCCAGATCGGCTGCCGATCCAGCAAACTGCGCCGAGCTAAGTATCATCGAGTTCGAGAAAGAATCCACAACAGTGCAGTCCCATACAAGCGATTTTCCCTCAATGAACGGAAGGATAGTTAACCCATCCGGTCTTTTCCCATCTCCGCGGTCCAATCCTACAAGCTCCAGTACTGCCAGGAAGCCTGCCGCTTCAAGAGCTCGCATGACAATGTTGTTCATACCAGCGTGGCGGGGTGCTCTTCCCGCACTCCTTTTGCATGAGAGCGGATGGAGCCCTTTGGAATCGACGATCCCTCCACAACGACATTGGTGTTCGACGCAAACATCAACTCCCAGGTGTTGTGCGATCCCAATCCGAATGCAGTCATCGTCAAAAAGGGTCCCCAGGGAGGAACACTAGAGTGCATCCAGCCACGCTCTGCTCCCATGGTTAGCGGCGAACACGAGGCATGCAAGACGATGCTGGTTGGCCTCAGACTTTAGCACGTCGAAGAATTCTGGAGAGTAGATATTATCCCAGTCACGTTGCCTCGAAAGATAGTTCGGCATTTTTAAACCAGTTTCACACCATTCGCGACGAGCTTCGTCTCAGACTCTTTCCCAAGAAAGTCCGGTTGTAAACGTAGGATTTCTCGGACCAAAAGGCTTCCACTTGAAAGCGATGACACATATGCTGGATAGGCGATCTCCAGCGCCGACCGGAGGCCCTTTCCTCCGAGACGTGTAGGAAACTTGCATCGGTTCCAACTCAGCACATCAAAGTGGATGTTCAGAAGCAATTCAGCTGATTTTCTCAATGTCCTATCCAGTGACAGGAGGATGTCACGATGTTTGAAGCAGGAAGAAAATCGGAGAGCATATAGGAGTTTGGACAAGCCGATGCTCGGACAGACAATGCTGCATGCGATTTTCGCAGTAAGTCTTCTGAAATAGTTGCCGACCGCGATGGGGCGGACCTCACCTTCAGGTTTTTGAAGGCCAGTAGATATGCACTAAAAGGAAGCTCCTTGCGTGGGGAGGTATATCTCCGCTCCAAAATACGCATAACCAGTTTTGTAATTGATTTGACAAGGTTGCAGCCAGCTTCTGCAGTAGCCTCCGCCGTAAGATCCTTTGATGTGACCCGGCCGCAAGCCATCGATACCTCCACTGCTACTCGCCGCAAACGACGAAATGCCGTGTCGCACTTCGCCTTCGGTGACGGTCATTCTTGTCAAATTTCCCAGAAGCACGAATGGGCGGTAATCTTCCGGAGCACATGGATGTTTATGTCTGAGTAGTTCCAGTACCTCAGGTGTCGCAGCCATAATAGTTTCGTCGCCTTCGAATAGTTTGCGGTTCACTCTCTATTTAAGTTTCTCCGGGCCATTCAAATAAACCGGAAGGTTGGAATCAGAATGTCTTGATTTCTTGACTTCCGTCTTGGTGAGAGAAAGCACATAGAAAACCTGGATGCTCTTCTTCATTTTTCAAGAAAGGAAGTTCTCAAGTGTCGTGCCTTTCCTCTGTATTCCGTTGATCTCTTTTTGAGTCGATAAATGGAATTCCAAGGGACATCGGAGCAAAACTGAGGAGTTTTAACCAGTTTGGAATGATCCTCTGGGTTTCCAACCAGTGCCCATGCAGACACTGCAGTTCCACAGGCAGAGCGAGCACGCAGCCCGCTGAGACATCTTTATGCATCCAAAGTGGAAAAAGTCACCGCAAGACGAGCAGAAAAGTCCATATTTGCGTGCATTGGCAAAACCGCATGTAGTGTCCAATCTCTTGGGTGTAATGTGTGTTGCTCCATTGTATGATCGACGCTCCATGATGATGCAATTACTCACCACAAGACCACACGTTTTTTTGTTTGAGCAATTTATTTTGTCCGAGTAATTTTTAATTTTGCTTTAAATTCGTTAAATAAACCGAATATTAAATTAAAAAAAATAAAATTAATAATTAGACTAAAAATGAGCTCAAAGATTTTAATTTTATTAATTTTCAAATAAAAAGCATGAAAATATACCGGCAACTGCTCCAGCCTTCCATAAACGTCCACGGAATTGTATTTAGTCATTATATTACTCTTCGTTTTCTTTAATTTCGTCTCATTGACCTCCTTGATGTCGATTTTGTAGGCTTTTGCAAGTAGTGCTAGCTCATTATGCCTTTCCCATAGGGATCGGGCATTCACTAGCACTATTTTTAGTCTTTGCTTCAAACATTTGGGTGACCTTGCTGTGACGATGGTTGGAAAAAAATGGTTCAAAAAGTTAATTCAAAAGGATCGAAAAGTGCGACATTAAAAGTTAGCATTTCTCAACGATCTACAGGAGTCGGACAGGAACTTTTTTATGTGAACATAATTGGTGGTGTCTAGCTAAAGACTGTGGCGGTGTGTTGAACTATGACTACGTGAATTTGTTCGGATAATTCAATTTTTTTTCAATTTTGGGGTGGACAAGATTTAAACCTGTTCACTCGACGCTTCCTTTATTCAGATTTGATTTCCAATATCTCCAGAGTTTATCACCTAATTCAGGGGTTCTCAACCTTTTTTTACTCATCGACCCCTTGACTTTTTTTCGACCCCCTAATATTTAATCGATATTTAAAACTTTTTTATTTCGAACATACAATTCTAAGTAAAATTAGTTAACTATCTAAAAAAATTCATTGTTAATAATCAAATCAAACAAAAAAAGTATATACTGGATGTTAAATTGGTATCTTAGCATAAATCTATAATAAAAAAAGAATTAAATACCAATGGGATCCCTGTGACTGATGTTTTTGACCAAAGATTCGATATCTAACTCTATTTGTGTTATTTTTAAACGAATATCTCCTCTAATGGACACATCCAATCTGTTTCGTTCTTTATTTACAATTCGATGTAGAATGCTAAATCCGTATTCAATTTCTGTCCACAATTTTGGATAACTCTCTTTCATATTTTGCCAAAAAATAACAGGTGATTGTGATCATTATAACATAGTTTTAATTCTGGATTGAATTTTAACATAACTAATTCCTCTTGAATATTTTCTTTTTGTTCTTCTGGCTTTGATAAAAACGGATTAATCATCCAAGATGGAAATTCAATTTCAAGAATCCAAGATGGAAATTCAATTCAATTCTTGCCTCGGGGATCGCTACCGATTTACTCCTGTTGCGACCGAATCATCGGGAGCCGTTGGTCCAATAACGGCTGAATTCTGCATGAACTTGGAGGATTGCTTGCCAGAAAGAAAAGGGATCAACGAGAAGGGTTATGGCTAAGACAAAAGATCGAATAGCCATACTCCGAGGGAACTCGTTCGCAATCCACGCAGCAGGCTTCCTCAACTGACATTTGTTTAATTGTTAAAAAAATTTTAAAAATAAAAAAAAAAAAAAATTTCAAGAATATCTTGGAATCGAAGAAATGTTGCAAAAAATTGTTAATATCGTCATCATCGAATGTTTGACCAATTGAGTGGAATTCGGGAATGTTATAATAATTTATTTTTTCCAAGTTATATTTATATAATTTAATTTTTTCGATAAATATTTGAATAATTCTTTTACAATCTATTAACGTCACATACTTTCCTGTGAAACTTCATTAAATTTTCCAAAAATCCAAGTCAAGTAAACAATTTCTTTCTTTTTCGATACAATTAAATCTGCTAAATTTTTGTCACCATCAGAAGTAGAAAATTTACGATTGTGTCAAATAATATTGAAAATCGTTATAATGCATTCCCTTGATAACCATCGTACCTATAAAATAAAATTGGAAAATTCAGTGTTTGGCACAAGACGGACATATGTTTCTTTAGCCTCATAGCAAAATTTTCTAAAAAGACGATCATACTTGCTGTTTGCTTTAATTTTGTTTATGGTTTTAATAACTATATTTAACGTTTCATATAGAATTGGTGAAAGAGCTTTTGAAACCAAATGTTGTCTATGTGGAACGCAATGTATATAAATCACATTTGGACATATTTTTTTCAAATATGCCGGAAATCCTTTATATTTTCCAACCATAGATATTGCACCCTTTATGGCACAAGAAACCAAATTTTCATATGGAATCTTCTTGTCATGCAAAAATAATTTGACTACGGAAAAAATAGAAAATCCAGTCGTATAAGTTTCCAAATATTTGACGAATAATAAATCTCTGTAAGAAGAGCATGATCGTCAAAATATCTTAAAGGGTAAGTTTCTAATAAGATTAACCTGACATATCCCATTAGAATTGATTGGTTGTCACATATATGACTTTTGTCAATTTGAAGCGAAAAAATAGTATTTTTAAGCCTTTCACATAAAATATGTTCAACATTATCTGATATTTCGTCAATCCTGCGGCGAATTGAATCATTGCTAATTAGTACGGAATTTAAAATTTCGTCGGGATTTAAACCCATCAGATCTGATAGAATCACTGATATAGATGGTTTGATGAAATTTTCACCAGAAACATGGGAACTCTCATTTTTGGCAATAATCATTGCAATTTTATAGGATGCAATTAGTCCTCTTAAATATAATTTAAAATAACAAAAACTATTGTTTCTTTCATTACTATTTGTAAAAACAGTGTCAATCGTTTTTTGTTTACGAAAAGAATACTTTAATTCTTCAAAATACTCTAATGGTTTATCTTTTTTATCCGAATGTTTCCTCCTAAGATGATCCAACAATTTGACAGTTTCATTGCATCATTTGATAATGACTTGTTACACAGTAAGCAATATGGTCTATCATCAAAATAATTTTTTATAAATCCAAATGCCAAATATTCATTGATATATTGACGAATTTTGACTCATACACGAACAAAAAAGCATGGTAATTTTAAAAATTTTAAAGAACAAAGGTTTATCACTTTAAAAATAAACTAACTTAATTTAAATGAAAAAAATTAAATATATTAAATTTATTTTCGATCCCCAAGTATTTCATTTTCGACCCCCTTACGTTCGATCTGGATTGATTTTATAAACTATTCTTAATTAAAATAAAAAGAAGGAACAGTCAGCCGAGAGACATACAGCGGCCGCCCTGACTGCGTGGCTATTCCCTTTCAGGATGGGGCCGAGATTCTCTGTTAAATAAATAATGATAGAGTCATTCCAATAATTAATGTAATGGTAAATATATTTTTAGATAAAAGAACATAAGACTCATAATAAGGTAGGATTTTCAGTATCCTCAAGAACAAGTCGTGGAAGAGCTGTTTCAGAATCTTCTGTCTACATTCCTGTATGGGCCCAGAAATAAGTCATTGCATTATAAATATGGTATGCTTAACCACCATATTAACGAGAGGCTTGTTAACGGGGAATGGTCCGTGTCCTCTCTAACATCACCTCAATTTCAATTATCCACCTTTATAAAAACCCTTCACTGGAGTGTGGAAGATAGGGATTTTTAGGTGTCGGACAGGCATTGGGCGTCTCCTGCGTTAGGCGGATCCAATGATGCCTTTATAAATTGAGGAAAGCAAACAGCAGATAGGAAATTCTTCGATTAAGCAGTTAGCGTTGTGGAATTCACAGCTACATGCGACGGGGGGAACAAATATAACCTCGAACTACAAAACAATAATTCCAATTTTCGTAATTGAAAATATCAGTTAATTTTATAATTAATTGGTTAAATCATTATAAGCAAAAGTAGATCTGAACTTTTCCAAAAATAATGAAATTGCCAAATAAGACATGTTCACGGTTTCGTGCATAAAGAAATACAAGTAACTGAATACTAGAAGACTCACTACTGCATTAATGAGAAATACATAGTTTTTCATATTCTGGGCTCATCACAACAACAAAACCTTTAAAAATCCCAAAGGAAGAATGGAAATTAAACTAAATAGATTCTGAATGATGTGTCCCAGCGACAGAGCAGCTGGTCTGGCGTCTTGGATGAAATATTCGATGGATATAACTTGACAAACACAACCGAAAGATAATCCGAAGCTTGCAAAAAAGATTATGAAACAAATGTCACTCAACCAATAAACTTTGAAGGCGAATGAGACCACTATTAATAATTGGGAGATCGTTAATGGTATAATAGGCCACATCAGGATTTTCTTTCGACCGATAATGTCGATTAGAACATCTATAGCAAATTGTAGCCAAATAAACTCACTCCGACTGTCGTAAAGACTATATGTACTGATGTATATACCAGAATTATTACAGTATAGTGCAGAGAGCCAAGAATTGAGGAGAATAAAAGTTTCGGAAAGGAGATAAGCTTGAAAGTGATAAACATCTTACCAAAGTAATTCCTGTCATTTGGTAGCCAATGTGGCAAATTAACACAGTCGTCAGTGGAAATCTCAGTTTTTTACTTCGAACAAGATCGATAATGTTCAGAGGGCGACCAATGTGTTTATTCTCCTTGTCCATTTCATCGATTTCAGACTGAATTTCATAACTTCCTCTCAATTTCAATAGAGCTAGAAACTCAAGATATTGTGCTACATAGTCTGGCCTTCTCTCGGTTCTTAGCAACGAAAAATAAAAATCGGGGACTTTCTGGAAAAAATGGAAGGACGATCAAGGAGATGACCGATAAGATTCCTGGAAGACTGAAAATATATTTCCAGTATTTTCCCAAATGATCTAACTGGAGACATAAAATTACCTAGGATTTTATCAATGGTTATTATTTCAGCGAATAAAATTCCAAGTGGAACTCCCAAAAATTGGTAGATGACCGCTTTTGCACGGAATTCATCAACACTAATTTCAGATATGTACATAGCCACGAAGGGTACTAACATTCCTGAAATTATGCAAATTGTATACCGAAAGAAATGCCATACGTAAACCCTCCAATAAAAAGAAATGTATAGATATCAAACTTTAGTGACGATATTTGGAAGATCGAAGACAAAAACAGGATTCCCGAACTTATCAAGAGACTGTTTTTAGGTCCACATTTGTTTACGGGAAAAGTAGATATTCCGGAACCAATAATTCCCCCAATTATGTACTGGGTTTGCAGCAGTAAAAATTCTGTCCATTCACTAGTAGTCACTGCTTTTGTCTCAAATTCGTTCCAAATTTTCTAAATTTGTTGAAATCAGTAAAACTAACTTTTTGGAGATTGTTGATGATCCCAAATTCGTATCCTTGCGCGAAAGAAATGAGAGAGACTGTAAAAAAGATTACAAAATATATTGGAGTGATGCGCTTTAAATAACTGCATATTTGTCTATAATTTGTCGAACACTCATGGTGTAGTGGATTTTGTACATATTAATCGTCCTTGGTTTAGTTTTGTTATAAAATTGACGTAAAATAATCCGAATTTATTATAATAAATTAGAGTGACTATATTAGATAGACTCTCACTCGATAATAGGTGAACTTTGATATAACTTGCGAAAAAGATGGGACATTGATATGACTGATAAAAATGTGGTAAGCGCTGCACAAGGAAATTTTATTTGACTTTTTGTTTTTGTGTTCTAGGTAGTGGCAATAATAATAATAACATCGAAGCCACATGAGTTAAGGTTTCTGTTTTTTATATGTTCCTTCTCTCCCCTTTTCTAATAGAGTAGCATCATTGATCTATCTATTTCAGGTGGCGCACAGTACCATGGTGACACAAAAAAGGATCATTTGCTCTTCTCTCTCTACTGGAAGTGTTACCACAACTCAAAGAATGGACGTCTTCTACCTTTCATGCTGGTTCTGAATGAACTTGTGTGACGTTGAAAGAGTGTTTTTGTGACAGTAGAAATTGGATATACTTAATTAGTTGTTTACTTTTTTGTCGGTATATACGGGGTTCGTAATAATAATCCCTACAAAGGGGGCTGATACCGGCGTTGATGGGTATCTTGTAATCATTTTATATTATATTGAGTCAGCTCAATAATTAGAGTTAGTAAGGATGTCTGAGAAATATTCTGCTTAGAAGGTTGGTTGTCGTTAGAGATAAGCCTTTTAAAAGGGATAGAGTCGAAATTAGGTCAGATGACTCTGTTGGAGGCTTCCTGGGTTTTGGAAAGAACAGTTCTCTAAACTCAACCAAAAAATTACGACAAGGTTATGTGTGCTAACAGGATGATGTGTTCAAAATCCGACCTGTAAACAAGATGTAAAGATTGAATCTCGGACATGCAGTTTTCTGTTGATATGTCTGTTTGGATTGCCTACTGGTTTATGATTTTCCATATTTCAGAAATTGCGTTGACCTTTTTGTTGAAGAGACTATAATTCTTACAAGAAATTGAATTTAAGGGATACGGTCTTTTTTACAAAAATGGCTTGAGAAGACAGACGTATCTGAAGAGAAGATCAGGAATTGTTTCAAAGTTTAAAACTCGACTAACGAAATTCTTGAAATTGATATTAATGATACATAAATCAGAAGAACAGACATTCTCGCTCCTCTCAAAGTTGAGGATATTTTAAATATTGAATACACGGAAAATTAAACATTTATTGAAAATCAAAAAATTTTTAAAGATTCAGAAAAAAGTGAACAAAAATTTGAAAAAACAAGGCATACAGACAAAATGGATATTTCAGTTAAATATACTCCAATAGATATGGAACTCTTTGCCAATGTTAAGAATAAACATGAAGTTTCTCTATTTTTTCAATAAGAAAGTACAAGCAAGGATTTTTGAAGAAAAGCAAGAACAATTAGGAATTACAATTTATTTTAATAAAAATTAAAAACATTTTTTGTTTATTTAAGGCTTTGGGGGCGATTTTTTTAATAAATATTATTTTGAATGATTTTTACATTTTGAATGATTTTTACATTTTTTTACATTTTTTGACCAATAGGAAACCTAAATTTAAAATACAAAACCCCGCTTATTGGGGCACTTTTTCAATCGATAATGTTAAAATTTATTATTTCATTTTTATATTTATTTAATTAATTTTAAAATATTTTTAAGCATGCCTGCGGAGCTTAGTCGCCACCTGAAACAAAAGATTTCCTATTCTTTAATGAACGAAAATATCTCAGAAAGAAAATTTTATCAATTATACAATTTTGAAGGGAATGTCTCACGAATTAAAAAAGAAATTAGAAAAGGGGTCTCAAAACACAAATATGCTCTGATGAACTTTCATCTAAGAAGTTCGAATCATATCTTTCTATTCGAATTGATCGATTAGTATTCGAAGTCTTTAAAAATTTGAGAGTGGGTGGTATTTCAGTTTCAGGATTTCTCCTCAAAACTATTGCAAAAAAATTGCAGCTAATCTTGACTTCAATGATTTGAAAGCATCAAATAGATGGTTGGATCGATTTAAAATGCGCCATGAATTATTGTTCAAAGTAATTTTGGGTGAAAAGAACTCGTGACAGAAATATAAATTAAAGATTTTTTTAACGATTACGAATTTATTCGATAAATACGAGAAAAAAGATATTTTTAACTGCGACTAAACCTCTCATTTTGTTAAAAAAATTCATGTAATAATTTGTCTCTTCGAATGATGAGTGTTTTGGTAAAACGAAATCAAAGAACGAATTTCAGTTCTTTTATGCTTCAGTCTTGAAGGTGAGAAATTAAAGCCCCTCGTTATCGGGAAATTTAAAAAGATGCTTAAAAATATACAAACTGAGGATTATGGGGTATTATTATTTTTATTTGTACACAGCGTCAAAAAATGCTTGGATGACGACAGATATTTTTGATAATTGGTTACAAAAAATAAACTTTGAAATGGTCCAAAACAGAAAATTTTGATTTATGGATATGCCACATCATTTTTTAAATTTCCTAAAAATACAACAGCACTTCTTCAACCTTTAGATATGGAGATCATAAACTCATTCAAGACATACTATAACAACGTTCTTTATGAAATGATGTCTTGACGATGTTAAGGAATACTATTCGACCCCATTGAAGATTAATATGAGGCAAATAATTGCATTTGTAGGAGAATCTTGGAGTCGAGTAACAACAACAACAATTGTCAATTGTTGGATGAAAATAAACGAGCAGAAAACATGTGTTCGTGAAATTAATTCAAAACATTGATAAACATGTTTCAGGGTTAATGGAACTTTAAATAAACGGAATTGAAGATAATGGGACTTTGTATAATGGAATTGATGAGATTGAAGGGTTATGTTTAAAAGATTCAATGAATAATAATGAATAATCTCGAAACTTCTTTATTCAATACTTGCCCTGAAGGGCTCAAAGAATACTACGAATTCAGAATAAAAATTTCAAAAATTCTAAGAAATAAGTATAATACTGGGTTCAAAATAACTGATTATTTCTCATAAGATATATTAAATCCTCTTTTCCTATCGAAACAACATATTTTGTTATAAAAAAACAAATAATGGTTTTAAAATTATAGAATTATATATACCCTCTATATTTGAAGCACCTGCTATATTTGGGGCACTTTTCTATCAGGGCGGGGTCGTACTGTATTTATCAATTGTTCTTCAAAATTATTGATATTATTTTTCTTAAATTGCCACATAATTCTAAGTAACTAAAAAAGTTAATTTGCGAGGATCAAGTGTATTTTCATCGTTGTCTAATCGGGGATAAATACTTCTAGGTTCCTGACTTGCTTTGATATAAAAATTATTTTTGTCGCATTTTTTGAAACACTCGTTGAAAAATCGCCTTCTCGTAAAAATGTTGACAGACAGAGATATAGATAGTTCAATACTGCATGTTGTAATACCCCCGGTGACTGGGCTGCATTAAAAACGATATATCTCTTCTCTACTCGACTAAGGAGTTCCCACAACTGCATATATGAAGCCTCACTCAGACCGTAGGAATTAAATATGGGTTAATTAGTTTTTAAATGCTAGGATTCAAATCACAGTTCTAATGTATATTTTACCCTTGATCCTCTCGAGTTAAAGAACCGATTGCTAACAAGTACTTCACAGCCAAGAGCGGAAGCTCCCAAATATCAGAAGGTTTATTTACATTTTTGCAGATCTCTGAGGCGGACAAGAGAAAAGTCGACACGTTCTTATGTATATTGGAATCGCGACACCTAAACGGATTTCAAAATCAAATGAGAGATAATCGATTTTATAAAAATTCAAATTTATATCATATTGTAAGTAGTATCCTTTTGTATCTTCAGCTTAGTTGACATTTTCCTCAATCGTTAGCAATAAAGAAACTATGTGGCCGTCTCAGATCATGAAATCGTGAGAGGGAATACATTTTCAATTCTAAGAGCATCCACGCTTAGTTGTACAATATGTTTAGTTATTTTAACAATTTCATGATTATATGATTAAATAGTGAATATAACAGTGACTATATCAAGGACAAATAACAACGAATCTCTCTTTATGAGACATAATTAGTAAACTTGTTATGGTTAATTGTTAACTATCCACTACTCCGTCACTTAACCAGATCCCCACAAATAACTGGTATACAAATGTGCCAAAAATGGCCCCGAGTGGTAGAGAAAATAATGGAATAATGCAGTACGGAAATCGCCAAGTTATAGAATTATTGAATCCCATGATAGATGCTGTTATTCTTCCCGTAAGATCCAAATTTAGATGAATTGTGGTGGATCCTGAAGCGTTAAATGTACTGTAAACACCAGTTACTAACAATCCGAACATTAAAGGATGCAATTTTTTTCCATGCAGTTTAGTTTTTTGTCAATTATTGTTAACAATCCAACCATGACTGAACTGATTGCGAGGAATTGTTCCAAAAACGCTAGAATTATATTATTATTCGGAAAAGTCGTAAAAATGTGGATATTATGTACATTCAAGTTAGAGATATCACCACGGGATTGACTAAGAGAAATTCATTATTGCAAAGTCCATAAATGACGAAACAACTTGTAAAACTGGCAGGAAATGAACCAAGACAAAAGAAGGTAGTTTCTTCCATTTTACACGTCCAATAATGCACAGTGAAAGAGTAACTGCTGAATTCATTTGTCCTCCTCCAACAGAATTGGAAATATAAAACCCCAACATGACTCCAATTCCGATGCTCAGATTTTGGGCAAGGTAGTTTTCAGTTTTTATACGACTCGCTATAGCCGCCTGTTTGAAGACAAGGAATACAACTGTCCCCAGATATTCCCCAAATTATCACGTCCAATAATATTAACAAATTTCTTTACCCTTCTTTTAAAATTCATTTAAGAAAGCTTCGTACATTCCATTAATATTCAAAGTTATTAATTCTGATGGTGAACACTTCCGAAAATCAATTGATTTTTTATATAAAATAGATTTCCACTGTTAATTAAAAAAACTTGTATATAATCAACTTGTAAGGTGACGGAATTTATGCGGAGTTGTCTATATACTAAGTCAGTTCAACAGTTTATTAAAAGTCATGTTATAACGACGAGAAAGCTGATAACGTAAAGTTGCCTTATTCCTAGGTGATTCTGCACAAAGTCCGACCTCTTAAGAGATTCTGTACAACTGAGACGCATTAAATGGATAGATAAGGATTATTGTAGGCTTTCTAGTAATGACTGTAGCACAGAAGGTTAAAATGTAACGAAAGTGTATATAAAATTTATAATTTAAAAAATGAAAGCATAGATCATTTGTTCTTAACCTTTTTTTAAGTCAGCGCCCCTTTTTGATACAATTTTGAAGCTTCAAATTTTCAGCCCCTTAAGATTTTTTTTCAATTTCGGATTTATTTGGCCATTTTTTTCAAATTGTGCGTCGTAACTGTTCTTTTATCTTAGAATGCAATGTCAATTTTTACCAATTATTTTTAAAATTAAAAAGTTTATTCACAGAAACAAAAACTTCATTTGTTATGTAAAAACTATTTTAATGACTGTCTTGTGTTTGATGAGAATTTGTCAATCCCTTTATGTCAGCTTCCATAGTTGACAGATTTAGTCTCAAATCTCCTGTATTACAAATTGTAATTTATTTCTATTTTTTTATCAAAAATTGGAGACTGCATTAAATCCTCTTCAACTAAATATTTTGAAGGAAATGCATAAGTGTTTCAATTTCATTCCACAATCAAGGATATTTTTCACTACTAACTTTAAGTTCTCATCCGAATATATAGTCATTTTACTTTTTAACATACATTTATAAAATATTAACTACAATTAGAAAATATTTCTAAATATATCAGTAAATTATTTTTTTTGAAAATTACACACAAGAAAAGTTGAATTAATTATAAAAAACGTGATAAATGATTTATAAAACTAAATTCAAATATTTGTAATAATTAAAGAAAATTAAAAATCCAGCACCCCCTAATATGTTCCAGCAACCACGTTAAGAACCACTGTCTTAGACGGATCTCTTCTTAAAACGACTACAGTGAAGATGAATCCTCTGGAATTAGTTCTATTCCGTTGTTTTTTTAAGTTTCTTTGTATACTGTCACAAGATTATAATTTATTTTTAGTCCCACAATAACTTTCTTTAGCCTTGAACAGGAATTGAATTACTACAAAAGTTTAAAAAGCTATTCAACAGATTTCAAGAGCTGACAAAAAGACACATGAGAAGTAGTCAAAGTGACTTGATTAATAATATAATCATATTATTGAAAACTACGTGAGAGATTCACTGAGTCATATAAGAGCAGCTAATTCAATTGTACTGCAAGGATCCTTTAAAAAATCTGAAGGAACATGGAGTTGCATCTCTGACAGAGATTACAACCAAACAACTAACTCAAACTGTACTCCAAGCATGTGTAACTTGGGCATGTGTTTTTTACGTGGATTCGAAATAGAAACCAACATCCATTCACGTTGCTTCTTTAATCCAGTTTGGCTTCTCGTACAAGCTCAGAAATATGAAAAGTGTTTTTTGTTCGATTGACATTCACAAGGTATTTAACTCGGAGTCAAAAAAATCTCAGAAAATCCACTCGGGCTTCGTACAAGCCAGAAATGAAAAGTGTTTTTGTTCGATTGACATTCACAAGGTATTTAACTCGGAGTCAAAAAAAGCTCAGAAAATCCCTCGGGCTTCGCTTACAAGCCCAGAAAATGAAAATTGTTTTTTGTTCGATTGACATTCACAAGGTATTTAACTCGGAGTCAAAAAAAGCTAAGAAAATCTTTCTCACGGAAATTTCGAAAATACTCAAAGTCATAATAGGCATATAATGTGAATATACAAACTAGAAACATGTATAATGAGATAGAAACGCACGATTATTTTGATAATCTTAACATAATGTTTTCTGCATATTACCTGAGTTGCTGAAAGTTTTCAGATTTTTGACTATTATAATTATAATTGTCAGAATTGAACTAGAAAATAACCTATTTAGTGTTTTATTGGGTCAAATTTTCAAAATACACCATTTATAAAAATACAGCACAAAATAACACAAGATCTAAAATTAGTAGTTGTTATTATAAGATTTGAAAGAAATTCGAATCTACAGATGACCTAGAATACAAAAGGTTGCATGTTCTGGACAAAGCCCGCAGGATAAGTATGTCGAAAAGAACCCTAAATCGTGTGGCAGAAACGACCCTTCAGTTAATACAACATTCTTTGGTTTTGTGAATAATAATACAGTGAATTCTTTCTAATTGGCCAACCTTTAAGTTATCCAATTATCATTCCTGAACTTGATTCTAAGCTATTAGAATCGATGGATTTGATGGAATCTAAGGGTATTTTTAATTTGTTTATGTTAGGTGCTTTTTAAATGAGGGACTAATATCAAATAAAGAACAAAATATTGCAGAAAAGTTATCAATTATTGATTTCAAGAATTGTATAGGATTTCTTACAAGATTCAACAAAGACATGGTTTCGGATGGGGAAATGATAACTGAGAAACTACCTGACCCAGAAAAATTTAGATGACTTTCAAGAAATTTCCAAACATTATGAAAAAGGCGAAATTTACAAAATGCACAAGACAGAGTTTATTATAAATTGATTCCGTACAGGCTTATAAACTGATTATTTTGATAAAAATAATATTTTCCTTTCATGGTTTTTTAAATAATTTTTTTTAATTCCCAAATTGGCCAAAAATAGTTCAGGAACAATTTTGGGCCAATTTAAGTGACTTTACTATAATAGTTGAAAGTCTTTTAGAACTCCTAATATAGGCAATATTGACTATAATATATCAGTGGCTTTAATCGGTTATAGGTAATTCTAGATCATTAAGAAATCTGATTTAGCAGTTCAATTTTAAGTATAAAACTGATTAGACACGTAGTCAGTGTTTTTAGATAATGTTACAATATACAGAAACATCTCCTATTATTCCATGTTAATAAATAATACGTAAATGTTAGTCCAATATTGCAGCGAATGAATTTTTTGGCCCATATAAATCTGTCACACCTGTAGTTTCATGGATTGTTTGCGAAATTTTTAAAACTGTAGCTATAATTGAAATCGTCATATTTTCAACATAATGTATGTATTCAGTTCGGTATTATTCTTCACCACCAATTTTCCGTTTTCACAGGACTAGATTCAGTGCCTACTATTTCAGAGTTGGAATCTAAAATATATTTTTATCAAATACAGTCACATCGTGTGTAACTTAGTTCCTCGTTATTAATGATAGAATGACATAATACTAAAAGTGAAACCAACATTAATTAGTTTACCATCTATTTGACATCTTTTTTTTGGATTAGCCGCTGTAAATATATTTATAAATATTTATTATAACTTTACTTTAACTAAACAATATTTAGCTGTTGGGTATTTTAAAGAATAGAATGTTACCGGGTTTTGCCCTGTTACTGTTTTTCAGGGACGGTAACTTATTTTTTTTTTTTAAATTACACAAATATATTTATATTCACTGGAATTAAAAACTATTAAAATTTTAAAAAAATACAGGGTTTTCCTATTTATTTAATAACTTTGTCATAAAAATTTAAATACTTTGTCAAAATATCTAATAACTTTGTCATAAAGTTTAATAACTTTGTCACAATATTTAATAATTTTGTCAAAATGTTTAATAACTTTGTCAAATATTTAATAACTTTGTCAGAAAATTTAATAACTTTGTCAAAATGTTTAATAACTTTGTAAAATATTTATGGGATTATTAATACATTTTTGGGATCATTTTTTATATTTATTGGATTATTAAGTTCCTATAAAAACAAATTTTAGCGCAAAATGAATTAAATGAATAGTTACCAAAACAAAAGTACTACTGTATCCGAGGATAACCGAGAACTTATTATAAATAAATATGAAGCAGGTTTGGCTTATTCAAAAATAAGCGAAGACATCTGTATTAACTACCAGACAGTTGTTTCTATCGTCAAAAAATACAGGAAGTTTTGCTTCAACAAGAAATAATTGTGGACGAAAAAAAACTTAATTCATCGGACATCTTATTTTTAACTGAAAAAATTGAAGAAGATGCTTCATTTACGCTGAAAAATTTACAAAATTCTTTATTTAATGTGCAAAGAAAAAATGTCTCTCTATTGACAATAAATAGGACGCTAGAGACATTTGGATGGCGAGAAATTCTAAAATAAATATGAAGAAAGATATAGATCTGCCAGAAAAATAATTGAAATTGATAATCAACAGCTTATTTTTATAGACGAAATGGGAGTCAATTGTTCGATGAGATCCAAATTTGGAAGATCTATAAAAGGAGTTACTCCGAAAAAATGTACTAGAAACATAAGAAAGAAAAATTTCTCTATTTGTTCTGCTATTTCTGTGGACGGCCTTTTACATTACGTAATCAATTCCTCCCCTTATCATGCGGAGACGTTTATTGATTTTGTAATACAGTTTAATTATAAGCTTGAACATGCAAGGAAAAAAAGTATGGTTATATGTTTTATTTTAAGACATTGGTAATGATATGTGACAATGCATCAATTCACAAGAGCGAGCAATTAAAAAATGTTGTATTCGGAACTGGTATCCAATTAATTTTTAACGTGTATAGGGAATGAATTGTATTTTTTGCCTCCTTATACTCCTCAACTTAATCCAATTGAAGAGTTTTTTTCTGTTTGGAAAAACAACATCAAAAAGAAAAAATTGTAGGAACTCGATGAATTAATAAACGCAACCCAAAACATCGGAGAAATTCCATCAGATGTGTGCAATAATTTGTATAGCCACATGCGGAGCCATTTAGTTAAAGCATTGGCTAATGAAGAATTTTAATTTATAGTTGTTTTTTTTCAATTAATTATAAAATTGGTTTCTTTTAATTTGACCCTTGACAAAGTTATTAAGTATTTTGAAAAATTATTAAATTTTTTGACAAAGTTATCAAATATTTTGAAATAATTATTAAATTTTTTGACAAAGTTATTAAATTTTTTGACAAAGTTGTTAAATTTTATGACAAAGTTATTAAATAAATAGGAAAACCCTGTAATGTAATAATGTACAACCCGTTGTTGTAGAGACGAATGGAGTCTTCGTGCCCAAGACGGTCTTTTTTTTAAGATGCTTGGGTCAATGATTTCGAAAGTTAGTGATGAGCGTCGGGAAACCGAATGGCTGTTCCAAAGTATTTCTCTGGCAGTTATCCGGGAAACAGCCATTCAGTCATATCAGCTGGATTATTTTTATTGTCTTGTTGCGTAATAAATTGTTTTTCCGATTGTAATAATTAACTAAATCTAGCTTTCTCAACAAACTACGTGATCCCAGACCGACAATAGAGAGGACAAGTCTGTGGGGTCGATAATCCCGCAGTGCTCTTCTCATCGATGTCTGTAGACTAGCCATCTTTAAGAGTTTATGTTGAAATTCTATTTTAGGATTATGTTCAGTTCCACATGGCTCGACGACCTCCTTCAATCTAGAAATCAGAAACATCTCTACCGAGGGACTTTTGGATAATTATATATCGTTTGCGTGATGAATACGAACTACCACATTCTGAAATGGAGTCAATTGTCTTCTTTCAGGAGGTTGGAATTATCCTGAAAGAAAATAAATGTCTTAAAAGACATTTGATGATTCTTCTCCATCAGCGGGAGAATACAACATGGATGTGCGATAAAAGTTGTTGTCGAACTTATAGTTCTGTCAGAAACGTTATAATAAAATAGTATTTTATTTTTAGGTACGTGGCTTGAAGACACGACAGTTTCGTTACAAACCTGTATTGGTTTCATATATATGCGGTGCTTCGACAGTTAGCTAATCGTCCGAACACACTGATCGGTATTAGTGTATTATTAGATTGTATAGGTGGAATTGGAAAAGTTGTCCAAGCTGATGAGAGCATGTTCTCTAAAAGAAAAAACAATGCAGGAAGGATTCTCCCTCAACAATGGGTGTCTGGGGGAATTTGTCGGGGAATTAAAAACTGTTTCCTTGAGATGGTTCCTGATCGGTCGAAAAGAAATCTAACAGCTGCTATAAAGCGAAATATCGCGCCGGTATGGGTGATACACACTGACAAATGGAAGGATAATTGTAATTAATATATTCTGGAAATAGGTTATTCAACGCCAGATCTTAATGCTCTTGCCTATGTGCACCTCAAAGTTAATCACAGGTGTATTGAAATTCGTTTATAAATTTGCAGACGAAATTTTATAGACCCAAGGACAGGTGCACATAAGCAGACTGTTGAGAAATCCACATAAAAATTAAATAGGAAAATTTATACTGTGGGGAAGCGCAAAATGGCGCAATAAAAGACAAAGAGGTACTGCGCGTCACTTCATGAGTTAATATTTTGCTGGTATTTAATACTCCGAGTTATTTTGTAGAATTTTTGTGGAGAAGGCAAATGAACCATTTGGACAACTCCTTCGATGAATTGATATATGTTATCGTCAGATATCGTCCATCGAACATTACGCTATGTAGAAACAAACTGACTTATTTTTGTAATAATGACTTTTTTTCGCTAAGGGAATTATTATAAGCATCAATATGAAGCCCATAACTGTTTTCCTAATTTGTTAAAGATTTAGCAATTTATTTTTAAAAAATTTATAATAACATTTTTACGAATTCGGTATTGTTCATTTTTTTAATTTTAGATCTAATATTCAAAAAATTTTTCATTAATACATTTAGAGCCTTATTTCGTGAAACATGTATTGCAAAGTACCCAAATATCTACCTCTTTAAAAATCAAATTATACAATATGTTCGTAAAACCGGTTTTACTGTACAACTCTTCTACTGGGCACTCACAATGCCTGAAATGGAAAGTCTGAACTCCTTTCATAGAATGCAGCTCAGATACATTCTAAGAAGAATTTCCTGACCAAAGCACACCTCAAACAAATACCTCTATTCCCATTACAACATCCACCCATTGGACGGAGAAATAAGAAGTAACAGATGGGGCTTATTTGGTCACATCTTAAGAATGGACAGGAATACTCCCGCTAATCTCGCGAAGGAACACCACTATGCTCCTCATCCGGGATCAACTTTCCGGAGAAGACCACGAATTACTCTACCAACCCTTCTACATCAAGACCTAACTTCGAATGGAAAAGGGTTGACGTTGGCAGATGATCTTGAGCACCTGAGGGACCAATCGAGGAACAGAGGGAACTGGAAACGATTAACCGAAACCGAAAACACTTAATTCAAACAGGAATTAGTTTAAGGGAGTCCGCCAATGCGGCCTGGACACTTCCGATTCAGCCCATCTCCATATTAATCTCGTCTAGCGTCGGATCCCATGAATCTCTAAACGCCCTTATATCCAGAACGTAGTAGGTACAAAGCAAATAAGCCTATCTCCAGTTAGTTCTCCCTAGTAGGTCCCCTCCCCAGTATGTTCTTCCACGTAGTCCCAAGCCGCCTTGTAGGTACCAATGATGTGATTAATAAAGTCTTGTGTAGCACCCAATTCGAATGTAGGGAACAATTGGTGTGGAATCAGGGATCTTTAGTAAATTTTCCACATGGCTGACGACCTCCTTCAATCTAGAAAATCAGAAACATCTCTACCGAGGGACTTTCGGATAATTATTTATCGTTTGCGTTCTGAATACGAACTACCACAAGTTATTCAATGCTGAAAAGTCGGTCGAAGTAGACCTATCCTTTCTATAAACATGTTGAAATGACAAGTCCGGGAAGAAATTTTTGATTTTCGCAAGAACCAGCCTTTCCAGAATTTTCGACATCGAACACAATAACGCGACCGGTCTGTATGAAGCTGAGTCCTTCTTCACTTTTCGGGTTTCAAAATATCCCCTGGTGTAGTTGAAGTGGTGTTTAGGTACAGATAGTGATCTCGCATCCAAGATAGTGTGGTTTACATAAGCGACTACTTTGTCCATGGAAGTAATGCATCCAGGTACTGCAGTAGGTTGTCAGGAAGTGTACAGTAAAGTCTCCAGTCTGCGCGTTTGTAGTTGAATTGTTCTGGGGACCTCCTCCTATTTGATTCGTTTGTTTTCTTCTGTTGAGCAGATGGATTGCAGTGAACATTTTTGATGAGTATTTGAACTGTTCAACTTCTGTAGCTCTTAGATCAAGTAGGTTAGTGGCGTACTTATTCAAAATCTTTATAGTTTTCTGGGTGGATCTTCTAGACTTCAAGATTTGTTTCCTGTCCGGATCATACGTATTTTCCAGTTGTAATCTTAGTTCCTTTGTTCTTTAATGAGGGCGGGGACATCTGGATGTATATATTTTTAAACAGTGCTGGGACCAGGTTCCGATACTCCATTTGCTGCCGAAAGGATCCCTTTCATTGTCTCCGCCCAGGTGCTTCCCGGAGGAAGTCCGGGATCCAGGTTTCAAAAGAATTTTGTAATTGATATTTGGTAGTTGTCTCTGATCGATGTAGAGTAACACAGTTGTTCCATTTTATAGCTTCTTCTTACATCTACGTTTGGCTCTCTTCTTGTTAGGTCAGTCAAAGTCCTCGTTGTGAACTTGGCATAGACTATCTCGTGATCACTGTCGATAGCTGCATATCCGTAAGACCTCGAGTCGCGTAGGAGTGATTTTCTTTGACTCGGCAGATGATGTAGTCAATTTGGTTGAAAATGTTAATAGAGCCTTCGGAAAGGTAAGAATCGTTGCCTGTCCATGTCGTTTTCAAGAGAAGCACGTGACCACCTCAGCCAAAAAAATCCTAATTGAAAAATAAAAAATAATAAAATTGTCCCATTTTTCTTAAGATGTCCTAATTGTAATATTTTTACAACCAATTCATCGAACCTTGCATTTCTTATGCATGTGGAATCTGGCTCTGTTCATTTCTTGGACAAATGTTTTGAAGATAGAGGCTAGCCGAAAAAAGCCTCTAAAATTACGGAATAATGGACCTATGGAGCCCCAGCCACGAATGCTTTAGAATCCATGATACGCATTAACTGTAGAACGTCCTGTTTTGACAACAAAGATCCAGTTATTCGGTCAATACTTGCTTATGTGGGTCGATGGAGAAACATCTGGACATGTTGAGGTCTCTGTAGAGAGTGCTGGGATCAAGTGATTAGTTTGCTTGTGTAACCGTGGTCTCTGTCTTATTATTTCCCACATAGTTTATAGGACAGGATCCCGGCGGGGGAATGTATAAGTTGATCAAAATGATGTGACCTAAACCATTAACCACATCAATCGATATTTTCCCGCGGCCCTGTCATGCAAAATTAGGTCAAACCTTTTATAATGATGGTACACTTCCAAGTCGGTCTTTTATGATGACTTTCAACCATAGACCAAGAATGGTTTAATGCTAAATGTGTATACATATAGGAACGTATCAGGATTCAGACAAGACTGTAGAAGTTATTTTGACCTCATTGTGGCTTTCTTCTTTCATTATGTATGATCTTTGAAGGATCCACTCTCATCCACACACCAAAGCCTTGATTTCATCCTATTCTCATAATCATTGATATTTCTGTTTAATATCCAATAAATAGCATATTTTTCATGAGATTAGGGAACCATTTTAGGAATCATTTTACGATAAAACAAATGTTACAAAATTTTAGATAATATTACGTCACAGTCCTATTAATTAATGCGCGAATAAATTAATTTTAAAAATTTTGTTTTGTTTTTTTTTATTAAATTTAAAATGCACACTAATTATGTAAAACCTTTGTTTTTGTGATCTTCATAAAAATTATATAACCTCAGAGAACCAAACGCACTTATTTTTTGCTCATTTTATTAAGTGGGCTAATGTCCCATCCTAAGTCAAGATTATTACTGATTTCCTTTACTTCTTTAATTTTTATTGAATTAATCGCACTAGACGCATTTTTTCACGTTTTTTTAAATTAAAACGCATAAATAATTAATTAACACAGCCATCCATCCAATTATTTGTTTAAAATCTGCTTTTTAAATATAATTTTATTCCAAATAAAATTAAAATTATTCCAAAGACCAAGGGTAACCAAACTAACTAACTTTTTGATCCTGACTCGTTCCAGCTTTCCAAAACTTGTCTCCAGATAATGACATTGTCCCTAGGGAAGAATAATTGGATCCTTTTGATGTCGACCAGGCATCGGGCGTCTCTTCAGTATGTGGGTCTAATGACGCCATTGGAAAGAAGGAAAATAATTTATGGCCAACTAGTCACATGTGTCGTTAAATTAATTAATTTTGTTGATTAATTATTAAAATTTATGGATATATTCTAAAATCCAATGAAAATTTTATGAAAATTCATATTTTTAATTTAATTTGCGGACAACAATTAATTTTTTTTTAAATAAAAATTTATTAAGGTAATTAATAAAAATTAAATTAAAGCATCTGAATGGCCATGCTATTTCCCCTAACAATAGCCAACGAGATACGTTCTCGGAACCAACCAGTCTCTCGCGGATCCTTGGTCACAGCTTGAATCATGGAGCCGATTTTACGAACCAACTCATCTGCTTGGGGGCCAAGGATTCCTGACGTTTCCACCGCGAATGGAACAAATAGATGCTCTTCCGAAATTCCTCTGGTACTTCCTCCTCTTTCGTTCCTCGGCCTGCTTCGAAGCATGTCCAATTAATTTATTCGCGGATCATTACCGACTTCTGTCAAATGGAGTTCTTCAAGACTCCGTTTTGTCACCTACCTTATTTAACTTGCAACTAAGCGACATTCCAACTAATTCCAAGACACTTCTCTTACCGTGTGCGGATGACCTGATTACGAAGCAACGAAGGATGTTCAGAACCACTTGAACACTCTTGAAGAGTGGCTTGGAGCAAACCACCTAAAATGACTCTACGAGAGTCGAAAAATGAAAAGATTCCCAATCAGCGTTTAATGTGAGTATATAAACTAGAAACATGTATAACTTGAAAGATTCTCTTGATATTCTTAACGGAATGTTTTCTGCATATCACCTGAGTTGCTGAAAGTACTCCGATTTCGACTTAATCTAATGATAATCGTTATAATTGGACTAGAAAATAACATATTTAGTGATTTATTGTGTCAAATTTTGAAAATAGACAATTGATATAAGTAACACCACAAAATCTATAATCAGTAGTTGTTATTAGACGTTTGGAAAAAAAATTCAAATGTACCAAAGGTCGCATGCAGTGGACAGAGCCCACAGGATACGATGGTGAAGAGGACTCTAAATCGTATTCCACAATTGAGACTTTCAGTTAACAACATTCTTTGATTCTATGAATAATAATTAGTTGGAAGTCTCATTGAACTCCTAATATAGGCAATATTGACTATAATATATCAGTGGCTTTAATCGGTCATAAGTCAATCTGAATCATTAAGAGAGTCTGATATAGCAGTTCAATTTTAAGTACAAAACTGATAAGACACGTAGTCAGTTTTTTTAGATATTGTTACAATATACAGAAACATCTCCTATCACTCCATGTTAATAAATAAGTAAATGTTACTCCAATATTGCAGCGAAATGAACTCACAGACGAGTTCGGCTACGTTGGTCTTTAAGAATCAACTTTAGCTTTGTTTTAATGAAGAAAGTCTTAAAAATTAATAAGTCAAGACTTTTCCATAATCACACGTGTTATAGTAGTGGAAGTGAATCACTATGATATCATCAGCTCTAGCTGGAAGTCTAGTCGCCAGAAAATCTTTTGGATCACTAGTTTCATAAATTGTTCGGGAAATTCCAAAAACTGTAGCTATAATTGAAATCGTCATATTTTCCACATAATGACCTATTAATAATTATAATTTTTTATTACCAAGTTTTGCGTGGATGTAGGTATTCAGTTCGGTATTTTTCTTCACCACCAATTTTCCGTTCCTCACAGGACTAGATTCAGTGCCTACTATTTCAGTGATGGCATCTAAAATATATTTTTATCAAATACAGTCACATCGTGTGTAACTTAGTTCCTCGTTATTAATGATAGAATGACATAATACTAAAAGTGAAACCAACATTAATTAGTTTACCCTCTATTTGACATCTTTTTTTTGGATTAGCCGCTGTAAATATATTTATAAATATTTATTATAACTTTACTTTTAACCAAATAATATTTAGTTGTTGGGTATTTAAAAAAATAGAATGTTACCAGGTTTTGCCCTGTTACTGTTTTTTAGGGTGCTGGGCAGTTAGCTCATTTTATAATTTAATTTTTTAATATAACTTACATAAATATATTTATTTTCACTGGAAATTAAAATTGTATTAATATTTTGACAAAAAATTGTAATAATGACGTTAAGATAATTAACAAAATTGTTATGAACGTCTGATATTTTCATGGATGAGGAGCTTGAAATCTGCATTGCCACGATGGAGATGCATGTCATAAATTATTCATTAGCTAAGTAGCCGATTGAATGGTTTTGTTCCCGGAGGCATGAATAATTTTGTCGGTGAAGGAGAAGAAAGTTATCATTTCAGGTTTGTGGCATATCGTTTATGTAGAGGTTGAAGAGTTAAGTGACTCCATTTAGAAAGTAGCGAGATCTTGTATGGTCCTGATGACATCCTGACTAGTGAGAGGCCCCAGTCATTGAAACGTTCAATGTTTTTCAGGAATTCTGCGTGTTCTTTTGAAAACTCCCTGTAGGGGATATACGTAATATATTTTATCAGGCAGTAGGGCTGATGTAGAGTTTGCCTTTTGTCTCTTGGCAGAATCTTCTGATAGAGTCGAACCACTTCCAGACTCTCTTCAATAGGGAATTCCTACATAGAGCCTTCAATAGTTTCTTCCATCTATAATGGATAAGAAAAATCATGAGTACAATGAATGTATCAACGTACTCCTTGAATCCTCTCAAGATAGCGAAGTTATTGTGATTGTCTTTGGGATCCCGATTTTTATTGATATCTAGGATTAGTTTGGTCTCTTATCGTATCAAAAGACAAAGTGATCCAGAGAGGGAGAACTGAGTGAAAGGTCAAGGGATGACGGTTCATCATTTTTTGTCGAGTTGGGGTCCTTGTAAGTAGTGTTGGGTTGTTCAGGATACAGAGATTGTACATGTCTTCGATTTTCATTCCCCCTCTTATTGTGTGTCTGGTCTTTCAGCCATAAGGAATTCTTCGCATTTAGGTCTCCGCAGGGTTGTATTTTGTTGCCTGGAGTTCATGACAATTATTCCAAGAGTCTTCAATAAGTTTATTCAAATCTTTATTCCAAGACAACCGTTAAATCAAAACAACAAAGTGATCCCAACAAATTTAATCCAGGATTTCAGTTTGGTTCGATGCTCCTCCCTAGATCCTACACAAGCTCTTTGAGATCAAGTTTTCTCTTAATACGTTGGATCAAGCCGATTCCATTATTCCTTTGATTAGGATCTCCAAGGGTGTCAGATAATGTTCTTTTTGCCCGTAGACAACTTCTCCGTCACTCCAAAAGCCCTTTTTGTGTAACCTCGATTTTCTTAACATTAGTCCAAGAGAAGTAAGGTCCCATAAGACACATGCATAGGAAATGCATGGCTCAACGTTTTATAATATTATTTAAATATGTAATAATAGAAAATTTAATAATTAACAAAAACTTAAAAAAATTAAAATTAGAGAATCACAATTACTTGTAGTTATTTTCATCAAACAAGCCAAAGCACAAAACAGAATTCAAATCAGACTGAGTTTTCGTTGACAAATCCTTGGATTTCACGGATTTGAAATTTCTAAAATATAAAAGTCAGCTTACATTTTTCGATGTGTGTTTTTACTTTTCCAACGCATTTTGCGAGGAATATCAGATTTTTTGAAAGATGAATCGTTATTACTTCCCTTATTGAGGCCAGAGAGAACGTTTTCGTAAAAATTTATATGGATGTTGGGACTCCAATCTTCCTTTGAGCCCAGGCCTTTGATATGAATGCAAAATGCTTACCATTTAATGCACGATTAGTTTTGAGGGTGATTATCTCCTTTATTCCATCTTCCTGCTTTCCAAGTCCTTTGCCACTCTGCCAACCCATTTTTTCTAAGAGTTTCTGACCAATCTTATTGTTATCTTTTATAAGATAATTAAATTTACCTGATGACCATCTTAACCCACGAGGATCGATTTGCATTGGAATCCGTTTACGCTTTGGTTCAGCCAACATGAGTAAATGTGCTTTTTTCAAATTTAATGAATTAATTTTTAATTATCAATTTTAATTAATTTTAAAAATATAGAAACTAATTTGAGACTGCCAAACTCATTTGTTAACGTAAACCAGATGTCACTCATCAAGAAACGAGATGCGCTGAAGAGGAATAGAACACAGACTAATAACTCTTTCTACTCCATACGTTCACTGAATACCAAATTATCTGAGCTTATCCGAACTAACAACAGACTCAAATGGAGCCGCCTAGTTGGACGACTATGTCACAAAAACTCTTGTGCCACATTTTGGAAAACACTAAGAAGGATCAATAGCCTTATCAATGAGGAGGACCGCGGAGCTGAGGCCGTTACCCGCAACGCTTCGGAACCCGCACGCAAACTCGCAAACAAGATTATGAATACTACGTATTGATCAGCCATAAAACTTTTCTTGCTCTACACTTGTTGAACGGCGCCAGCCACAACAAGAACCATATTCCACCTTCTTCACCCCCGATGATGTTGAAAAGGCTATTAAATTGCTACGTCCCACTCGTGCTTGTGGTCTCGACGGTATTTGCACTATTCACCTCAAACATGTTGGACCTCAGGCACGGGCCATACTATCAAGACTGTACAACGACTCTATCAACTACCATACGCTACCTAATATATGGAAGAACTCGCTGATTACGCAATCCTAAAGCCCAGAAAACCAAAAAGACGTTCCCTCTTTACCGCCCCATCAATAACTTGTTTTATCAAAAGTACTGAAAAGCTTGTGTTAATGCGCATCTCTTCTGTTCTACATCTACCAGAGTTTCAGCATGGCTCCAGGGCAGACTCTTCTACAACGACTCATTTGGGTTCTATCTTCCAGTTTATTACTGACGGTTTTAACATGAGAACACACTTACGGATGGCCTTAGTGTCCATCGACATACAGAAGGCCTTTGACTCTGTTACGAGGAAACTCCTAACGCAAAAGATTTTTAACTTGAACTTACACCCAAACATCAAGCTATGGCTGGAAAACTTCTTAACTGGACGACGCGGAAGTGTCCGTATTGACAAAACCACTTCAAATTCAAGACTATTCCCCAATGGAGTCCCGCAAGGCTCCTTTTTATCTCCTCTCCTTTTCAACTTATTTCTACATGACCTACCGACTACCAATGACCAGGACACTGTGTTTATCCTATGCGGACGACCTAATTATCGCTGCAAGAAATAAATCTCCTCCCATGGCTGTAGCAACTGTTCAGACACACCTAAACCTAATTTGTGACTGGCTATCTGCAAATACGTTGTGTGTATCAGCATCCAAGTCTCAGTTCACATTATTCACTAAGGACAGAAGGTTTAAAGGTGGGCTTGAGATATCCATCGGAAACACTCCCATCTCTTCTACGCGGACCCAGAAGATCCTTGGTGTAGTTTTCGACTCTCTGTTGACGTTCTCGAGTCACGTGGAGGAGGTGCTCGCCAAGGGTCTTCGGAAATGGAACATTCTGAATCGATGATAAAGAAGAGCCCTTTCTACCCGGCCGACTGCATCAACAAGGTCTATCAACAAGTAATCATACCGACCATTAAATATGCCTGCTCCGCCTGGAGGTTTCCTTTGCAGAAGCAAGAGAAGACGCTTCCGGAGTGCGGTTGGATCATCAGAAGACCAATTGAAAAAAGTCCGGATGTTGCTGGAAGTTGGGATCACCTAATTAGTTAGTTTTGACCTATCTTTCCTGGTGGTCTTAGGGTTAAATAAATAAAAATAAATAAATAACCAGATAACATGTATGGTATCCAACAGAGAAAAGGTTTGTCTTCAAATGTACGAGAATATTCCTGGTAGGCAAGAATCTCTTCTTCAGCTCGATTGTTGGTAGGATTATTGTTTATCTATGTTCGATTGTTGGTAGGATTTATTGTTTATTTATGTTCGATTGTTGGTAGGATTTATTGTTTGTCTAATAATAATTCAAGGTGAGGGAGAATATTGGGGATATACCAACGGTCTTGAGGATCCCCATCTTTTTTTGACGAGGAATAATTTTCTGAATGATTAATTTTTCAAGTGCTGACGAGAGTCCACAGAGGACTGATACTGACGGTAAAACCGCGGGTCGGCTTGAGATTTGCTTCGTTTTGGGGTCGGCCGTATCAGGGATTTCTTCCATAATGTAGGAATTTCATTTTTATTTACCGAGTGGTTAAAAATTTTGGTCGTGACCCAAGTGTTTCTATTTGGCTGTGGAGATATTATCCGCTTTTCTGGATACTGTATTCTTTGTGTATTTTGAACGGAGAACACCTTCATTGGCGTAAAATATTCATTATTACATCATATTTAAGAAACCAAGGTCTCTGATGGATGCTGTGAACACTATGGAGCCCATAAACTAATTATCTTTCCAAGTGAATCGAAACATTACGGACAAGGTTTTGCATCCCATGACCACCTTATTTTTCGAATACATCAATTTTGAAAAGTCAATGACAGGATCAATGTCCTGAAATCAGGATGAATGACATGTGCCTTTCCAAAAGCGACACGACAATCATTAACGTATATGCCGGAGACTTTAAAGCAAAAGTTAGGATACGAGGTAATGGAGAAGAATTGTTCATCGACAGACATGGACGGGGGTAGAGAAACACTCCGGGAAACACTACTGGCTAATTTCTTTCAACTGAATGACCTCTTCTTCTGAAACACTACCTTTGTGCATTTAGGTCGCCACAGGAGCACATGGACTGGCCATAGAAACAACTTGGAAAACGAAAGTGTCAATATATTCAAAGTGACTACATCATTTGTCGGACTAAGGAAAAACCCTTACTGCATGATGCCCGTTCTTACGATGCCCGTTGATGATAAATAGTGCCCATAAAATGGTTATTGACAAGTTCTGCCAAAAGAAATACTACATTGACAGAAAGAACCCGGACTTAAACAAAGTACCTATTAGTTGGCTTTCATTAGAAAGAACTCAGACCTAGCAAATGCATATATGACTGAGAAGCTCTGGTCTCTGCCGCTGGTGGCGATAAATAACCAAAAGCAAATTGAGAGCCGACTAAATACACTACCGAATAATATGCCTATATATGACCTATGTGACCAGACTATACCATTTCAGGTTTAAAGTGGGTCTTACCAAAAGCAAAGTGGGTCTTACCAAAAGCAAAGTGGGTCTTACCAAAAGCAAAGTGGTACTTACCAAAAGCAAAGTGGTACTTACCAAAAGCAAAGTGGTACTTACCAAAAGCAAAGTGGAACTTACCAAAAGCAAAGTGGAACAAAAATTATTTAATAAACCATGTCATCATTATTTAACACCGATGGGGCCAACCTCTGAATTCTAGCAATTACGGTGTTGCATAAAGATGGAGTGATTTATACATAATGAATTAATCATACTTTCTTCTAACTTTTGAAGTCGAAACTCCGTAGTTGACAAAGCTTCTTGTCTCACACCATTCAAAATATTTTTCATATCTGTAGCAATGTGTCTTTTTACATCAGCTTTGAAAACTGACCAAATATTCTCAATTGGGTTGAGCATAGGGCTATAGGGACCCAATCTTAAAATTTTATTTCCGATGAATTCATTATCTCTGACAATTTCTTCAATTCCTGAATGGCATGGAGCATTGTCTACTACTAGCACTACTGGAAAATTGTGAACTTCCCCTGGCTTTTCGTAGACAAATTCTCACCCATTCATGGGCGGATTCTTTAATTAAAGGATCCACGTTTGAATTCATAATGCAACAATCCAAGGGACCCGATGCAACCAATGAAATGTACATTGGCACCTTCGCGAACTTGTTGCAACGACATTAGCCCTTGTTCCTTTTTTGATCGACCCTTTTTACGGGATATGTGAATGTTTATATTTGTTTCATCCATAAATAATATTGGAATTTCCTCCGATTGATATTCCAATAATGAAGTTATAAATTTTTTTCTTTTTTCATTATTTAATTCACTATTGCATTCTCTATATCAGGTTCATACCTGATATCTTTCAAAAAATAACAGGCACCTTCCAGGTGGACTCGAATGGTTTCTTTTGAATCATTTAAGCTGAAATTAGAATTTAAAAGAAGTCTCAAAAGTAATCCTAGGGTTAATTTCGAGCTGTTCAACACAATATTCTTTATGTTTATCAAGAAATTTTTTTTCTTTTGATCCCCCTCGCTGATAAGGTTTGTTTTTGTTTTCAACCAACGATAAGTAGTAGTTTTCGGAACATAGAGAGATTTTGCAAGTTCCCTCAGTCACCATCTCCCTCATAAGCCCGATAATAAGATTTTTCTTAATTTCAGCTTCAGACTTTTTTATTTGAGCAGGCATATGAATAAAAAAATGAAATATTTGCGCAGACATGCAAATATATAGGTTTTTGCTTAGTCACTTTTGCAATTGATCTCGACACTTTTGCAAATGATCTCGTCACTTTTGCAATTGATCTCGACACTTTTGCATTTTGCTTTGTCACTTTTGCGATTGATCTCGACACTTTTGCAATTGAAATTAATCTTCATCCTATAACAAAAAAAATAATTTTTGTTCCACTTTGATTTTGGTAAGTACCACTTTGATTTTTGGTAAGTACCACTTTGCTTTTGGTAAGTACCACTTTGCTTTTGGTAAGTTCCACTTTGCTTTTGGTAAGATCCACTTTGCTTTTGGTAAGACCCACTTTGCTTTTGGTAAGACCCACTTTAAACCTGAAATGGTATAGAAGCATTATTTCCCTTGCCGCAAAAACACATCTTGGAGTGAGACAACCAGTTAAACAGATCGAATTGATCGTATCTCATTTTGAAATACCGCTCAAAGCGAACGGTCATGAACTGGCCCCTTTAATCTGAGAACCGCGATGCTGAAAACGATTGTCACTTCTAAGGAAGTTCAGAGTGCGAGTAGCAATCTAAAGAATCACAGGAGCACTGGACGGATAGCATCTCCCCGGAACTGCTGAAAAATGGACTTATATATCTCTTCGAAACCATTGTGACATTATTTAATTGTTTTGCATAATACACATACCCGAATCCTAAGAATTCCATTTCCATGTATCCCTAGAGTTTCATCCACCTTTATTCTAAGAGTCTCATCCACCATTATCTTTCTCTCAAGTATTCTGTTACTACTAAGAAGAAAATTGTACCGCCAAGTCATTTGAGACGTGTTTATCCTGTAGGCTAGTCAGAACCAGGATGCGTGGGATCTCCTGCTCTTCTTATGTTGATTTTTTTTCACCTCGGGTGTACAAAGCTATCCCAAACAGCAGCGAGCACACTGTAGTATGGCATTGCCAGCCATGCCTTGGCCTATGGAGGGAGGTTCTTCGTGCTCGCGTTACTGTTAATTCTCTCGTTAATTACCCTTCAACCACGGACACCGAAACATTTTTACGCTTCATCTCTGAGTTACGTTCTTTACGGACTATCCCTGTGAAGATCCCCAAGACCATAAGACCTGTCGCTGCAGAGGCCCTTTCAGGAGTAACGCAAGAGTAACGTAGTACAGGATTGGGTGCGCCTTCTGCACTGGGACTTGATCGAGTTGGTCACGGTGAGGAGTCTCTCAATACCACCATGAGGACCAACATTCGTTCTTTTATGAAAAGAATCCATTAAATTCCACACAATTCTTGAAACCATCTTAAGTAGGGCGTCCAGTGTTCGCCTGGGATGCGAGGCCGCTGTCCATTCATTCCTAAACCGCAGTATAGAATATTCCTGATGTCCTTGTTAGACTGGACATCAAGAACGCCTTCAATAGTCTAAGAAGAGACAATATCCTGGAGGTTGTGCATTGAGAGATGCCCTAATATTTTCGAATTTGTAAATCTGTCATACAGCCTACATCCTTACTTTTCTGGGACTACCTAATCCCTTCGTATTCCGGAGTGCCATTGGACCTTTATTGCTTTTCTTGTAATAGAGAAAATCACCAAGCTTTCGCGATCGCCCTTAACCTAGGGTATCTTGACAATGCGGTTGTCGGAGGCTAGTGTCATCTAGTCATGACTTTGAACTAAGTCGTTAGGCGAGCTTTGGACGCCGCCGGACATCCCTCTGTTCTCGAGTCGGTCTTTGCAGACGTGACAGGAAACGAACAGATGGGATGACCATCTTCCCCTTCAAAGTCAGGAAACCTCTTGTCTGGGACGTCACCTCACCGATACGTATGCCCCTCTCAAACTACTCCAAATGCCTCTAGAGCTTATTTGGCAGCTGGGAGGCCGAGAGGTATAAACGGGCAACTTTCGCTTTTCTACCAAATGATTTTTGTTTGTTCCACCTACCGCTGAGACATTTGGTTCTCTTGCGCCTGCAGCGCTGGAATTTTTGAGTAGTCTAGGGAATCGGATTTCAGCAGATCCCCTGAGCGCACCTTGTTATTTGAGCGAATCTCGCTCGTCATCCTGAGAGGGAATAGCCACGCAGCGGTCGCTATATGATCATTTTCTAACTTTTTTCCAAAATAAATTGTTAATATTTAATTTGATTTTTATTATCCAAAGTTTGCATAAGACATCTGAATCATTATATTTTCTTTTCATTGTTGACAAAATATTAAAATGATCATTTTATTTTTTTCTTATGATAATTTTACTATAACTCCTAATATGTCTTATGTTTTACGGGATCTGTATTCGCCAGGTTCTAAGGAAAGTGTACAGCTAGTTCATCGAACTATATATCTCTTGTGTATGCGATTTCTGGTGAATATCTATACGTACAAATTCTCCGATATTTGAGAATGGGCCTCCTTTAATTCATTTAGACTCCAAGTGCAGTAATATGAAGGACAGGAACACCAGACAAATGAGGGATTTGATGGAACGGGAAATCATTTATTTAAGATGGATAACATAGACTTTTTTTTAATAAAAATAGGTTAAATATTCATATTTCGTTCACAAAGAATGGAAAATAAAAATAAAAATTATTAATTATTAAATTTTAAATACAAACTTTGTGTTATTTTCATCATTATCCTATTGGAAGATTCCTTGTATCAATTGACGACTATATAATTCTATGATTGCTTTGCTTCTGATAATAGCTAAAAATAACAATTAAGAAAAAAAAAATTTAAGATTCTTCGATATATATAATCAAGTGATTCTGCTTCATTCAAATGATAATCGCCTGGTTTATTTTATTTTTAACTGGATACGCAAGTAAATATTTATAAGTAACTTTAGGTTTCAGACATACAGAGAATCTCGTTGAATCTAGGGGCGATTTCTGATAAATATCTATACGAACAAATTTTTTGAGATTTGAGAATGCGCCTCTCTTAATTCATTTAGACTCCAAATGCGGTAATATGAAGGACAGGAACACCGAACAAATGAGGGATTTGATGAAACGGGAAATCATTTATTAAAGATGGATAACATAGACTTTTTTTAATAAAAATAGGTTAAATATTCATATTTCGTTCACAAAGAATGGAAAATGAAAATAAAAATTATTAATTATTAAATCTTAAATACAAACTTGGTGTTATTTTCATCATTATCCTATTGAAGATTCCTTGTATCAATTGACGACTATATAATTCTATGATTGCTTTGCTTCTGATAATAGCTAAAAATAACAATTAAGAAAAAAATATTTAAGATTCTTCGATATATATATAATCAAGTGATTCTGCTTCATTCAAATGATAATCGCCTGGTTTATTTTATTTTTAACTGGATACGCAAGTAAATATTTATAAGTAACTTTAGGTTTCAGACATACAGAGAATCTCGTTGGATCTAGGAGTGAAATTACTACAAATGGTTCATTAATGATTATTTTAAGAAACAACAATGCCAACATATTCACATGGTTAAAATTAATTATTATTTTGAGAACCTACGACGCCACCATATTCTAATGGTTTGATTAATGATTATTTGAGGATCTCATATAATCTCTCAATTGGAGAGGGTAAGAAGAATATTATCATTTGGTTTAATCTAAGATTATATTTAAGTACCCTTTATGGGCCCTGTTGCGAATGATGTAATTAAGAATATTTTGCCAGCACATTCAAATGGTTTAATTAATTATTATTTGAGAATCAACAACGCCAGCATATTCAAACGGTTCATTAATAATTATTTTAAGAACCGACAACGGCAACAAATTCAAATGGTTAATTAATGATTATTTTAAGAATCTTTACAAATCTCTCAAATGGAAGATTTATTTATAATCTCTGATGCGAATGATGAATCAACAACGCCAGCAAATTCAAATGGTTCATTAAATATTATTTTAAGAATCAACAACTCCAGCAAATTCAAATGGTTTAATTAAATATTATTTTAAGAATCTTTAAAAATCGTTCAAAATGAGGATTTAAAGAAAATTTTATTAAATGGTTTAATCTAAGATTATATTTAAGTACGCTTTATGGACCCTGTTGTGATTGATGTAATTGATAAGATTTTGCCAGAACATTCCAATGGTTCATTAATGATTATTTTAAGATTCGACGATTGAAACAAATGTTGAATTTTCAACTATCTAAGATATTAATTAGTTTTATTCTGCCGTTTTTGATGGGTAAAAATTTGGTTTCTTTATTGGCAACATAAAATAAATATTTGAATATTTAGATATGTTAGCCTTTTTGTATTAATTTCCAATTATATTGTTAAAAAACATTATGCAAGGTTCTTGCATCTGTTGCTTTGGACCTCTTAAAGCATCCCGCAGAAAAATACCTGTAAGCAAGCCATGCTGGATTCTTTGAAGGAAGGTCGACAACGGATATTCTGTGGAGCCATAAATGGCAGTCTGCAACAGCTCAAAGATATTAAAATGTCACGACAATCCTGAGGATCGATATGTCAAGAGCATTCGAGACCACTAAAAGACACAAGCTATTGGATGTCCTATAACAATTTGTGGACCAATCGCTTCAAATGATTATTCGAGTACTGCTATCTAGTACTGAATCTGTCAGGCAGGATAAGAAGAGCTATATCCAGGCCTTTCAAAACTACAATCGGCATTCTTTAGGGAGATTTTCTCTCTTACTATTTGTAATTTATCTCTAAGCCACACTAAGGGATCTAAGTACTTGTCGAGAAGGAAAAATAGAAGAGGTCGTGTACGCGGATGATGTGGATTTTATATCCGAAAATACAGAAGCTCTCTTCATCTACTGAAAAAAGTACCGGATAAATTGATTTAATGGTTCCTAATCGTAAACTGGGACAAAATCGAAATAACCAAATCATAGGAATGAACAAGATCCTTGATGAACGTTAGCGAAATGTTAATAAGCTTGGATCCTTTTTTTGACTTTATAACTTTTGATTTATAGAATATTTTTCTAGTCATCTTACGATCTCCATGTACTCTTGAGAGTATTAAATTGTGATCCATATGTAAATCATAATTGACATCAAACGTAATTGTGGGAGTAATAGATGGCAAAGAGTTCATGGTCGGAGTGAGAAACATCCATATCTGCCATGGTGAGAACCCTTTCAGTGGAATAGGAAGGGATGGATGCTGGTGAGGCACTAGATGTTTCCAGAGACAGATTGATCACATCTTTTAGATATTGAAGACACGAACAGAATCCATCGTAGTTCATTGTTTTTAACCTTCATTAATTAATAATGTTTGATTATTTTAAAATATTTCCATATAGCTCTCACAAATACAGTAGGAATATACAGTCATCATCGAGGCGAGCAGTAGTTCTTACCGGTATTCTCTTTAATAAATTAAATCGTTATCCCAGCTTCGTCAACATTTAAGATGCCGACAATTAAAAAGCAATACGCAAAAACTGGCTTCTCTCAGAAATCCTTCACGATCACGTCGAGTTCTTTTGGTTCAGGACAAGCAAAGAGATCTTAAACTATTTTCCATCCATAGACAAAATGTCTATATGCGTAGGTGTCCTATTCTGACGGCATTCATCTGCAGCGATTCTGAAGCGATAAACTCATGAGGTTTGCGCCCTAGTATTTTTTATCTTCAAGGGCCTGGCAGAAAAAGTTAGGTGAAATTTTCCGTAGTGCTATTTGAAGTCAACGAGGATCTTACGAATATTTGTGCAGTTAGTAGATTTGAGTAGTCAAGGGTTGTGAGGTTAGAGTCAAGTGATTGTTGCCTCTGACAGCTGTCATCTACTGTCATAACTGTCATTTTGATTAAAATTTAATCAATACTATAATTTTTTCTATTTTTATAAATTATTATATTCCAATCTAAAGATTAATTCTACGATAATATTAATAATTATTTTATCAAAAATTTACTTCAACTTTAGCCTGGCTAAATCTATTGAATATAAAATAATTTCGTCACTTTAACTGATGCCTAGTAGCAAGACTGTTGTCAAAGATAATGAAAAGTACCAACTTCTAAAATCCATCCTTAATGATAAGGATGTAAACATTGCGAAACAAATGTGGTACCGAATAAAAAAGAAAGCTAAAAAATTTATTCTTATTGATGAAAAGCTTTATTTGAAAGCTGTTAACGGACTTCACAAACTTGTGATACCCTTTACTAGTAAAGAAGAAATGAGGACTATTGCTCATGAGAGTCACCAGACAAATCACTGTGGACAAAACGCTCTGGATACACTTTGTCGTAGGAGATTTTGCGCTATCAAAAGAACTGTTATTCGTCAAGTTGTACAAGACTGCAATGTTTGCAGTGCCTCTCAAACAATAATGACTTAAATCGTCATATTGTTGCTGACTTGCCTAATGAGAGATTTAAAATTGATCTTAAAAGGTTTAAAGTTTATTAGTTATTATTGTAGACTTGAGAATCAAAATGATGAAGACCTAAGAATTTCCAGAGTCAAGGGATTGTTGAAAGATTCAACCAGACAATCTCACGGAGTTTATCGAAAATGATGGTTTCGGATGACAAAAAATAGTGGATAAACACATTCGAAAGGCTGTGTTTTTTGTACAATCAAACGCCTCATTCATCCACAGGTAAATTTATGCTTTTATTTTTTTGTAGATGTTAGTCCGTTTCAAAGATATCGAGGGATTCTGGGCTACAACACCATTGTTAAAAATACTGTAACGGAGACAGACGGTGAAGACAACATGAAAAGTTGGATAATATTGCTGAATTAACAGAGCCAGACGGTAAAGACAGTCCCCGAAACATATAGTAAAGGTTTTTTGTCTATAATTATACAAAAGGTGATTACAAATTTGATTTTTCTCGGGTAGACTTGAATTCTCCTTATTATAAAAAGAAGGGAGTGCATCGATCGAAATATGAATTTAACATTGGAGATGGTGTATTCAATTTATAATTACTCAAAAGGTTCGTATTCAGAAGGACTATGGAACTAATCCTTCATACGTCTGCAAAGGTTTGAGCATCCCTACGGAGATGTTGTCACTATTGTTTAAAATTGTCTAACAATTTTGTCAATGTTAAAGATAGTGAGGGAATTGTAAAGAAGGTGCATTGTAAAAGCCTTACAAAGATAATTATCAATAATTAGTTAATGTTTGCTTTGAAATATTTGATTATTTATTTTTTGACAATGATTGACAGCTGTCAAAGGAAACGTTTGTGGCTCGCCACATATTATGTCACATGGGTGGCTTGATGCCTATGAACAACCTGCTTTTTTACGTGTTTCCGTGGTAACAAGCTATCAATTGATAGATTTAACAGAGAATTTATTTAATATGTCGTCCCGCCCGGGTTACCTATCCAGTGCTTGTTACATTTTACTTGTCAATCGACATGTCACCTGTCGTTTCTAATCAAAAATCAAAGAATTTACGACATGTCACCTGTCATTAAATCAACATTAAATTTAATTGGATCTTCATATGCAGATTCAAATCTGCTCAACTTTAGTATGAATTAATCCCATAATTCTTTAAATCTCGTATCTAAATTTATTCACTAAAAATACCTCATTTCCAATAGAAAAATCATACTTTGATTGATGAACTTTCATTCTTTTGTTAAAATAGGCTGAATATAGATTTGATGGAGAAAAATTAAGATCAAAATGTTCTGAATCTAAGTTTTCTTGCATACTTTATACAATAAATACCTGAATTATCTGAAATATGTTCCACGTCAATATTTTCTGATGTTTGTAAAAAAACATCATCCGAACTTTCATTTTCTATGACATTAAAAAAAATTAACTTTTATACTCAGGAATGACTTTGTTTATTAACAATTCTTTAAACAATTTTCCGTTTTATTGAAAAATAGGAGTGCAAACATTCTTACTGCAGTTTACGAATCCCCAAATGACTATTTCTATGGATAGACTCCACAATAGTTCGAATTTCAGACTCGTTTTCCATAAAAACAACTAGTCTGTGTTTTTCAAATTTTTCGTTTTTGAGGTATAATCGACCATCATTGACAATAAATTTCCCGGATTTTTTCATTAATTTGTTTTTCGCTTGTCTTGAAGATGTCTGACAGGATCACCATTTAGAATGCTAACTATGGATTGATATTCCATAATATTTTTGACAAAGCCTATTATTAGTCTCGTTTTACCTTTGGTCTTTAGACTAATTTCACCATACCAAATGGCGTCCCTCAAAGATCGACCCTCTCTCCGGCGTTATTTAACTTATTCCTCAACGATTTACCATGCCCTGGAGGACAAGATTCAATGCTTCTCACTTCGGCTGAAGACCTAATCATCGCTAGCAGGAACAAATACGTGGGGACAGCAAAATCAGAGCTTCAGTCACATATTGACGACCTGGGAGCCTGGTTGAAGTTGAATCGTCTCTCCATATCCATGGATAAATCAACGTATACAATCTTCACCACGGACAGAAAAGAAAAACATACACTGGATTTGAACATTTATGGAGACTCCTTACCACTACAGTTTCGTCCAACTATCCTGGGAGTGACATTTGTCTTTTGATGACACTTTCTCAACATGTGAAGAACGTTATGACAAAGAATCTCAGGAAACTTAATATAATCAAACCGCTCTTGAAGTCCAGGCCGTCACAGGAATGCGCCCTCGTCGTGTTCAATCACTTCTAAAACCGACGATTGAGTATGCTTGTGCCTCATGGGCCTATGGAGCTTCGATATCAAATTCACTCAAGATCAATTCCTAATTGGCAAATTAGCATGTCTAACAAATCTACCCCTCGTCAAACCCAAGGCATCGAAGATGTGTGGAATTTTGAAAATTCTCAATTTCACTATTCTCATCGGAAGAACACCGAAAGTATGCCGGAAGATCAAACAAGAGTGCAGTATTTCAGAAATTGTACAGGTTTTATTAGACTATCGGTCGTATTCTTGGACTAACGAGTATCTAAGAATAGTCTCAAATACCATTCACTTGGTCTGTCAGTAACTACTATTTGAGAAATTCAGTGTGTTTTATCTTCTCCCTTATCTTGTTAGATTCAGAATTGTAGATATTCCGAAAATGAAGAAGAAAGTATTCGTAATGGAAACGAGTGTTCATGTAATCAATTGTTGTTCATAGCAAACTCCAAATGTTATGAACTGAGATGGCGATACCTCCAATTATCACCATAATATGATTGGCCCAATTACTGACTGAGTTAACTATTGTCGTGAAATTTGGTATTAAATAGATAGGATGAGTGTCTATGGAGGAATCGAATGAAGCAACTTATGATTATTTTAGGTTCCCCAGTTGAAGTGGAAATTGACGAATAGAAATCGAAAGTACAATTGGAGTTAATGGTCTCGTGTTCACATGTAGGAGTCCGGCCGCCATCAAGCATCAGGGTGGTGACTCCCTCGTGGTCATGGGTAATAATAGAAGATAATCAAACATTTTTTTGAACTTTAAAATTAGGTTCCAACCCATAAAAATTATTGTTAACGTCACTAAAAACCAAATTACGTCATGGAGGTTTCGATAGTGAAATTTCTTAGAACCCCTACCCTCCTGTTACCTGCATCATCAGATTTTATCATCAAATAATTCCTCCCACCATCAAATACGCATGTTCCGCCTGTAGACTTGCTCTTTTCTTCACGAAATTTGAACATATAACCTCAGTCCGAGGGAAATCATGCACCTTCTCCCACGAAAGAATATCGATTGCTACTCTTCTTCAGATAATTTGACAAAAACAATGGCATAGGTTTTGTGCGTTTCTGCAAGAAACCATGAAACGACATGGTGTAAAAGTTATCCATGCAGAGGAATCAAGATTAATTTGAAAATATCCCGATCAAGTTCCTCTGCAGAAATTCGAGTAGACAATTCCGGTAGACGGTGCTCGTTAGTGGACCACCTAACGGGAGTACAAGGATTATTTGAAGGTGGGATCACTCAATTGTTCAATCGGATCTGAGTGGCCTACCAGAATTTCGAGTAGGGCAATCTACAAAAAATGCGGTTACCAAATAAACAGTAATTTATGTCATCCGCCAATGATAATCATGTGAATTAAAAGTATTGATTTAAATTGATTAAACAATTAAATAAGCAAATATTTATATGCATAATATATTAAACATTTACGGGTCCTCTTTTCCACGATGACTTTGGCGATCCTCCTATGAGTACCCAGAAATGACTGTGACGTCAAAGTCTCTTCCAAAAGGCTCTCATAAAAATCAGACAAGGACACTTTTCTTAACTCGGAATGGTAAAGTGTAAGTTCCTGATTTAAATCTGAGCACGTGGGGCAATACAAGGAAGGAGTCGTAATGGTCACAAGTGTGCAATGGTGGCAAGTAACAGCAAATCAAAATAATTTATAAATTATGCATAAAATCATATTTGATGGTCAAAGTTGACCTTGGTAACGATTCCTTCGAGCTCGTTGATTCTGCGTTCATTCGCTTGTAAATGTCTGTTTTTGACACGTGAGTAGAAATTAATCCCAAAGGCAAAGAAACCAATGATTACAGGAATCACGGCAACTGTCCCCACTCCAGCGGCCACCAAACTAACGGAGTAAAACCTGACCCAACAAATAAGGATGACTTCCAATGCGAACAAAATTATGCCGAATCCAGTGGAAAGAGCCCAGGCAGTGTCAATGTAAAACCTCAGATCCTGCTCATATGCAATCGTTTCGATCGAGGACCAACTTCCGTACAATTCTGGAGACTCGGAGGCTTCGTTTATGTAGCCCACGAGCATCTCCACATAGGGAAGAGTGCATGTGCTCATCAAGAGTGCTAGAATGTGTACAGAGACGAGAATGGTAGTGCACAACGTAAAGGCTATTATTAAGGAGAGTGGAAGTTGCTTAAAGGAGCTTACTGATCCTGTCTCCACCAGAGCAACCTGCAGTAAATAATGACGAATACCATAGCAAATCCAGAGAGAAGAGCAGATGTCCTACTCACTGCTTTGAGTTTAGAACGGGACATGAAGAGTCTCTGAACACATTCAGAATATCCTGTAGCTGAGCGTCTTTGTTCATTCTGAATAAATGACATTTTAAGGAATTTTTCTTGTTTGAATACACAGAAATTAATTTAATTGTAATAAATAATGTATAAAAAACTAAATTATTTTTAAATATCGTTATTTCTTTATATTTCTATTTTATAATAAAAATTAAAATTTATATTAATTATGGATAAATAGTCTGCCAGGGTGACGTCATAAGCGTCGGACAAAATCCAGATGATTCCATTTACAAATCTCACCACTGTCCATTCCGGTTGAAGGTTACTTCATCTACGATCCATCTTGGATTAACGAATGACGCTATCATCAGTGATTCATCACTGCGGAACAAGGCTGAAATCTTCTTATGCAGGCAAAAAGAAATAAGTTAAGCACACTCTCGATGACCTTCCTTCATTCCTCTATTCATCAATAAAAACGAATCCCACCAAGTCAGGGACGTGCTAGCTAATATGCCCAGACTGTTAATAAATTCTGAATATTTATGACTTTAACATAAAAATAATGATTAATCCTTTTTTGTCATAAGAATTCGCTTAGGAAATAATATATTGATTTTATGTATTTATGTCATGTTCTCGGTTCAATAACAAAAAAATAAATGCTTCCCCTAACTGGGAAGTTAGTTTCCACTTGGACGCCTCCACTGCAATCACCATACGGTTTGCAAGAGTATCTCCCTTGGTTGTGATTTTAGTTTAAAAAAATCCGGCCAAAGGCCGGGTTAATAGAGATTTTGTTTAAAATATAAATATATCGATAAAATCTCTCATTTATTTAAATTTATTAAACGTAAAGCACTTTATAAAAGAACTCCTGTGTCTACTTAGAATTTACCTAAGAAACTACCATTTACAACAGTGGTTCTCAACCTTTTTTGGTCGTGGACCCCTTGTGAGTGAATAAAAAAATTCGCGGACCCTCAACATATTTTTACAAGTTTTTTTGTCAAAAAATTATTACTTTTCTAAAAACACAATTTATTATTAAAAAAAGAAATAAAATTAATGAGAAGGTTGATATATTTACATCCAACTCTTCAATAGAGTTGAACAAGATAGAATGTATAGGTTTTTTCTTTATTTTTCCTTTTTTAGCTTAGCTTCTTCATATTTAAGACTTTCCTATTCTCAATATGTTTTTTCTAGTAAGGAATCCTACGATGTGTTTTCTTTGAATTTAAGACCCGTAAGATTCCTGCTTTCCTCAAGCAATTGCTAACCTTATCATTGTAAAATTTAAATGGATGCGTTCGTAAGTGATTGATATCGATCCTCTTCTAAGAGTATCTCGCGATAAATATAACCGCTCTTTAGTAGCAGCTCTGCACCGAATCTGGCCATTGACGTGTATTTGCTGTATAATTTTGATTCAAATTCACCAGGTTCGATGTTGATAAGACCAATATAATACTTGAACAATAAATCGCATGTTCTTTGACTCTCCTGAAGAAATTAACACTGTTAGTTTTGTGTTTGCTAAACTTTTGATTCTCAGTCATTGTTGATAGACCTCATCATATTCATTTTCATAATACCGCTAAATCTATCTTCTAAAACACCCAAGTAACAATATTATTCTATTAGGTCGAGTATCGCTGCTTTCCCATCCAAAAATTCGATATTTGTGAGCGATTTGTGGAAATTGCGCTGCGAAAAATTTTAGACTTCATTAGCTATCCAACCGTCGAGGAATCTCATAGGATATCAACTTGATGTCATCCATAAAGAGCAGATGGTTAGTCGCATATTTAGGGGATTATCCCTCACTATTCATACTCACTTTAGGAAATTTTCCATTCAATGCTCGACTCAGCGAGTCCAACATTAGGACGAATATCTGTGGGGATAAAGAACCCCCTTGTGATATCCCTCTTGCTAATTTCTTTTCACTCATTCTTCCCAAGTTTAAAAAAAATTAACTATCCATTCAGGTAGTCCAAAGATTTCTAAGAACTCGTAGTCATGATCCACAGAATAAACCGCCTTCTTTACACCAACCCAGGCTGAACATGAGTTACTGTCTTGCATATTGATACACTGGTTGACCAACACCTGTTCTTTAGCACCCTGGCTCACCCCAAGTGTTCCCAATTTGTTATATTAGATCAAATGCTTCAAAATAATCACCAAAAAATTTAGTTAACTTGAGGAAGTGTTTGCTGATGATCATTCCTCATTACATTTCATCAATATTGTGTTTGTGTAACTAAATAGGTTAGTGGATGTTGGGTTACCTCCTTTCCTTTTCCCTGTCTTAAATAATTAGAGTAGTTTCATTACACTATTTGGTACCCTAATAATTGAATGGACCCACCAATAGGAGTGCTCTGCAGAATCTGGAAACAAATTCTGTGTAAGTGCACGTACGGCGTTTCCTGAAATTCTGATCTGAGGCTGGTAAAGAAAACATTGAATGGCTACGAGGACCTTGAGGAGTCTATTGTCAAACAGAGAAGAGTGGAAGAGATTGGAAACGGGGATCATCAGAGCGCGGCACATATAGAATTACATTTTATATGATCCCAATAATAAATTTCTATAAATCAGGTGTTAGTAAATTAAATAAATTTCACTTCAGATTTTATTTCACATTTACGCTTAAAAATTAAGATTATAACTACCCCGCAAATTAAAACCTTTCATAATGAGCATCATTCGCAGAAATAGTAACGGAAATACTACGGATCATCTACCACGACTCACATGCAACAAAAGAAAAAAAAGGGAACCAATTAATGTTCTTTTTTCTTTGAGAACATTAATTGGTTCCCTTTTTACGATTAGTTATAGTAACTGCTCTTTACTCTAATAAGTTTGTGTCCTGCCTGTGCGGAGCAGTGAAAAGTGCTGTGTTGATAAGGCATTTCCATGTAAATCGTAAGAGGGAATGAGTTCTAAATCACTTACTAATTAATTTGACAATTTATCTTTGAACTTATACGCACATTTCAGAATAAAATTAAAATAAACTCAATTAATGGTATACATTAATATGGTTTTTACGTGGAAGTTTGAGGAATATTTGTCCCCAAAGATGCCAACAGAAATGACTACTTTTCAAATATGGGTGTTGGGTGACTCTTTCTTCCATTTTGGGTGATGTCTGTTTTTGTTGAATAATAAACTAGCCTTCTCTTGTTGATTAGCAATTGCTTGATCAATCAATTCTCCGTACTCAAGACATATCTAATATTTATAGATTTATTACTTGGTGGTATATATTCTTTGGGATAGTAGTCTCCGTACCCTCAAAATTGTAAAAGGTCTTATTGGGATCGTAATGGTAGTTCTAAAGTAACTCAATACCACTAACTATTTTAATATCAACGATGAAACGCTTTTTTCGGTTTTTATAAGTCATTATCTTTTTTATGTCTGATCAACTTCCTTAGTTAATTAATACCAACATGACTTTTCAAGCATGAAATGCTACATGCATCGACTTCCCTTGCTTATTGTCGGGAGCGCGGTAGACACACTGTATGTCGCGGAAAAAACAATAAGGGCAAAAGAGAAAAATACGAAGCATTACACGACCGATTCACGTTCTATCCTATAATTGTTAAAACAACTAAATGAATAAGTGGAAAATCGCTTCGTTTCCTAAAGAAATTTGGATGCCTAGTCTCATTTTTCTAAAAGACGTCGATTATGATTAGGAATCAGGAAAAATGATTATTCTGATTTCAAATCTACGAAATAACACAATTTAATACGCTTTAGATCAGTCAGATCTCTCATCAGGTACATTGCTTTGATGGCACTGCAAACCTGGAAATGTCGCCATACTTTAGTACTTTCCAATAATCTCCCGTTTAATGGAACAGAATCTTCTGCGACACAATGCAGGTACTGGTGCATTGCAAACTGCTGTTAGACCGGTTCACATTTTGGGCCATCGTAGTTGAAATAACTGGAATAATAAGCGGGAAATCGCTTCGTTTCCTCGGGTGGCTCCTCTAGTTGATCTCCGTTACAATCGTGAGGGGCAACGCAACGGCGATTTTTATTAAAATGAAGAACAATTATGATAACTAATCATAGACAGAGAGAACCAAGGAATGCTATTCACTTTTTTCTTTTTGTTGCGTGTGAGTCCTTTATAGACGATCCGGTTCCGCAGTGAAGTATTGACGGTGTCACTCGTCAATCTAAAGCATCATAAATGCGTGGAACCTTCAGTCGGAATTTACAGCAGCGAGATTCGAACCAGGAGCCATCAGCCCCTTTTGCCCGGCACTTGAGATATTGATGGGTTATCTGTCGTGTATTTTATTATAATAAATTGAATTTTATAATTTAAAAAAATATTTTTTATTTACTTGAAAACCACGATAATTAAAAATATAAAAATTAATTTCCATAGAGAATTAACAATGGTAGCACGAAATTATTATTCGTTGCTGGGGACTGTTTCTCAGCAAGATGTCGTATTTTGTATCAACTCTTCGTTATCAATGAGTCCACACTTGGATACAATCAAGGAATATCTCGCTGATTTTCTCCACGACTCAATGTTTGAAAAGCCAAGGAAACGACTTTCCCTAGCAAAATTCAACTGTCAGTGCAAACTATTTTCTGACTGCCTCCTAAAATGTAACGAGGAGACAATATCAGACATGCACGTGTGGCTTCGAAACCTAAAGTCACAGTACAAGGCTGATTTAACACATGCGTTAATCGTTTCTAATCAAGTCAGGGACTGCAGGAACCTTTTCATAATAACGAATAACATTTACCCAAATAATGTGCAAGAACTGTCTCACTACGCCTATTTGATGAAAAGGAAGGACATAAAGATCCACGTCATTTACATAACAAATCATGATTACGATGATTCAGTGCGCCACGTGCTAGACGAACTTGCAGGAATTACTGAAGGGTCAATCAGGACAGTTGATGGGTCACAAACGACGAGTCATAATAGGATTATTTTCCTGGACTACAGAGATTACTCGAGAAAGTCCACAGAAAGAAAAATTATCGACAGTCATGGTGAATATTATGAGAACAGAGTCAGTGGACGAAATTTAAACAGAAATATCGGAGAGGCACAATTACCGTGGGAAATTCAGTACCCATCGTGGAATGCAATGACGTATATGCTCAACACAGTTGTGATTGCTCGCAGAATCGCTAACGGATTGTTTTACAGAGGAATAGTGAAGGAAATTGTAATAATAAGGATTCAATTTTTAGGCGGACCGGTGGAATTTTATTATAAGCTTTACGGGTCCTGTTTACAGATCAATCGAGTACGAGAAGGTCCCTGTAAAAGATGTACTATCATACTATGATACTCTACGACTCCCTGTGCGCACTGGAGGGACAGTTCTGGCTCTTCTGAAAACGGAATCTGGGTCTTATGCCCCAGCGGTGGTAACAGAAGGCAATTTGATTCGACCTAAAGATCGTAGGCAAGTTATTTGAAGTTAATTCAATCTAGATCCCTTCACTGAAGAGCCAGTAAGGGTCACTTTTTGGAATGGCATGAGCAAAATAATCGCTTCTGATAAAGTCTTTTGCATCCGACCAGAAATGTACGATCAAATTTGCCACCAAATGGAGCTCCCAAAATATGTAACCTTTTTGTAGTCACGTGATAAGGTGAGACGTTTCGAAAAGGATTACTTCGATTACAACAATTCAAGAAAATACTACAGGAGACGGAGTCCTCGGGACAGTTTATTGGCGCCACGGGAAAGATATGTAGACCACGTGATAGTTAATGAGTGCTTATATGAGGATGAAGAAACATCTAGTTCATCTAGTGAGTCTGTTTACAACGAGAAGAGAGAGGATTTTCCTAAAAAGGAAGTTAAAGCTAAGAAATCTGTGAAAAGAGAAAAGAAATGTCTGAAATTGTAATTCTTGTTATTCAACAGGCCTAAAACCGAAGAAAGACCTCCGTGGAAAAAATATATAAAATCGGAGGGGATACCCCAGTTGCCTCCAAATTACGAAAAAAGTCAGTATAAGGATGGAACGTGTTCAGCGCCATTCGAATTTAAGACACATGACTGTATAATAACCATGTTTACTTGAGTGGCATGGAAATCCTCAGCCTTTAAAGTGGTGGATCATTGCGCTAAAGCTGATAGAACTAATACAGTAAAGGAGGCCCTTAGTTATAATTAATATTCTCTTCGAATAATCTAATTTTAATAGAATAACTCACAAATATGAATTTTGATACTAATTGTCACTTTTTCAGAAAATTTTATTAAAAATTCGCAAGCAGTGATTTTTCCGTTTTAAAGTTAGTTCCACTGATCTCTGTAAAGTAAAAGCCAAGATCATATCACCCGACCTTGTGGTTGACCTCCTTGTATGATCCTTATTGGCAACTATATGATCATGTCAAATATCATTCTATATGTATAGCTTTCGATAGAAGGTATCCGAAGTACGCCAACTTGTGGTCGGGCTTGTCCTCAGAAGGCTGGCTGCCAAGATTACCTAATCAAAGACAAGGGTCAAATCAAAATACTAATACATTGATCCTGACAAGTTTCAGAGAACCTTCATCCAAGAACAGTGATCAAGAGATCCTTGTCCTGAGGTCGAATCCAGAACCCTACATGTACCCAATGCTTCACTTGTTCAGAACTTTGGGTTACAAATGCCCCCTGAGTCCATTACCTCAGCATGGTAGCGAGAATAAATAAGACAAAAATTTTCATCCACCATTAAGCTAAATAGACATTCTGTTGAATAGAATTACATAACCACTCCAACCTTCCAACATATTAACCACTTGGCTAACGAGTGAATAGAAAATATTTTTGAAGAAACCCAAAAAAATGAATAATTTTTTTTATAATTAAAGAAAATCAATTGTAATTAATAAGAATGAAGTGATGTCCGCGACGGTAGGACGTGGGACAAAATTGGAAGAGGGCGGACCTACTTCTCCACCTCTCTCGGAAGCGGAAGCATGTAATGAAGTATTGGAAGATGGATTTGGTCGGCACAAGCAGATGTTCTCCCTTTGGTTCCTTCCTAGGATTAGTTAGTTATGACTGTTTGTGCTGGGCTTACAATGGTAAGCCTGGGGTTAATAATAATAATAATCACCCTCACTGATCCCCTCGTATACCACTTGAGAAAGCAAATCACTAGACAAGACAGCTGTTTCTCCTGGTTCCTCTTCGACATTACCTCCGAGTTCAGAGCCTCTTGAGATAAGATGATAGTTACTCTTGTAACTTCATCATCATAGTTATCAACTTACAGCCCGGTCCCATTCAAAATGGCCTCTTTCAAATGGTCTCCATTCAAAACGGCTTCCATTCACAAAAACGGCCTCCCAATAAAATTTCTTAGGTTTTGGATACGTTCATCAATAGACATCACGAGATATTTTAACAAGGTCCTCGACATCTTTAGGTAAAAGAGTCATTTTTTATATCTTATAAAAATTGATTTTTTCAAGGTCCTCGACATCTTTAGGTAAAAAAGTCATCTTTTTTAAATCTTATAAAAATTGATTTTAAGGGGTCCTATGGGTAAGTGGAACAATTTACCAAGGTCCTCAACTAAATTGAAATATATATTCTTTCGGATCAAGTTAAGTAACATTTGTTTTTTAAACAAATCTCAATGTATTCTCAGATAAAGCGATATATTTAGTTTTTCTAAGAATTTTTTCTCCATTTCGTAATCTTAAGAATTTTATCATTATGCTTTTTTCTTTTTATCAATTTCTAACAAAATTTCTTGGATCTTGTTTAGTGTCCAAATGTACTTCTAAAAACGTTGTGCCAGCCTCCAATTGAGATATGGACCTTGGTAAAATGTTCCACTTACCCATAGGACCCGTTAAAATCAATTTTTATAAGATTTAAAAAAATGACTTTTTTACCTAAAGATGTCGAGGACCTAAGCAAAATCAATTTTTATAAGATTTAAAAAATGACTTTTTTACCTAAAGATGTCGAGGACCTTGGTAAAATCAATTTTTATAAGATTTAAAAAAGATGATTTTTACCTAAAGATGTCGAGGACCTTAGCAAAATCAATTTTTATAAGATTTAAAAAAGATGATTTTTACCTAAAGATGTCGAGGACCTTGGTAAAATCAATTTTTATAAGATTTAAAAAAGCTAAAATCTCGTGATGTTTATTGATGAACTTATCCAAAACCTGAAAAAATTAATTGGAGGCCATTTTGAAAGAGGCCATTTTGAATGGACACGTACAGCCCATGTCTATGCTCGATTATCATTCTCTAAAGTTTTTTTAATCGTCATTGATTGGATGTACGCCTTCGTAGAGACATACACGTTGAGTCTTTCCATATAGGACTTGTAGTACTTTGTTGCTACTCCATCCCATGTCAAAACAATCGGAATTATTGTCACCTTGGCCTTGTGAAATTGTGCTAGTTCTCCTGGCAGAAGTCGTATTTGTGTTTTCCCGCTTCAACATGTTTTAACAAATCTTGGGAAGTGATCCCTTCTTCTATTAGTATTATTTCGTTCTTGGATTTATCATGTACAAAAATATCAGGTTTGTTATTTTTAACTTGTATATCGTTTTTGGTTGAGCTGGTGACGTGGCTCTAATAAAGTATTAACATGTCTGAAAAGTACGAACCTTATCTTTTGGAGTAATTCTCGCTGCTCTCATTCAACGCCGAGGCCTAATCTTTTCTTGGAAAAGGACCTCCCTCTGTCAAGACCTACGTAATTACGATGTCGCAATCGGTTGCCTACAGGAAACCAAAATCCAAGATAACCACAAAGAAACATGTGGTAAATTCAAATTGATCTTTCTTCCGACTGTCAACAGGCACTATGGACTGGGTTTTGCCATCAAAATGGAATTTCTCCCATATCTACAGAGTATGGGCAGCTAATGACCCCATCGGAGTTCTACAAATGAAGTTTATGAATGCCAAAGCAAGCTCCATTACTGACATTGTCTCCATTATCAATGTATACGCACCTCACAGTGGTTGGATTAACAAAGATCCGGCTCTATTTGATGACTTCTACTCAGATTTATCAGATTTATATTTAGAATTGGCCGACTCCGCACTTTTATTTATAGCTGGTGATATGAACGCCAAGGTGGGAGGAGAACAAATACCGTCGAAACGTTCTTGGGGAGATTCAGCAGGGGAAAAGGAACCTTCCTGGAACGCTGTTAGGAAACTTCTGTCGGTCAAACGATTTGTTCTTATGTAATACAGCATTCGCTCACGCTGCAAGACATATGACGACTTGGTGTGGGACAACCAAGAAAAAAAACAGAGAAATAATCAATATTTTAACCAGATCGATTATATAATATGTCGATGCAAAGATAAGAGATTATTGACAATTGCGAGATCTTACGGAGGTTCGTCCATTGACACTGACCATAAGATGGTCATTGGGAAATTTCGAGTAAGCTATTACAAACACTCCAAATATACTACCCACCCAAAAAAATACGCCTACAATAAGACTATTAATTTCTCAGATCACAAATAAAGGAGATATACAGAAAACGAATAACCAACAAATTGGAGAATATTAACACGAACCAATCATGTTTAAACCTTAACAAATGTGATGCCTTAAACAAATTAGAGCACCTGGAGGGGCTAAAGGGTAACAGGGGATACTACGAAGCCTTTAGGCTACTTAAATGTCACAATAAGAAGAGTACCCCTATATTATACGACCAAAATGGAAGACGAATAATGAACCCATCTGAGATTGCCGAGTTGGTTACTGATCACTTCAGGTCGGGGCTAAATACTACTCAGAATGTGATTTCGGCATTCATTTGTGGATCTGGTGAACTGGGAATGAAAATTGCACCTTATGAGGTGAAATTAGCATGTGAAAGGCTGAAACCTGATAAAAGTGCGGGCCCGGATGGACTACGTCCTGAACTATTCAACACGGCGGTGACTACTCTACGAAATCATTGCGTTGATCATGAACAAAATGTTTGAAGAACGTGTGTTGTTACCCATTGGAGAGGGTTATTTGATTCCGGTTCCCAAACCAAATAAGCCGAAAGGAAAAGTAACAAACTTGAGACCGATCATCCTAATGAATGTTATCAGGAAGATCCTGGCTATTATCACTCTCGAACGTGTAAGAGAGAATTTGGAAGCCTATCTTTCACCATACCATAGTGGATTCCGCGAGGGGAGATCAACGGCAGACGTCTTATGGAGCCTAAAATGGAGATGTTCAACCATTCAAAGATTTAGAACATTTTTGGGATCCTTGGGATTGACATATCGAAAGCGTTTGATTCAGTTAACCGTTGTAAACTATTGGAATCTATCACGGGTCTATTCGACGCCTCGTCAGTTTCGATGATTAGGGCACTACTGGCTGAAACACAACTAACTGTTAAAATTGGAAATACTCAAGCCATGCCATTTTCGACAAATACTGGGACTCCACAAGGAGATCCATTGTCTCCTCTCCTCTTTGTTGCATATCTTGAGTCTGCGCTACGGGATCTCAAGCCTTTTATTGTGGAGGGAACTAGCATCCTAGCTTATGCAGATGATGTGGACTTGTCTCGCAAAATGGGGAGGCCCTATTGGGATTACTCGAGACGGCACCAAGAGTATTCGAAAAATGGTCACTAAATATCAACAAAGACAAGACAGAGCTGACAACTTTGATGAGGAAGGAATTCTATTCTGGAAGAGCATTGGCGAAAGGTTAAAAAGCTGGGATCCCTGCTTGGAGATAAAGAAGACATCATTGCACGGAAGATTAAAGCAAATACGGCCTTATACAACTTGAGAAGAAATTGGTTTCTAAGAAAGAAGGGCTTGAATCGAGAGATCAGAACTCGACTATACAATTCGTTAGTCAAACCAATACTCCTATATAATGCAAGTTCTTGGTCATTAACCCTAAATGACATTGAAAAACTAAACTCCTATCATCGGGGACAACTACGGAAGATTCATTCGTGCTGGGACCGTATGAGAACAAGAAGTCAGAACTATACTCTATTACGTCTTCTAAACCGATTTCACTAGACATCATGGAATTTCGTTGGAGCCTATTTGGACACATCCTACGGGGAAATATCGAAACTCCAGCTAATGTTGCCATGGAGGAATACTTTCAAACCGAGGAGGTGAAGTTCCGAGGACGTCCGAGAGCATCACTGGCCACGACACTGAATGAAGACCTGAAGAGAATAGGATTATCTTTAACTACGGGAGATGACCGGGACTACTTGAGAGATTTGGCTCAGGATCGTGGAAAGTGGAGAAAATTAACTAAAAAATTAATGTTTGGTACTGCACTGGTTTTGTCATATCCAATGGCAAGACGTTGTGCTTTATAATAATAATATCCGTTTGTAGTGTTGCATCGACTCGTATTTCAACTTTACTGTTTGACAAAATCGATTGGACTGTATGCGTCTTTACCCTCTTGGTTCTTTTTATTCCAAATTGACGACCTTGTTGCAGGTGTATATATCTTACAACTTCGTTATGTCGCCGCATATACGCACCGCTAAGCATCCTGGTACATCGTGTAGCCAGGTGATCACACTCTTTTGTGCCATACCACAATGACTGCAATTTGCTTTCATCTCTTCAAAGAACAGATTCCGATCCTGTATCATGCAGTACATTGCTTCCGACCTTGGACTATGTTTCCCCCTAGTAAGCCATTCTTTTGATCCACCGACATTCGTATTTTCAAAAACACTTAAATATAATTGAATGAAGCAATTTCTGATTAGTCTTCTCCAAATAATTCTTCTTTTGATATTCCTTTATAATGTCAGTGTTCATGTTAGATAGGTCATCCACATTGTATTTGAGTGCAATGAATCTCAAGATAGTTGTCATACCCGTAAGATTCCTGCCCTTCGAAAACACATGGAAGATTTCCTCTCAAGGTCATCAAAAATTGAAATAAATTGAGGTTAATCTTTCTTTGTTAGCAGGTACAGGTGAGTTATCTTGTAGCACGCTGTGGAGAGGCACATACAATTGCCGAAAATCCTATAAAGCCATGTTCAAAAAGATCATCGAGTGTATTTACGATGAACAAATTTTGTCGGTCATCCGTAAATAAAAATAACATTACATGCTTTGCCGTTCTGCAAGAGTATCTCGATGAATCAAAATGCGCATTGGATGCAGTACTTCAGGACATCAATTAATTTCCGGATAAATTGGGTTCAAAATCCATTCAAAGTTAAAGTAATACCAGCAAATCTAACATCAATTGAATATGAACATCTTATTGATTTGACATCGGATCAACGTCAAATCAGACATAAAATGAATCCCTTTTAATTTTTTGGAGAGCATGCATTTCAAAATATCCTGATATCTCAGAAAGGCCAGTACACTATTACTTTTCCCAGCAGCTTACTTATGCGAGTAGGGTTTTCAATATATACATCTACCAAAACTTCCCTGATATGAGGATACAGTTGTCAACAATAACTCCTAGGGTTACATAAATTATGGCATGAAAAGTTACCTCAATGTTCACATTATAATTGTTTTTGGTTAATACGATTATGTTTTAAATGAAATTGTAATAATTGAATTGGAAAGGGTTCCGCAAAAAATAAATTAACCCAAAAGGGTTCACGAGCGCCTTATTAATTTCCTTTATTTTTTTATTTTTTTCCAAGGTTCTCTTAAAATTTGCACCAGGCGCATTTCATCACGCTAATTTAATTAATTAATTTTATAGATATTTTATTTCTCAATTAATACAACTTGTGAATTTCAATGGTTTTTAAATATTCTTAATACTTTTTAATTCGATCTGTGAACAGTGACGATTTATCAAACTGGGGATTTATCAGACTGTGACAGACTATTATTAGCAACATAAAATCACATGAGTTATAATTATTTATTTGCTGGACTTAAATGAACCTGTTCATCAATCGCTTCAGCACTAAGAGTTTCAGGAAAAATTGTATGTGGACGTCCACTTAATTCGTTTAAGATGACGAAATAGTCTTCCATGATAACATTAGCTGATGTGATTTTGTACATTTTTGTTATATTAGAAAGAAAAACAAGATAGAAACCAATGTTAAAGCATTAAATAGTTAAAATGATTAAATATGTTATATTTACTGTTTAGTGCTCCTGTGGCCCAGTGGATAAGGCGTGTGCCTCCTAAGTACAAGATCGCGGGTTCGACTCCCCAGGAGCTTTTTTATGGTGAACTGGAAATATGTTGACACACATGACATATTTGCAGAGAGCCAGGAAAGTCTTTTGGTTCTCCAGGCCTTAGAATTGGCGTAATCAGAGGAATTCTTTCATATATTAAGTAGCATATGGTAGTTGATAGAATAGTTGTACAGTCCATGGTGTTTGAGGTGAATAGTACAAAATACCGTCGGGACCACAATCACGAGTGGGACATGGCAATTTAATAGCCTTGTCAACATCATGGAGGTGAAGAAGGTGGAATACGGTTCTTGTTGCGGCCCGCGCCGTTCAACATGTGGAGAGCGAGAAAAATCTTTATGGCTGACACGTAGTACTTCATAAGCTTGTTTGCGAGCGGGTTCCGAAATATGACAGGCAAAGGCTTCAGTTTCGCAGTCTTCCTCATTGATCTTTCTTAGCGTTTTCCAAAATATGGCACAAGAGTTTTGTGACATAGTCGTCCAACTAGACGGCTCCATTTGAGTTTGTAGATAATTTTTGAACTTTATAGAGCAACACAGTGAACAAATAGGCCTTCTACGTCTCAACACAATGGGTTTATGCTCGCTCGAGAAACCATAACGAACATTCCATGAAATACATTCAGCCATAGAAGGAAAGCAGATAGAGACAGGTCCGGGGATGTTGGACTGTCCTTTCTGCGGGTCGGGGTCCTTGTGTGAGCGTCTGGGTCATTGATGATAGTCAAATCATTAAGTAAAGAAAGGATGTACTCGCCTCGACTGTCGGCTGATTGTGACCAGAGCCAGAGTGGATGTTTAGCATTTAGGTCACCGCATAATACCAGATCTTCAGTTCAAAAAGTTTCAATAAGTTTGGAATTATTATTAATAAGCAACTACATAGAATCATATAAACTATAATTCTATTCGTGCCGCGTCTGAACAATCCTCTTAATTAGCCTTTCCCATCCCCTCCTGTCCGATGCCAAGTGCCGCAGACTACTAAGGTCTTCACCGTCCTTTAGTAGTCTGGTTACTGATCTCAGGTCACCATTAAGGACTTCCGGAAGAGTTATTCTTGGACGACCTCTGAACTTCTCCCCTGACGTATCGAAGTATTCTTCCATGACGACGTTTGCTGGCGTGTCTTGTTCCAATCTGAGAATATGGCCAAACAATCTCCAGCGAGCCTTCATGATCATGGTGCTCAGAGGTCCGGAACCGCATCTTCTATATAAATTTTCACTCCCTACACGCATTGGCCACTTTAGTCCCAAGAGAGACCGAAGTTGCCTTCTGTGAAAGGAGTCAAGGTTTTGTTCGTCCGTTTTCGAAATTCCCCACGTCCCAGAGTTGTATGTTAGTATGGGCCTCACGAACGCCTCATACAACCTGAGTCGGAGTGATGGCCCGACCGAGCATTTTCTTATCCAACATTTCATAAGTTTTTGCATAGTAACCGTAGATAACAATTTTCTTCTTGCAATGTCTTCGGAGTCTCCGAGAAGAGAGCCAAGCTTTACGGTCTTCCTCCAACATTCACTATTGCGTAGTTCCATCCGCTTAATTTCAACAATATCCGTTTTCTGAACATTCAGTGATAGACACCATTTGGCCAAACAGCCTGATGCAACCTCCAAGAGACGTAAGAGTGCTTCTTTGTCAGTCGAGATAAAGTCAACATCATCGGCATACACGATCTCCATAATATCATTGTTGTAATACTTCCGGAGGTCTTGCAGAGCCGATTCAAGGTATATAGCAAACAATACTGGGGAAAGGGAATCTCCTTGGGGTGTGCCCACTGTTGAAATAATTTCCCGTGACAAACATTTTCCAATACGCACTCGTAACCTCGTGTTTGATAAGAGTATCCGTATCAGAATAACCGAGTCCTTATCCAGGAAACTTTCAAGCACTTCAATGAGTTTTCCCCGACGGACAGTGTCGAAAGCTCTGGTCAGATCAATTCCAAGGATAGTCTTTGAGCTCCGGAATCTTTGTTGAATAGCACATTGCCATCTATGGCACCATACTACATCAGCCGTTGATCTCCCTGTCCTAAAACCACTCTGGCTCTGGGCCAAGTACCCGTCCACCGGCTCTTGGATCCGATTAAGAGTAATTAGGGCAAGGATCTTCCTTAAGGTGTTTTAGAAGGATGGAATATACTTTAAAATAAGAAAGTCAACGAACTCTGAGGTGGAATATAAATATTACAACATGTAAAACGTCTTGAGGGTGACAAAGGAACTTTGATAGAGATTTGTTCCAGAATAGGGTCTCCTTCGCAAAAGAGAAGATATAAATGAGGTGACATCTGTGAACAAATGACCCTGCCTAGCAAACGTTAATAATCCTTCACCGAGACTTCTTGTCCGGTCTTTTCAGAGTATAATGTAGCCAGGAAGCGTGGTGGCTGACGTGGAGAGTTTAGACTCTGAATAATAACAATGTTCACTGTCAAAAGGGCCAAGAGGCAACGTAGCTTCAGCACTTTATTACGGATTCCATTGACATTGAGTTGGAAAATGACCAGCGTGGAATCAGGACCCGGGTAGGATTGATGTCTCCAGCCTGGAGTAGCAAATTGGGAACGACAAATTTGGTAGGCCACCCTTCCAAAGACGTAGAGGGGTAAATAAATTCAAACGGTTCTTTTTTATGCAAAACTTGCACCGGGCGCCACCACAACAACAGGTGAACCGGATGCCGCCACGCTAAATAATATCTATGATTTTTCTGAAAGACCAAATAAATTTCGTAAGAAAAATAATGGATGTATCGAACGGATCCTGTTATTGGCGAAAAGGAAGTGTTCTAAACATTGTCTGAGGAATTTATTTTCGAATGTGATCAAATATAAGAGATGAGGAGATATGTCTCAATCCCGGGAGGGTTTACTTATCTCAGAAGAAGTGCCATAAGCATTGTAAGCTTAAAGTGAACCCTCTATGTTTATTTCAGTTAAAAGCTGATGGAAAAATAAGAAGTTGAAAAAAAAGTATCGGCACTTAAGGGTCTTTGTATCGATCATTATCCTCTGACGAGATAAACACCGCTTTGTGTGAGAATAAGCTGCTGGATTGGACTCAATCCCAATATTATCATTAAGCACTAGCGAACTGCCATGATGATGACAAAGCATGTGCAAATCGGGAAGCTAACAATAAAGCACATTCTCAATCTATCTTCCATGATTTCTATCGAGATTGAAGAACACTTCATCCTTTCGTACACAGTTGCGTTTGATAGTGTGGGCGTCTTCAGAACGATATCATTTGCCTCAATGCGTTCGGTGAAAAGATTCCAACTTTTTTGAGTCTGTCTATGAACAGGTCAAGGTGCTCGCGTTGTTAAGCAGCACAGGCTTGACTAACGTGTTGTAGTAGAATAGTCTCGTATTCTGCTCTTTTTACACAAGTCAGGTTTTCTTCAGTTTTCGCAATGCTACATCTCAATAAGGATATTTAAGAATGCAGATGTTAGTCAACGTGTTTACATATTATTTTTCCTGAACTTCTCTATAAGCTATTAAGAGCAAAAGAACTCCTATTGTGATCCCAAATGGATTAGGACCTTCAAGACTTCTTGAAAACTTTTCAAGTCCTCTTGATTTTAAAGTCAAGTATACAATCTCCAGTATGACGAAAGGTTACCGTAGCACTTTTGGTTGACTATCCTGAATAAAACTTGAAGATATTCAATAAAATTGGGGCATAGGTTGAGAAATGTACTCAAAACATCTTATTTATGAATATTAGAAATTGATCCCTGTCCCCTCTTAAAGTGCACAAAAAAGACAATGGCTTTCATTCACGAAAAGAAATTGACGGCGAGTAAAGGAGAATTTTCGTGATAGCAGTTCACGTGTTTTAGTTAATTTGTAATTTTTCAGTATAATCCACTGGATAGTTTAATTTTTTTAATATTTAAATTTATTTTTTACGATTAGTTAAAAATAAAACAATAAATATTAAACTACATACATAAATTATCGCTTCTGATGATTTTATTGCTTTCTCTGATTGCTTTGACATTTGGTTCTAATAATTTCGAGCCAAAAGCTGTATATTCGTGTAAAGGAGAAATATTACTGCCCTACGTCAATATAGTGGAGCCATTTACTATAAAATACGACTCCGAAACAAACTCGTCACTTATCACCTATTATGGTATGAAAACTAACATTATCAATAGGTGTCTCACATTATATGAGTTCTCAACGATATGGCTCATTTTCAGTCGTTCCTGGATCTTCAAATGGAGTCCAACGAATGAAATGTATCAAAGGCGGGAAATTTCAGTCGGTCTTTCCTGATTTGAAGTCCTTCTCAGTAAATGGGAATTATAACTTTAAGAAACTCCCAGGGACATACGCCTGTAAATCAGATGACGGGAGACTAAATAGAAATGGAAAGTGTTTTGTATGGAGAAAAATTGAGGATGTATTAGAGAGAAATAACACTTATCTCTTCTTCACTGATGAGCGACTGGTCCCATCAAGATATGAAATGTTTGGATATGACACTTTATTCGGATCTCATTACGATAAATACATGATCAACTACCATGAGTATGACGATTACCCCCATAACTCTGTCGATCATAAAATAGAATCAATTATCAATAGTTGTGGATCTTTATCACTTTAGAGTTCTGTACTGTCAGAAATTGTCAAGTAAAAGATGATATGAATATTGACCTGATTTCTGAGTTTTTTGACCCGGAAAGTGCGGAAAATGTTCACAAACTGCACTTTAATTCCTCCATCTTAAACCATAAGCCAAAATTTGAGTCAGAACTTGATTTACTTGAAGCAGAGAACAACCACAAACATTCCTTGCGGTGATCTTGTCATTACTTATTTTAAGTTTTGTGATGGCTCACAACAGAAAGGATTCCTCATTCAAATTGTCAGTCAACCACAAATCATTTGAATCATGGAATTCGTCAAAACGACGTCCGGAATGTTTAAAACAAAATAATCCCACTTATAGAGATAGTCCTCTATATATGGGGGATATTATTGCCACTGAAAATGTTAAGCTACCAAATGAATGGGATTGGCGGGCATATGGTTGTTGTGAGTCTCACTTTAGGTGCTGTATCTCCCGTAAAGGACCAGGCCATTTGCGGATCATGTTGGTCGTTTAGTACTACCGGTGTAATTGAGTCACATTACTTCATCAAAACAAATAATTCCGTCTTATTTTCAGAACAACAACTTGTGGACTGTTCGTGGGGTCAAGACAACAACGGCTGCTTCGGAGGACTCGATGTGAATTCGTATGCTTATATAGACTTATATGGACTCGCATCAACTGAAGAGTATGGGTCATATATGGGAATGGTCCTTCTCAAATCTGATTTGTAGGACATGTCTTGTAAGAAAGGAGATTTCCGTCAACATTTTAAACTGAAGGGGTTCAAAATGGTCCCCAATAACGTAGCTTCCATAATGCATGCTCTCTATACTGTGGGACCCCTCTCGATTGGAATTGATGCCAGTCAAAGGACTTTTAATTTCTATAAATCTGGAATTTACAATGACCCCAATTGCTGTAGATTATGATGATTATTCCAGCGTCTGAAAATTTGGACCATGCTGTGCTTTTGGTTGGATACAAGCTTACTGGGAATAATACTGGCTATTGGATTGTGAAGAACTCGTGGAGCACAAATTGGGGCGATGACGGATTTATTAAAGTAGCCATGAATGACAATCGTTGTGGTGTCTGTACTCAAGTGACATATCCAATCTTTGATTACTCAAGATTTGTCTAACGGTCAGTTTTACTTTGGTTTATTCTATCGGTCATTCTTGCTATTTGTTGATTGTTAGTATATTTAGCGATTGGGTCAGTGACCTAGTTCTGTTTCTTAATTTTGTCAGCTCTTCTTTACTGTTTGTTTCTTCAGCCATCTATATGGGGGAGCCTCCCGTGAACTTGTACGGCTGATTAAGCTATTCCATTTTATTTAGGTTTACATGCATTCCAATCTCCTATGATATTTTTTAAAGTAAATTAATTTTTCAAAAATTAAAACAATAGTTTTGTGGTGGGTACATTAATATTAAACAGTTTTAATTTTGTTAAATTGATGTCATTAAAAGTGGTCGTTATTAGCATCATAGATTCACGGTAACTACAGTAAACTCTTTCAAATATGCCACTCTTAAAATTGCCAATTCTGAAATTTGCCATTTTTATCGACTTTTTCTATTTTTCAATTCTGAAGAGACAAATCTCCCTCCAGGACTGTGCGGTGGTTCACTCACTCCTCAACCAGGTATGTGACTGGCTATCCATGAATTTGCTGTCTGTGTCTGCATCCAAGTCTTAGTTCAGCTAACTTACTACGGACAAAAGATTTAAAGGTAGACTTAAGATATTCCTCGGAAACATTCCCATCCTTTATACGCGAATCCACAAAATCCTTGGAGTGACATTCGACTCTTTTATGACGTTTTCCAGTCACACGGAGGTGTTAACCAAGGGTCTTTGAAAATGGAAAGTCTTAAAAGCCATCATAAAAAGCCCCTTCCCTCATTCTGCTTTTTTTTTATTTTTATTTTAATAACCCCGGGAACACCGAGAAAGAAAGACAAAAGAGTCAAACAGTTAGGTGATCCCAGTCCTCGCAATCAATTGTGCCATTCGGCATCTGTGATCTTCCATCGTCCCCACTATTTTCCGGAAGAGCCTTCTCTCGGTCTTGCAGAGGAATCCGATCGGGGAGGGGAATTTCTTATCCAATCGGTTTTCTCTTGCCGTGGAAAGGATCAGGCGAAGCGGATTTCTATCTTCCTCACAGACGCGAAGAAATCCGGAGCCACGACTACGGATCTTAGCATTCTGCTTGTATCAGCAAATATCTTAAAGTCATTGTGCCGACGATTGAATATGCCTGTTCTGCTTAGACCATTTATAATTAGTCACATTTTATTATTTGTTTCATCTTAATAATAAAATATTTTAAATAGATAATTAAAAGTATTTATCCTTGTGAATGTCTAAACGAAAGAATTTTGTTGACATAAAAGAAGATAAGAGTAGCAAGAAACGAAAGGATAATGAGACGACAAACATATTCTCAGGACATTGTGATTCTTATATTAATTTTTAGTAAATAAACAAGAATCAGAAGATGAGCAGAGTGACCAATTTGCCCTTCTTCCTAAAGCTGCCTCGAAAAGGATCAAAGAAGTCTTAAACACTAACAAGTTTGGTGCCAACGACTTTACTGAACAACTAAAGCTGAAAGACGACATCACTCAGTGTCCCCTCTGGGTGACCCCCAATGGACACATATTCCTTGAAGCCTTCTCTCCAATTTGGCAGCACGCACAGGATTTCCTAATAGCAATCGCAGAAGTACCCATGTTCTTAAATCTTAGCCCGTGTCCCGCCCTGAGTTCATCCACGAATACAGGATGACTGCCTACTCTCTTTATGCTGCCGTTTCCGTTGGCTTTGACACTAACCACATTATTGAGAGTCTGACCCGCCTTTCCAAGACATCAATCCCCGATTCTGTGCTTTCCTTCATCGAATCTTGCACACTCAGTTACGGGAAGGTCATGTTGGTCCTCAAATACAACTGCTACTACCTGGAAACCAAATTGAGGGATGTTTACAACACACTCATAGCTGATTCTCTTTTGTCCTCATGTTTTGTGAAGGAACAGACTAAACTTCCTCCTCCTTCTGAACGGTGGTCATTTCTATAACTTTAGAGTCGATGACAAAGCCATGTACGAAGATGATGTACTCAATGTTGAGGATGACTCCATTTACTCTCTCCATGTGCAACAAGACAAGATTGAACTAGTTCAGAAACGCTGCAATGAATTGGAGTATCCCCTTCTGAGTGAGTATGACTACAAGAACGACTCCACAATCCCCAATACTCCGTAATATAGTGTTCTTACTTAGAATTCGTTTGAAGCCATCGACTTTGCTGAGACCTTACCAGGAGAAGAGTCTGAGGAAGACATTCTGTAATGGGAGAGCTCGGTCTGGATTGATAGTGCTACCCTGTGGGGCTGGTAAATCCCTGGTGGGAGTCACGGCCGCTTGTACAATCAGAAAACGCTGTATAATCCTCTGTACCTCCAACGTGTCTGTAGAACAGTGGAGATCTCAGGTACTCTCTTTAATTAGTCCAGTTTCGCTTGTGGACCGACATTTCTGACAAGCACATCTTTAAGTTCACGTCTTCTACCAAACAGCAGCCTGATGGTTGGTTGAGTGGTTATGGTAGATAAACACTTTGTGTGTATTAGCACGTATAATATGATCTCCCATACAAAAAATCGGTCTTTTGAGTCAGAAATGGTGATGCAGTGGGTCAAGGAAAGAGAGTGGGGGCTTCTGATTCTCGATGGTAGTTGTTTGAGTAATAGAAGAGGTCCACACCATTCCTGCTAGGATATTCCGTCAGGTCTTAACGATACTGAGGGTTCATTGCAAGATTGGGTTGACAGCCACTTTAGTTAGGGAAGACGATAAGATCACTGACCTTAACTTTCTGATAGGGCCAAAATTATACGAGGCTAATTGGTTGGACCTCCAAAAGTCAGGATATATCGCACGTGTGAAATGTGCTGAGGTATTTTTATGTAAAACCCAGGTGTGGTGCCCAATGACTCCAGAATTCTTCCAGGAGTACATAAACAGCCCTAAACAGGCCAAGAAAATGGTAAGGATTGTGTTTGAAACAGTTATTATATGTGATGAACCCCAATAAGTTCAGGGCCTGTCAGTTTCTGATAGACTACCATGAGAAACGGAATGATAAGATTATCGTGTTCTCAGACTCGATTATGGCTTTGATGCACTACGCCGTTAAGCTAAAAAGTAAGGAATTTGGTAATTTGGGCATTATTTGTACGGACCTACGTCTCAAGAGGAACGGTTCTCCATTCTGCATAGATTCCAGACGAGTCCCACGGTTAACACGATATTTGTGTCAAAGGTTGTGTTGTTCACTAACCCAGGTGGCGGATACCTCTTTCGACTTGCCGGACGCTAATGTGCTGATTCAGATCTCTAGTCATGGGGGGTCTCGAAGGCAGGAGGCTCAGCGCTTGGGGAGAATTCTGAGACCCAAGAAAGGCTGGCATTGGTGATTTATTGTAGGCATTGTTGGGGATGAGTACAACGCTTTCTTTTACTCTCTAATATCCCAGGACACTACTGAGAGTAAGTATGCTGCCAAACGACACGCCTTTTTGGTTAACCAGGGATACTGCTATAATGTGATTAAGACTCTCCCTGGATTGGAAGATGCTCCACTGTTTTATTCCACCAAGAATGAACAAGCTGTACTTCTGCAGGAGGTTTTGAAACAGTGTGAGAAGGGAGTATTGGAGGAAGAGATTGAGGAATTGAAGAAGTCTGAGGTATCGACGGTGGGTGTGAGGAATATATTTGTAGACTGGGAGTCGTTCTATGTCTATGCTGTCGGGTGCACATGGATTAGTATATGCTGATACTACTAAACGACCATCCCCTGCCAAAAGAGTACATCATCTTTTTAAAAAGTACAAAAGATAAATTTTATTGTTATTTTTATAATAAAAACTTTTTTGACTATTCTCTGATTATAATACTAAATGACGTGGGGTTAGTCTTGTCTTCACATTGCATTTACTTGTGGGTCCGATTCCCACACCGCTTTTTTACTTGGTTGAAAGATTTCCCTTGTGTTCTACGATTTCTTTAGGCATCATTAAATCCACTTAACTCAGGAAACGCCCAATGCCTGGCCGGTATTTAAATGGATCCTTTTTTTTCCTACTAGGGATTTCCTCAATGGTAGATACTTCTATCAAAAATAATTCTGGTCAGAAGGGGAAATTTTCTTGAAAGATGACAGGAAAAACTTACTTCAGTAACGATTTATTTTATTTATTTAATTTATTAAAGAGGATAAAAGTTATCGTCTAATTAAGTGATCCTAGTGTCCATACCAGTTTTTTTCTGCGGTTAGTTTTTGGAGTCCTGGATTAATCTGCACAGCGGGGAAGGTTCTTCTCATATCTCAGGCAGACGTCCATAAATAGTTTGATGTGAGGCCCGAAGAGATGGTCAGGGAACTTTGCCATCTTGAGGACCTTAATGGGGGAATCATACAACTCCATGATTGAAAGGGTCTTCTTAATGGGGAGCGGGGAATCATACAATTTATTTCTGGTGACCGTATTTCTTTTTGTGGTGAGGTAAACGTCGTTACATGTGACTTTCCTGGTGATATATTTAGATGGTTCATCAAGACCCATCAGGTTTAATATCTCTTGCACGGACGTGTCGCTTCCTCGACTCTTAGATGTTTCACTGCAACCAAGAATTGCTGGTTTGTTTTTCTTCAGGATAGGCTGCATCTTCAGATAGGTCTTTCATATTGACGGGATTTTGTTCTCGTTTATTGAGAGATTGAAATTTTTTGTTATTACCCAGGTTTTCAGTTCGAGAATGGAAGATGTTATCTGAACCGCGGGACGACGAGTTATTCATTTTCCTGTTTATTGAATGCACCATTGGAGGGTCGAAGAAAGTCCTGTTTTTATTATTAACCCAGGCTTACCATTGTAAGCCCAGCACAAACAGTCATAACTAACTAATCCAAGGAAGGAACCAAAGGGAGAACATCTGCTTGTGTCGACCAAATCATATTCCGATATTTCATTACAGGCTTACGCCTGCGAAGAGAGGTGGAGTAGTAGGCCTTCTTCCATTTTTGTCCCACGTCCTACCGTCGGGGACATCACTTCATTCTGTAGCGAAATAGTTTCATAATGCAATCTTAATCGGAAGAAAGTCATGTTGGGACATTTATCCCTTTGACCGTGGCCTAAACGAACAACCAGGTCTTTTGAATGTGGTATAAACTAATATTCACATAGTACTTCATAATGTCATTGGGATTTGCACATGACTCTCGATGTCCAATTAAAAGTGGAGAGCACTTCTTGAGCCTCCTTATCGATTTCCATCGTGTCCATTCAAAATGGCCTCCAATTATATTTACCAAGTCCTCGACATTTTTAGGTAAAAAAGTCATCTTTTTTAAATCTTATAAAAATTTATTTAGATGGCTATGTAGAACATTTACCAAGGTCCTCGACATCTTTAGGTAAAAAGGTCATCTTTTTTAAATCTTATAAAAATTGATTTTAACGGGTTCTAGGGTAAGTGTACATTTACCAAGGTCCTCGACATCTTTAAGTAAAAAAGTCATCTTTTTTAAATCTTATAAAAATTGATTTAATGGCTATGTAGAACATTTTAACAATATCTCGTTATGTTTAATGATGAACTTGTCTAAAACTTGAAAAAAATAATTGGAAGCCATTTTGAATTGGACAGCGGAGGATGTATTATTCGTAGCTTTTCGCTAATTTCACTATTATTTTCAAATTTCCCATACAGAAGATTCAACTACTTCAACGACGCTAATTTCTCTCCTCTCGTAGCTTCTCGTAGCTTACTCAACGTGACAGTAAATCAAATCTATGACAATACCGTAAATAGTGAAACATCATTTGTAAACCAAAATTCTCTACGTGATTAATAATAATCAATTCGAAACTAATAAGTACATCGAATGTCACTACATTTACTTAACGAGAATCACCAATATAGGAAAAGTATTAGGTGATCCCTGACTTTCTTTTTAACATCCTTATCATGCACTTGTAGATGTACTTGATATGAATTGTGCCATTTTACCTGAAAAGACGTCAAAAGTGTGTGGTCCCTTCACAGGTGTCGATCTTGGTTGTATTCATTGTTACCCTATGATGGCGATTATCATGATGGTTTGTCCGATACCTAAATGGGGCACCAAGTTTACCAAACTGCGGGGATGCCCGAAAAACAGGGGTTTATTATTATTTCTGAAATTGAATCAATAATTAACATCAAACAACATTTTTTGCCAAAATAATCAGTTATTTTAAATTTAGTTTTAGAGTTTTGTCGTATATTATTTGTTTATTTTAGCCGGAAATTAAGAAGTCTCACAGCATTTTTGGTACCACATGTGAAATTTTTTTACCAAATTGTTTAGCAGATCCATGTTTCTACCAAATTGTTTAGCAGACGGCACTTTCAATATTCTCCGTTTCTGAATATCTACTATAGATATTATTTTTAAAAAAGCACAGAAAATGGAGGATAATTTATATAAGTTATATCAAATTACTCTGTGGAGATAAAATAATAGGTTAATAAATTCATAACATGACCTATTTTTATGCAGCATGAGTAGAACCATTTATTTCACTCGTGCAGCATTCGAAACAATCTTCTGAACCAACCTCTTTCAACCTCCTTGATCATATAGAGTTTCCTCAAATCGTCCAGATCGTCTCCATTTCTTAGACTTTTGTTCACAAGCATTAAATCTCGATCAATTGTTTCTTTAGTGTAACACGCAGACGTCCACATAAACACGTTTTCTTACTCATGAAGTATTCTGTATTGATATTTTAGCTGGATCATCTAAGTCCATTCGGACCCGTACAACATATTTTATATATCGATTATTTGTTTATTCTTGTTGGCCAGTTCAGTCGTAGAAAGGATCTAAGTTGTCTTTGGTGGAAAGAATCTTTACAAGTAGTTCGGTTTTGGACGTCCCCCAGGTCGATGAAAAAATTTGACCTATTTAACTTAAAAAGGTCATTTTTTCATTTGACCTATTTAACTTTTCATTAAAACTAAATATCAATTATTATTAATTCTCATCGAGAAAAAATGGCCCGATTATTGAGAGATGCCGGGATCACCTGAATATTAGTTATTGGTTAAGACGGTGTTTCTTTGGCTTAAATGATAATAATAATAATCTCACTTCATTCATCATTGACGTGGGTTAGGGATTTCCAGCAATTTCTATGGAATTGTATTCCTAATCTTGACCTATAATTCCATAACGGTTTTCCAAATATCAAGTGATCAACTTCAGTCTTTAAAAATTATTAATTTAGAAGATAATTAAGATGAAAGTAAAAAAATATCTATAAAATAAATATTAAAAAAATGGTTAATTTTAATGTTTTTAGGTGGTTAACCAATTTAACAATAATACATCAGCTATTGATATATATATTTAGTAAGTATTCTGTCGTATTTTTGTTATTGAATTTAATCTGGCTGTTATCAAAATGATCGACGCTCAATTATTTTGGTATCTTCTAATCAAGCTGTATTTCTTCAATAACGAGAATTCTACGATTTAATATATTCACATACGAGTTACTGACTTCATTATCGAAATTCTTATACAACAATCCAATATATTTATATCATTCCCTGAAACACCATATTGCGGACATCATTGTTATAATAGAATGTTGATTGTTTTTCCTTATATTAACAGAAAGTCTAAAATTGCTAATTCTATTGGCTTTAATTATATGAATTCAACTCACATCAGAAAAATTTGTGATTGACCCGAAATGTTGCGATTTCAAGTAAAATGTTTGGAGAATATGATTATTATTCGATTTGTTTTTTAAGTATGTTACCGATAAAAATTTCAATCTCGAACCTATCATCAGATCCTTTAGGAGATCGACGGGAGAAGACCATCTTTTTTGTATTAAAATGCAGCTAATTCATATTCAGTGTTTGAGTCAGTAACTTGATTCTACAATAGTCATGTTCCTTTTCATTTCCATCGTATGTAATCCATCCAAGCAGTATGATGTTACCTCCAATGGACGAGCTACGTACAAAGATACTAATTTACTGCCTGAGAACTTAAATTAGAGTTAATTGTTGACTTGTTATTATCGAATTTTTAAATAATATTAATTTATTAAATATCTTTTAGTTCTAGTGCTCTAAGAAATAACTAGATGTCTTCAACATTGATTTAACTTTTTAGAATTGAGAGACATGGTAACAGGTGACTAGTGCTTAGAATTCTTAACATAGTTTTAAATATGTCAAATTAAGAATTAATTAAGATAATATTTTATTATCTTGGGATAATAATATAATTTTTGAATGTCGTTCATAAGTTATGGATGGGTTACGAAAGCTATTTTATTGAATAAGGGACAATATCGATACCATTATCGTAGAGTTTAAAGCTATAAGTTATGTATTTTCATCAATTTTGCTGAAAAACATCAAGGGATATGTGCGTGTGATTTGACATCACCACAGTGTAGGATCATTCAATAGGAAGAGGAGAGTTAGTCTTTTGTGGTTATGTAAGCAAAAAATCTACACTTACCGATAAAAGTGACAACATTAAAAGAACGACCTAAATATTCTTACTCTATATATTTAGGAATCATCATGAACTACTGCATGGAATACCGCTACATCTATAATCCGACACAGTTGATATGATCTCAGGTCGACTTTCATTTTAAATTGAAACTGTTTATTTGTAGAACTTTTTTCAGCAGTGATTCTCAAATTTTTATTATTTACCTTTTTTGAGGTAATTGCACTATAAAATCGATATTTGTATATCAAGGACACTTAAGGGAGCTTTGCGCAAGTTGCTTGAATATAATTAGAATATTGTATCCACAACCAACTGTCTAAATACTCTTTTTCAATTTTAGCTACAATGTCTCCCCTATGCTCATCTTATAAAGAAAACGTGGAGTTTAATATATTATCTCCAATTCTCATATTTCTTACCCATCCCCACAGTCTTCAAATGCTCATGGAAGTGATACCCACCATACTTATTTCCACTGATGACTTGTAAAGTCAAATAGGTATTGAGAACTGTAGATTGTAGACAGTAGCTGTAAGAAAAAATACCTGAATCACAATAAAGGCGAACCATAAATCACAAAGGATTCAAACCTTAATTGTTAGACATTTAACTATACACACGAGAAAATATATACGTGTAGTTGTACATATCGATAGCTCAGACCAGGACATGTTAAGTTTTATACTGAGAGACTCCACTGTGAAACAGATCCTCATCTGTGATCAGAGCATTTGGGAATCACAAGGTTCGAAAAGAAGGGGGTCAAGTTAATATGCAGTATCTAAGTCAACTCCTCTTAGGACTTAAACTACCAATTCGAATAAAGAGAGTGTTACATTAGAGATCTCCAACAAAAAAATAAGTCTCTGAGGTACGCTTGAATCTGTTTGTCACATTCTAAAATGGATGCAAGCGCATCTCTAAACGTCATAAATGAAACTACATCACATCATCTGAAGACGGATTCAGTGTGTCGATAGAGATCTGAGGATGGAAAGCAACCATTAGTAACTGCGAAGACCTTAATGATCTGAAGAGTCTAGAGTCGAAGATGTAAAGCAAGTACGAAAAATTCATTTTCCTATTGAGTCTTCCAACTCTGGGAACTCCCACATATCCATTGCCGTTTCTGAGGAGAATTAAAGAATCATTAAACACGATATTTTACTCATTGACACCTCACAGATTGCACTGATTTCCATTTCACATAAAACTGAGTAAATTTCATTCAATGAAGTACCTTAAAGTCGTACAAGCCTAATAAATCATTGGTAAGATCACCACTTACCAATAAAATTGAAAGTTAACTATAATATCTTGGAATTAGTACTTGTGGCTACTAAATACAGCTTCTCAAGGATTTAGTACCTGTGGCTGTTTCTAGTGACGTTATTAGATCCACCTTACTCAGGGACGTCCAATCCCTTATCGGCATTCAAAAAGATCTACCATTTTATTCCACCAGGTGACTGTTTAGCTTTTTGCTAGTAGGACTGGTTTTGACCTACCTAGATGAGGCTCTGCTGGACCGCGTCAGGATCACACTATTAGTTAGTTTAATTTTACCCTTTGTCTGGAAAAATTTCATTTATTAATGGTATACGAACATTTAACAATACAAGTTCTTGTCAGTCAAGTATTGCCTTAAGTATGTTAATTAATTAATTTGACATACTCTATTTTTTTTATTTTTTTTACAAAAAATTTTTTTAACAATTAAACAAATGTCAGTTGAGGAAGCCTGTTGCGTGGATTGCGAACGAGTTCCCTCGGAGTATGGCTATTCAATCTTTTGTCTTAGCCATAACCATTCTCGTTGATCCTTTTCTTTCTGGCAACAGCAATCCTCCGAGTTCTCGCAAGAACTCAGCCGTCATTGACCAACGGCTCGCGATGATTCGGTCGCAACAGGAGTAAATCGGTAGCGATCCCCGATACTTCATTGTAATAAATAATTATCCGATCAATATTTGAAAATTGGCGACTGATATTTTATTGACGCAGATAAAGGCTGGAAATGGCAGTAATCAGAGGGAAGGCTCACATTATCTGTGCCTCTTAGTTAAATCACTTTAGTTTATAATTTCTTTTCGTTATTCACGTCAAATTTCCAGTAATTAGGTCCGTGTATTCTAGACTTTTTATTTTAATTGAAAAAACAACAAATGGCTTTGTTTTTATGTGTTCTCAATTATAAAATAATTAACAAAGCATGTGTTGTAATATTCGTGTATATTAGAGGCTATGGAAACCATGATTAATGTTGGATTCACGAATATTCGCAGTTATATTAGTCGCGACAATCGCATCAAAAGGTGGTGATAGTTTGCAACTTAGACTGCTTTGATGGGAGTTGTTATACTTTAGTAAGAGAAGCCCGAAATTTATGCTGATGCCAAAAAAATATTGCGAAAATATGGGAGGAAATTTGGCCAATGTCGACAACGAGGAAAACCTCAAAGTTTATTTATAGTTGATAGAATACAAATAAATTTCTTAGATAAATTTTTCACTCCATATAGAACGGTATTTTACATTGCAGTCAACGATATTGAAAAAGAAGGGACATTCGTGGATTCTTATGGAAATGTGCAAGTAGGAATATGATATAATAAGAAATATTTGAAATGGAGAAGAGGTGAACCAAACAATGCTGGGAACGAAGACTGTGTATACGTTAGTTGGGGTGGATCTTGGTATGATCAAAATGTTTTAAGAAGCATTCTTTTCTTTGTGAAACTGATGGTTATTGATTGTATAATCGATAGATGAGTCAATTACCGGTTGCTTTAATTAATTACTGATCTTTCCTTAAATTTCTGGTTTTTGTTGAGTTTTAAGCTTGTAAAGATCATATAATCAATATTTTAGCTTAGCAATGATTTTTGACTATTACATAGAGTAAACCCATATAAGCTACAATTCAAACACGTGTTTGTGGATGATCATGTTAACAATGAATTGTAGAAAGAGTTTCAACCTCTTGTCATTGTTACCCAGATATAGTTATTTATGAAACCCCAAGAACACCATCAAAAAAGGTTAAATCAACTAATTATGTGCTCAAGGATCATATCTAACAAAATCTATCAGAGCATTTCATCAGTGACCAAACCACCAACAATAATTTTTTGATTTAATTTAAACGTGTTTTTAGTGTTATTTCGTTTATATCTGAAATTACAAGCCCCTCTATTAAGCCAAAAAATTATTTAATGCTGACATCAATTGTGGCTGATTTAATTAAGCATCTTATTATGTGAGTACATTTTGGTTTATGTTGTAGTATTCGTGGTGAAATAAAGATGTTCCTTATAAAGTAAATAGTCTCTTCATGCGATCTAAACTTTTTGAAAATATTCCTCTTCCGCGTGAAAGCGCATAGCTTAAGGTTAAGTTCTATATTATGAATTGTGATAATGCTTATGTCATTCAGCGAAAATCTGAGTGAAACTGTCTGTTCTTTAACTACATCTATTATATTCGATTCATCCCCTCATCGTTATTTTTGAAATGAAATTATTCTTTCTTAGACAAGGTTCAGCAGTACGATTCAGTTGAAAAACTAGTATATTATTTTTTAATCAATATAAATTTGAATTAATTAACACCAATTTATATCCCTGAAAAAAAACGATCAAGTTTATTCCTGAAAAAACATCACTTCAACGGTTGACCTAATTTTATTAGGTTGCTATCTTTTAATACTGTCCTTACTCTTATTATCTTTAACCAGCAGGATCTGTGAGTTATGAATTAATCCTTAGTGATCCGGATGACTGAACTAATCTGAAATCGGATTAAGATATGTTTTTGAAAAAGAAAGAGTTTCTTGAGAGCAATTTGGATGCAAGAAGGCCTGTCTCAACAGGGCTAGAAGTCATTCATCAAATGCTTGGTTGAATTTTATGTGATGAAATTGGCAACGTTCTGACGATGAGGCAGTGAGAAAAGTAGCTTCACTTTGTCTTGACCATAAAGTTTGTGCTAAAATGAAAATATCATTGTGGACGTTAGATGATGGTTATCATCCTTTAAGCTGATGTACGGATGTCCCCATAAATGCGGTTTCAAATTGACTTAATAATGCACTTTCCTCTGCTGGCCACCACTAGTTTATTCCTTAGTAATGGAAAACGCATCGATGGGATGACGATTTTCCCACTCGCTAATTGTCGAAACATTGTTTGGGACGCTATGCATGTTAAAGTATATTTTCCGAAAAATTTGGCTCCATCAGCCTAGGATCAAGTCCATTCATATATGGAGCCGAGGATCATTAGGGTCACCAATGATCTCGAGAGACTGGATGGGTTCGAGATCGTATCTTGCAATGTGAATAGCTTGGTGATTTAAGTCATGTGATATAATAATTACTTTAAAATATTTTGGACGATATACAGACACTTTAAAATATTTTGGACCATACATCAGGAAGAATCCTTCTCGTTAACTAGATGCTTTCGGTGATGTTTCTGATTTTCTTTTCTACCTATATGCACTGGTAAAAAAACTGTGGAATTGGGCCTATTCTCGGGACAGCGTTTTCTCTTAGTTTCCGGAAAGATTGTTGTCGATTTGTGATTGGAAATATTTAAGCAGAGTTGTCTCCTTCACAGATGATAACGAGATAATAAGGAGTCTTCTACTATGCAATAAGTATGGCATTCGCCACACCAGAAAGTTGCGGACTCAAAAGGTGCAATCTGTAGTTGAGAACAGCGAGGTCCAAATCAAGGTAGACAGAGGTATCCAATCTCGGTGCTAGCCAACGACTGCAAGCAATACATTGTGGTACACGACTACATCTTGAAATTGACCTTGAAGATTCTCAACCAAAAAAGGCTGAAACAGTGCCCGGAAAATGTATGGGCCTTCTTGCTTATAATGGCGTTCAGGAAAATGTTTGGGCCTTCTATCCTCAATAAGACCGAAGAGAACAGCCGATTAATTTAATCTCACATTGAGATGTCAGTGAGGGCTTAAAAAGGATGAACAAGTTATCATTGAAGGCTTTAACACAAATCCTCGTCACCTCAAAACAGTCATTTGCTCGATCGATTTGCAAAAGGCCTTCGACTCTGTCTCAAGGAAAATCATAACCGGAAATTGTTTGTTCTCCCCGTCAACCCCAATATAATACTTTGGCTTTTCACTTCGTCAATGGAAGAAGGGCCCGTTTATACATTGATGAAACCAAATCAGTTTCAAGAATACTACCCAATTGTGTCCCACAAAGTTCCTCTTTATCACCCGCCTTATTTAACTTATACATGTCCGATTTACCACGACCCATGATAAAGACGATTTTCTCCTATCATATGCTGATACCAATTAGTCGGATCCCACGATCAAGATATCTCCAAGGCATCAGAAAGTCTGGGGATCACCTTCAACACACACATGTCGTTTGCATCTCACGTCGACGAAATCTCTGGAAATGCTCAAAAAAGCAAAGGATAATCAAAACTATTTTCGGTGGCTTTGAAATTGTTGTACAAACAATTCATTGAGCCATCTGTCAGCTATACGTGTACGTCATGGGGAATCAATCTTCCTGGACGAACAATCAAAAATCCGGGACATTCAGGCCTTAACAGCCACTACTACTAGCAATCTCGGAAAACTAGAAAAACCAATAACCTTATCACTTGAAGACCTTATCCTACAAAATGGAAAGGGATTTGCTACTCTGTGCAGGCAGTGCAACTCTAAACAATACACAACCACGACGTGTATTATGAGAAGGGTATACATCATCTTTCTCCAATTCCTATCCCGAAACCACCCAGCCCACAGAGAAGTTGTGTTGGATCCCAGAAGGCGCACGAGGAGAAAATGAGAAATCTGATTGAGGCCTTCGAGTTCACTTAATTTCTCGATTGGGTTGAACACTCAACTATATGTTGCTAGTCACATGATAACATGCCCCACAAATTCTGGTTCTTCAAATACGACTTTACTTTTTGAGTGTGATAGGGCATTATCAATTACAACCACTAATTATCCGTCCTTAGTAAGCATTCGCTTAACTGAGTCATTCTGACTCAATTCCAAGCACTCTCCATTTTAGAAATATCTCTGCCAACATTGTTATGCAAGATTCCAATCTGCCGATACATCCAGTGATGTGGATACTTGCACATTTGGACCCCGCAGCTATCAGTTACACGACGAATCCTCCATTCTGATTGAGCAGTATGGAAATTGTGATTACTCTAATACATTAACAGACTAGGTGTATTGCTTGATTGTCGAAAGGGTAGCTGCAGTGAAATTCTTTTCTCCTCATTATCATCATAAGTTTTTCGAAATTTGTTCTTTTAAATTCCTTAACTAATTTACAAGTCTCTTTCTAAATCATAAAATTTTCAAATTCGATAAAAAGTAAAAATCATAAATTAATTAATATGCAAAACAAATTGTATGTATAGCTAAACAGATTGGGACAACAAATCTATGAAATAAGATTTCAGCGAAGTTCAGAATATTAAAGTGAAATATGTTTTTTATTGTTTAATCCTTATCTCCTCCAACAAATCATTGAGCCATCTGTCATCCATGCCAATCCCATTTCACCCACATTGCTGTGGAGACACATTGCTGTGAGAACTAGAAGAGCATCAGTTCACTATTAAAGTGACTGAGGAAAGTCCTTTCCTAAAAGTCTTCCTGCATGAATATAACCTCTCTTAATTTGCAGGTTTGAGAATCGTAAGCAGTTGCCGTATTATAATTATTATTATTATTATTACCCCCAGGATCACTGGGTCAAAGAGAAAGAAATAAAAGTTCTCATCTAACTAAGTGATCCCAGACCGACAAAGGTGAGGACGAGTCCGGCGGGGTCGAGAATCCTGAACAGCTCTTCTCATAGGACATGGCATCGGCTCACAATTTCTGTATGATTGTAGATAATTCGATAGTATTTGGAATAGAGGGCAGCTCGGTAGAACAGCCTCCTTTAATAGTTTTCGTTGTATTTCAATTAAAAAATTTTCAAT